>PVHT021183571.1:29668-342239 GCA_004024745.2 Catagonus wagneri
CCTCCCTGGGGAACACGTTGTCACACACTGTGCGAGTGGGTCCTGCGCCCTGCCCGGCTGCCCCGGGAGAGGGCTCTTAGACTCCAGGTCCCCAGCCAAGCCCATGGGGCCACTCCCCCCACACGGCATCCTTCAAGTGCACCGTGGCTGTGAGTCCGAGGCAGGGGGCCCGGGGCCAGGAGCGGGGCCAAAGTGGATCCTGCTGTCATCGCACCCCGGAGTCACCTCCAGGGACAGGAAGCCACTTAACTACAGTTCTCCTCAAACCGGAGTCCAGGCGGCAGGGTACAGAAATCACCGCACAGTGTGGGCTCTGCTCTGAGGAAGGGTCACGTGGGAGCCCGGGAGAGTTCAGGGCCGGGCCGTGCACACTCGCGCAGGCCCAGAAGGCCGCTGGTGGAAACTTGAATCTGCATTCCTGACACCGACACAGGCGTAAAGAACACCAAAATGAGGGTGGGGCCCGACCGGCATCCGCAGGGACAGCCCTGGAGACCTCGGGCACCAATGAACGGGCACGTGGGCCCGGCCCTACCTGCCCTGCTGCTCGGCCAGCATGCACAGGCTGTGAGCGACCTCCGCGCAGGCGAGCACGGCTCCGTGCCGAGTGTGCAGGTCCGGACTCTGCGTCATCGACAGCAGGCGAGGGAGCACTGCCAAGGACACGTGGGAGCGACCGTCAGACCCCCGGTTTCAGATCCAGGGACAGAGGCACCCGCTCAGCGTCCTCGTCAGGATCGCCGGCCCAGCAACCGGGACAAAACAGGGGTCTCCGACACGCCGGGTCCGTCCTGGCAGCAAGCAGCACGGGGACAAGGACGACCCCCCAGGCAGCCCACGCTCCGGGGCCCGCACAAAGGCTGGCAGCCAGGGCGGGGACGGACAGCGGGAGGGAGGGATCAGACTGTGTTCCAGGTCGCTCCTGTTTTCAGGGGCCGGCAGGGAGGACAGAGGCCCGGCTGCAGGGGCCCCGGCCAGGAGCCCACCCTCTCCTGCTCAGAGCAGAGGAAGCCTGCGGGCGCGCTCCGGGGACAGGACGCAGCGTCACAGAACGCTGGCAGGGAGTGCAAACCAACAGCCGCAGCCCCGGCAGCCGGGGAAACCACGGCCGCTCCGTCAGCCTCCCCGCAGAGGCTGCGGAAGCAGATGGCGCCCTTCCCAGGAGAGGCCCCCCACAGGCGCTCGGAGGCGGCGGCGGAGGCGTGGAAGCGGCGGGGGTCCTGCACTCCGAGGCAGTCAGCGACCTGACCCGGAAAGGAAACGCCCCTTCACTCCGGCAGCGGGCTTATCAGCGAAAGGAACAGCCGGGCGAGATTCCCGACATTCAATGTAACTACGGGCCCTAAGCCTCCATCCGAATCCCAGCGCCAGTGGGTGACATCAGCGACTCCAGACCAAAAGCCACCATCCAACCGCCAGTCACTCGTCCGACAACCAGCGGTGAGAATGACGCTACGTGGAGAAACTCGTGTGTCGTTCCCTAAATTGCAACCGGGTGCTTATTCACCCCAAGCAGAAAAAACACCATGGCAAACGCGGGTTCTTGCCTCCATGACCGGGGCGCGTCGCCAGCGCAGACCGGCTGCTCTGTCCGGGGCACAACGCGCCGGCCGCCGGGAAGCCAGCGCAGGGCGCGCTCGCTGTCTCGCCTGCGCTCCGTGGGGTGTGTCAGGGCCGCTTCTGACCCGCCCCGCCGCGCCCCCCCCCGTGTCCCCGCCGCGCACTGTGGCCGTCACAGCACGTGCGCTCCGCCCCTCCTCGGCACGAAGGGACCCCCCACCCCGGGGGCGGCAGGTGGGCGCGGCGGCCGCGCACGCGCACGTGCACCCGAGCCTCGGGGAGGCGCGCCTACCGTGTCGCGCGCTGTGCTCGGGTGCTCGCCGGACCAGGTTCCGCAGCGCCTTCGCTGACAGCTCCCTGATGACCCTGAGGGGACAGAACCTGTAAGCTCCACCCTTCGAGGCTCGGGCTGGACTCAGTCGCAGAGAGGCCTGGCCCGGGAGCTGAGGGGCAGAGAGAGCGTCTGCTCGCGACAAGGGCAGGAGGCCCTCCACGCCACCCCGAGCCAGGCACCCACCCTCCCGCAGCCCAGGGACGCAGAGGGCACCGCCACCCTCGGGGAGCCCCGGGCCGAGGGTGGCAGAGGAGGCACGCGCGCAGCAGCACAGGCACTTCCAATCCAGCGGGCACACACGTCTCCACAGCCACCAGGAGCGAGCCCCCCGACCAGCCGTGAGCCCAGCTCCCTCCTCTGGGCAGACCCCGAGGGCGCCTTGTGCGGCTGACACTGCCCAGGCCCCTGCCGGCGCCAGAAGGCAGGAGTGTGGGCCAAGAGCTCCAGGTGGAACAGGAAGCAGTCACTTCCTGAAAATAGCCGTTAGGAGGCTACGGACAAGACAGGAACACAGAAAAGACAACCAAAAAGAAAAAAAAGATTAAGATAAATATGTGTATTTATCACAATCAAAGGGAAAGTTTAATGGTGTATCTTGATACCTACATCACTTGGGGTGAGTGTGTCTAAGTACCAGAAAAGGGTTAAAAATAAACCCAAGACAACGGACACACCCCTCCACAGGGTACAGACGGCTACACATGGAAGGGAACACACACTGGTGACGGCAGACGCACAGCACGGAGCGCGTCTGTAAAGAACTGTCAGGGCCCCCATTTCCATGAGCCATAGATTCACCAGGACCCTCAAGAGACCCCATCTGTGAACGCTTAGCTGGTGGCTCCTCAGGGTATAACCCAGGCCAGAAACGGAGCAAGACAGAAGTACCTCCATCTCTGGACAATCGTAAGATAAGGAGACCACAGTGGCGCTGTGTGAACCTAACACTGAAGAAAACCCGGCCGGGGTTAGGGTGAGGCCCGCAGGGCCGGCTCCAAGGGGACCAGGCAGCTCCGCCCTCCTTTCTGCTCCATGCATCCTGAAAACTTCAGGTGTTCAGAGCTTATGCTAAAACGTTTCCACAAAAGAACGTTTTAAACAAAATTAAGCCAGGAGGGGAAAAGAGACACCACACAGCAAAATGACGGGGGTAAACTGAGCCACCGTTCCACCAGAGGTGAAAGGAAGAAGTGTGCAGCGAAGCACAGAGGCTGTCAGCTGGGGCGCAGCAGGGCCGTCCGCGTGCCGCCCGCCCCCAGGTCCCAACGCCGGACGGCGGTGGCCGTGAGAGGCTCAGGCTGGGCCAGGGGCCGACTGCAGCCAGCAGGCCAACAGAGCCTGAGGCTGCTTTTTTTTGTAAGGCCCGAAGCTTAGAATGGTTTTCACATTTTCTAAGGGCAATATAAAGAAAAAAATAAAATATATGGGACAGCGACCTAAAATATTTACTACTCTCTGGCCCTTTAAAGTAAAAAGCTTGAGGACCCTTAAGCCGTAACAGTATCAAATTACACTTTACCATAAGAAATCTAACATAAAACAAAAGGGGACATTTCATAAAGATAAAGTGTCAACACATCTGTACGATACAAAAATGATAAACGTATACGCACTGAACAGGAGAGTGCCACCCAAAACACGTGAAGGAAAACTGACAGAACTGAAAGAGGGAATGAGCATTTCAATCAGAGCTGGAGATCGCACTAGCTCAGCTCAGTCTCACCACGGGCGGTAGAGCTGCATTTGAGTTTTCAAACGCCCATTTAACTGATAAGGGGGGAACAGGCAAATTAACTTCTCTCAGGCTCAGCTGGCTGGATCTTTGATGTCAATTTTAAGTTTCTGGTGTCACAGCTGCAACTGTACCTTGAACAGCAAAGCCTGCACAGCAGTCAGGAAGGCGGTCAGCGAGAGACCCGGAGGCACCCCGCCCCTGGACACGCACTGCCGAGGCCCAGCTGAAGCCGCCCCTGGGCCGGTTGGAAAGAAGGTTCGCAGGTAACACCGCCGTACACTGGGCTTCCGGACGCGGAACCTCAGAGGCTGCCTGCGCCACAGGCAGTGGTGGCCCTCAGAACTCGGCCGGCCGTGCCCGGCGGCCACAGAGCCTCCCAGGAGACGGTAAGCCAGCTCCCCGGAGGCGCCACGAGCAGCACGGACACCGCCCTCTGCGTCCCAGGCAGGCCTGCCCTCTGAAGAGGCAGCCAACTGCCTGGGAAAGACAAGGCGCCTTGAACTGCTAGTAACCGGGGCACAGCTACGGGCCCCTCGGTGGGAGGACCCCACGGCTGCGCCCCTAGCCCTCGGGAGGCCGCCCGCCCTCCAGCCCGGCAACCTTCACACGCCTGACAGGTCGCGCTCAGGCCTCCAGAAGCAGAGCTGGAGTCAGACAATAACCAACACACGGCAGCTTCAGGGTCACACCTGCCTCCCCAGAACCCTGTGCGTGTTCTGCTTTAAAACCAAGCCACTCGCGGGCATGAAGGCTGAGACTGACATTGCTTCTCAGCAGTGACCATAAACTATGAAACCTACAGCCAGAAAACAGACTTAAGGCTAACAACCTCGACCTAATCTCTCCTTTGGGGAACAAAAATAAGAATTCTTATTTGACAGATAAGCTAATAAACACATCTGGCGAGTCAGACCGACACGAGCACGCAGAACCTACCCATCCCAGTGGCCGGTCTTCATGGTAACCAGGTGCTCTATCATCGGCTGTGTGTACTCAGGAAAGCCGGCGATGAACATGCTGCAAAAACAACACCCAGAGAAGGGCGGTCAGAGGGTGGAGGTGCAAGAACTCACCCCGCTTCTGAAAACATGACACGGCACAGCCACCTTCAAAACCAGTCTGGCGGTTTCTTAAGAGACACACAGAAAACCCCTTGAAGTATTTACCGTAAAGAGAAAGATTTCTAGATAACAGTTTAAGCATCTTTATTCATCAGAGCCCAACACTCAAAACCACCTAAACGTGGGTAACCGGCGGACGACCAGGCACTGCAGACTGAGACGGCTCAGCCACAGACACGCGGGAGCTACAGACACGCACACAGCGAGCACGGCCCTCGACACACCGTGCTGAGAAGGAAGTGGGGCACGGGCTTCCTGGCCCCTCTGAGTCCACCCGTGAGAGGAAGTGGGGCACGGGCTTCCAGGTCCCTCTGAGTCCACCCGTGAGGCTGCCCACTTCCTGGTCCCTCCGAGTCCACCCGTGAGGCCCCCAAAAGGCATCAGCACGCCAGTGACCGGCAGGTGCGCCCGGGGCCGGGGTGCCGAGCCCCTACGCGGCGGTCACGGGGCTGCCCGCCCAGAGGCACATGTTGCCAACATCTCAGAAGTACACACACCATCCAAGGACGCCCTTAAAAATAAGAGTCACAGAGTTCCCGTTGTGGCTCAGTGGGCTAAGAACCCGACATAGCGTCTGTGAGGATGTGGGTTCAATCCCTGGCCTCTCTCAGTGGGTTGAGGATCTGGTGCTGCCATGAGCTGCACTGTAGGTCACAGATGTGGCTCAGATCCCGTGTTGCCATGGCTGTGGCAGCTGCAGCTCTGATTCGACCCCTAGCTCGGGAGCTTCCCTATGATGCAGGTATGGTCCCAAAAAAAGAAAGAAAAAAAGTCATAGCTCCCATCATGGTGCAGCAGAAACAAATCCGACCAGGAGCCATGAGGTTGCGGGTTCAATCCCTGGCCTTGCTCAGTGGGTTAAAGATCCGGCGTTGCTGTGGCTGTGGTGTAGGTGGCAGACACAGCTCAGATCTGGCGTTGCTGTGGTGTGGTGTAGGCCGGCAGGTGCAGCTCCTATTTGACCCCTAGTCTGGGAACCTCCAGACGCCTCAGGTACGGCCCTAAAAAGACCAAAAAAAAAAGATAATGGACATACAGACATACAACCGAATCCCTCTGCTGTGCATCTGAAACTAATGCAACACTGTAAATCAACTACACTATAATATAAAATAAAAATTTAATGTAAAAAAAGGACACTCATTTCACATCGTTCACTAGACCAGGCAGAAGCTGGTGCCGGGAGGGCGCGCTCCGCGGACCACACCCAGGGCAGATGCGGACGCTCCCAAGACACAGGCTGTCGCGGCAGCTCCGCCACGTGCAGCAGCCACGCCGGCTGCATCCTTCCTGCTAGTGGGAACCTGACAAACACCGGCACACCTCACTTTACCGCACCAAGCTCAGGGACTTCAGCAACTGAGGTGACCAGCCTGCGCCTCCAGCAGCACTTGCTCACTCTGTGTCTGAGTCTCGCTCTGGCAATTCTCGCAACACTTCACGCCTCCGCAGTGTTGTCTGTGTGATGTGGCCGTGATCAGGGACCTCTGGTGTGAACGCCATGCCTCGCTGAAGCCTCAGACGAGGGCTGGCACTTCTCAGCAATGAAGTCCTTTTACGCGAAGGCACGTACGCTGTTTCTGGACACCATCCTACCTGATCAAACCCAGAAGACCCCAGCGCGGCACACGGTAACGCTCCCGTGCGCCGGAAACACGTCAGCGCGGGACTTGCCTTCTTACACAGGCCGGCACCCAACCAGCAGCGTCCCCAGGGTGCCCGCGCTGGACCGACTCTCCACCGATGAGCACCCAAGTGCTGCCAACGTCGTGCGCTGCGTGCCGCCCTCAGCGTGGACAGAAGGAAGGAAGTGACACTAATCTCTCCAGAAGACACAAGAAACTGGGCTCACAGGGCCCCCGGGACAGAACCGGTGCCTGGCGTTTGCTCAACACCGACTGCGCCTTCTCAGTTCTCTGTCGTGCACACGCAGCACGTTTTCCAGAAAGGCCTTTCTGCATTTAACGCCCTATAACACCCGGCTGCTCACACGGATGTCTGAACCCACCACGTGGCCACAGAGCCCCACGTGCACTTCACCACCACCACGCTGCTCGGCAGCTGAGAGACAGGGCAGACGGCACAGACGGCCGGGGGGGAATGGGATTCTGTCCGGGTCCTGCTTGGCATGCCACGTGTACACAGGGGAGCGTGGGTGCCTGGCAGGCACCCGTGTGCTGCAAGGTGTGAGGTCGGAGGAGTCACAGCAGCGCAGTCTTTGCCCAGGACGTGCGAGGAAGCAAAGCAGAGGCTTCTCCAGCAGTGGGAGCCGCTCTAAACATGACCAAACAGCCTGAGCAGGAACCAGAAGGAAAAACGCCAGAAAAGCCAGGACAGTGGACGCTCTGGAAGGTGTTGGAAGTGAAGCCAAGACAGGGCCCCTGGCACCAGCCAACAGACAGGGCCCCAGGCCAGGACCGTGAGCCTCCCAGGGTTCCAGAGAAGCAGGCAGAGGAGGCCGACCGAGCTCAGCCACCTGAGTGCCAGTTTGAGCTCTGGCGCCGCCAACCAGCAGGTGACCTTGGAGAAGACACACAGCCGGAGCCGCCAGCCCCAGGTGCACCGGCCCTCGCTGAGCACTCAGGGTCTGGTCACAGGCGGAGGCCGGGGGCGGGAGGGCCGAGGAGGGCGTGTGGCCACGGGGGCCGGCGGGCAGCAGTGTGACAGGGAGAACACACCCCGTCCTGCACGCAGGCAAGCGCACAGGACAGGGAGAGCTGCACTGCGGTGACGGCTGAGCAGAGGGCAGAGGGAAGGTCCCAGTGCTGTGACGGTGCAGCAGGGACAGGGCCAGGTCAGCGCCCGGATGTGGAGAGCGAGGCGGAGCAGCAGAGCCCAGCCGGCCACGCGACGGCGTGCTGCTCACCGAGTCGGGAGGTAAGCAGCAAACTTCCCTCTTCCTTAGTGTGAAGAACTTTGGGGACAGAAATGAGCAAACGATTGGAAAGCAAACGACCACCAAGCCAAAGACAACAAAAGGCACCTTTAGGGGCACGCATTGCCATGATGCCAGCAACCCACCAGGACCTTCGCAAGAAGACAGGCCGACAGAAGGCGCCTCGGCGGGAGGCAGGGCCGGCACGTGGGCAGCGCCTGGCCGCGCACGCCGGGACCACGGGCTCCAAGGGCCACCGGCTGGAGCGCCCCCAAGGAGGGCCAGGGAGGGACACAGAGAAGGGAGCCACGTGACTGTCCGTACAAGCTCCAGAGAAGACCAGCGGCAGGGACAGAGGCAGCTCAGGGCCAGGGCACGAGGGAACCTTCTGGAAACGTTCTGTTGACTGCGGCGGTGGTTACCTACCTGCCAAAACCCACGTTTTATTTTTTATTTTTTGTCTCTTTGCCTTTTCTAGGGCCGCACCCGCGGCATATGGAGGTTCCCAGGCTAGGGGTCTAACAGGAGCTGTAGCTGCCGGCCTTCGCCACAGCCACAGCAACGCGGGATCCGAGCCGCGTCTGCAACCTAAACCACAGCTCCCGGCAACGCCGGATCCTTAACCCACTGAGAGATGCCAGGGATCGAACCCGCAACCTCATGGTTCCTAGTCGGATTCCTTAACCACTGAGCCATGACAGGAACTCCCCTGAAACCCACGTTTTAAATTAGAGAGTTCTACTATGCGTAAATCTTATGTAGTAAAATAGGAGAACACAATAAAGCTGATTTTTTAACCAAGGGCTCTGTCCTAGGAATACATGGGACACTGAAGGACGAGTCAGCGACTGAGAGAAGACGCCTGTGGGTAGCAGACCTGAGGTGATTTCTGCAGACTGCAGTTAGAGTGGCAAATATTTACTCCGGACCCAGCCTCTCAGATGCCTCCTTCACACTCATCTCGTAAACAACCTAGGGACGCCTTCGATTTGGGAAACTCTGATTTCCTGGGACAGAAAAGGAAGGACAGTCACTGCCAATGGCAGATTTCATGCCGAGAAACTCCCCGTGTTCACCAGCAGCCACAAGAGGCACTGCGCAGGTCTGGCTTGCAGCTACCCTGTCAGAGAGCAATCTCCCAGCACAACAGCTACAGAAGCAGGCCAGTTCAGGAGAAAGACCCTCGGCACAGCAAAGGTTCTTGAAACTGTGAACACCCCTCTAAAGAGTGAGCAGCCTTCAGAGGACAGGCCCGCAGCCCCACTCGGGGGCCGGCTCCCCCACCACCGTCCCTCTGGACTGACCTGCGCTTTGTGAACTTTTACGTCAGAGCAACGCCACACCACGCCCTCTGTCCAGCCAATGGGAAACGAAGCTTCAACAAGAGGTTTCAATCCCATTTTTAACTTTTCACAACTACGCTTACCCTTAGCGGCCCTTCCAGGATGAAGAAGCCGAAAGGTGGAAACTGGTTTGTGACTCAGAACACTGCACCCGATGACCAGCACTGAACACCTACCTGATAACCAGGAAGCAGTTGGACCTGTTCCCCACAGCGAAGTAGTCGGCTGCGGTCAAGACGTCGATGCCGTGCGGGAAGGTGCCCTAGCGGAAAAGGGAAGGCGGGAAAAGAGACGAAGAGGATTTTTACGGGCAAAGGCGTTTCCACAGTTCAGCGGTCACAGGCACATGTCCCACGTACGAACACAGACCCCGGCCCCGACGCAGGCTTGCCCAGCGACTTCCAGTCAGGTCGGCTCACGCACGGCCTCTCCCAACTGGACACTGTGGAAAGTATTTGAGCCACTTAGAAATACTTTTTTTCTGACAATTCTAGCATTTCAACTTTAAAACGTTATAAAAGACCTCTCTTGAAACCACACACCACAAACAGGCATCAGGTCTCAGCAGCTTTACTGACTTCATCCAACCCCAGCACCCCTCGCAGGGGCTGGCGCCCCTGGGCCGTGAACTCTGGACAAGAGCCGCCCCCACGGCTGGCAGGAGAATAACCAAGAAAGCGACTGGGAAGCACCACATGGGGGCCCAGCAGCCGGCACCCAGGAGCCGACTCGAACTGGGGTGCAGAGGCTGGGCGCCCACACCCAGGTGCCAGCCCAAGCCTGTAAGTTGTTACTGGTACCGGTTCTGGTGACAATAGTGGAAAATCTGCAAACAACAGAAACAGTTTTCTAAAAGGACACGACGACAAGCTCCCGACCCAGGAACGCAGGCCTGGCCAACTCTGGCCTCGGGAGGCGTGGGGAGGCCTGGGTCCCTCGGAGCCAGTGGTGAACAGGCAACGCCCAGGCCCCAGACGGAGGGACGCACACACTGCTGAGCTCCCACATCATCTCCACGGAGCCCCGACCTCGGGGACGAGCCCCTGCAACCAGCTCCCGGGTAAGTGACGCTCGACTCCAAACCGTCAGCAGAACCCAGCGTGTTTGCTGCAGACACAAGGCCGGCACCGCAGGTCTGGCTCTCGAGCCCACACGGCTCAGTGCAGGGGAAGCCCCACCACCGACAGGCGACCGTGCGGGCTGACCCCGCCAGGCCCCGGTGCCCCTGACGCCGGCCTGCGGCCGGGCCGGCAAAGGCCGCCGCGCCCTCTGCTCCACCGCCCAAGCCTGCCGCCCCCGGCCGGCGTTCAGACGCCTCCTGGCGCCCTGGGCCCTCCCGGCCATCTGGCCGCTGGACAGCCAAGCGCCACGTCTCTGTCCCGACAGCTCGTCCCCGCCGGAGGAACGGCGGGAGCAGGCGGCTGCCCGGGCACCTCCCCCAGACTGTCTGTGGAGCCTGGGCAGAGACGTCCGCGACCTCTGCTCAGGCCTGACCCCAGCAGGCCCGCCCAAGTTCCTCCTGAAATTGCCCTGCGCTGCAGGTGGTCAAGGTCAGGGTCTGCGGGCGCCCAGGAGCCCAGAGGACGCCCACCCTGGGGCCGCGGACCGCCAGCACCGCCCCCGCTGGCTCCCAGGCTGCAGGAGACATGGCACGGGCCCACGGGGCGCGTCTCACACGGGGCGTGGCTCCCTGGAACCGTCAACACGTGAGCGCAGGAGACGCCTGGCCGCTCACCTCCCCCTGGCCCCACACCCCAGCGGCGCAGGAAGCAGCACGGCCCGGGCTCCCTGGCTCGGGCTCCAGTTGGCCCCTCTGGACTGCAGCACCCGCCCACCCCCCGGCCAGGCAGGGATCTGGGCCCGAGGCCCCGACGCTGCCACATCCTCCCCCGTCCGCCTCCCTCCTCCGCGGGGGCACTTGTCGCCCGCCCAGCACAACGAAGCGTGCCCCCCGGGGTCGGCTGTCACTGCCCAGGGACCAGCTTTCTCCTCGGGGTTCCAGACAGACGGGACCGGGTGATGCCCACGGACACTGGGTCTCGGCCCTGCGTGGCATCACTTCAGACCCGTGCCGGCATCAGGTCAGCCCTGACGCCGCATTCAGAACTGGCCCCCAGGGCTCACGGCCAAGCCCCTCCACCCGCAGGGCACAGCTCCTAGCCAGGCCGGGAACCTCCTGCTGAGCCACTCCCCTAGCGCCCGTCGGCTGCACGGCCGCCTCAGGGGGGGTCAGCGGGTCGGCTGCCAGGCAGGCAGCCTCACCTCAGTGGCCCCCACAGGCCACTGCAGACCTGGCCCGGCTTGAAGCCCCGACCCCTCTCTCCGCTCCACCCTGAGTGCCGGGGGACCGCAGGGACAGGGTGCCTGTCGTCACACACTGAACGTCACCCCCGGAAGCTTCGACCGCAGAGCCAGCCCCTCGCCCTGGCCCTTGGCAGCCCAGGAACGGCCAACAGACCAGAGGCTGTGGCACCAGCACCAGGACAGCAGACCCCGGTTCATCAGCAAAGCCGGTGTGGCTGCGAGGACCCTGGCGGGCTCCAGGGCGCCCGAGAGGCAGTCCCTGCACACACGCTCCCTCCAGCAGGAGTCTCAGAATCAAACCGCGAGCCTAACCAGGCCTTCCCTCGTGCGGACCTGCCTCCCCCCCCTGCCGCGTGGCCCCACCGCCTGGGCTCCACCGCCCTGCAGCCTGCCTCCTCCTCCAGGGCCCCAAGGGCCGGAGGCCTGTCCCTGCCTGTCCCAGGCTGACTGCCGGGCCAGGACAGTCACTTCCAGCCCAGACCTCGACCCTGGCACCCAGCACCCCCCAGACACGACCCACCCTCTGGCCCCTTGGCCTCCAGACTGGCCGCACCTCCCAGGGTGGCCACTGTCACCCAGAGCACGAGCGACCTGGGGACAAAGGCCACACCCCCAGCCCAGGCTGACTGGCAATGAAACACCTGGGGCTGGGGGTGGGCTGCACGTGGGGACGGGCGGGGCCATGCCTCTGTCCCTGCCCAGCCGGGCTCTGCCGCCCACACCCCTCCAGGCCATGGGCGACTGGGGACCTCGGAGGGCCCTTGGCAATGCGCCAGGCCCCGTGTCCTGGCTCACACACAGCCGACCTCCTGTGAAACAGCTGCCAGCTGTCCCGGCCTGGTCGGCGCTCACCTGCTGCGTCATTCGAGGTAAACGCCTCACCTACGTTTGCAGCTGCACTGTCCCCACCACTGCATATACAGGAAGTTTTAGGAATGAGGATTTTAAACAGTAACCATACCTGTCTCCCCACGTTCTCCTGGAAAGCGGCCTGAGGAAGAGAAGCACAGAGCAGTGAGTTAGGGCCAGAGACGGATGCACGGACACCCCGCGCAGGACACGGGACCCACGGCTTCACTCTCTTAAACGAAGGTCCTCATTGCTGGTCAGTTAGAGCCTCAAAGGTGGCCTCTCTCTCTCCTTTTTATGTCCTGGCGCTCTTTAAAATCACATCTTAAGAATTCAAATGTATAAAATCAGACACGTCCTGAAGAGCGGCCTTCAGCCGCCAGAAACGAGCTCCACGCCAATGCCTAAGCCGAACAAGGCCAGGCCTGCGTGGTCACTGAGAGCCCCAAACCCACACCAGCTTCCCAGGGAATCGTGACGACAGCTCAGAGGACGCTGACCAGCCGGCGGTGCCTGGTCTCGCCAGGCTGCTCCCCCAGGATACAGTGTCCACTACGTAACACATGATAATACTCAGGAACACATTCACTGGCCTGGCAACATCATTTAAAAGGTGACAAATAGGAATTCCTTTTGTGGCTCAGTGGTTAATGAACCCGACTAGGATCCATGAGGTTGCCGGTTCGATCCCTGGCCTCGCTCAGTGGGTCAGGGGTCCAGCGTTGCTGTGAGCTGTGGTGTAGGTTGCATACGCGGCTCTGATCCGGTGTTGCTGTGGCTGTGGTGTAGACCGGAAGCACAGCCCCAATTCGACACCTAGCCTGGGAACCTCCATATGCTGCAGGTGCGGCTCTAAAAAGACCCCCCCCAAAAAAAAAACCCACTCTGACTCCCGCCTCGCCCCCAACAGCAGGAAGTAAGTGCCACGGGAAGGTGCCGCCCAGTTCCAGGACAGAAAGCGTCCTCCCACCAGCGAGGGAAACGCGCCGAGTCACTTCATCGGCCTTCTACGCAGGCTTCACAGGTTACTCTTCCTTGGTCTAAAAATGGTATATAAACAGCCTGCTCTGGTCCCTTCAGGGCTCCCGTTTTAATGAGACCCCCGAGTGTGTGAATTAGCCTGTGTTCTTCCCTCCTGCTCGCCTGTCCTTGTGTCAGTTCAGTTTCAGCACCAGACCAGCCGGAAGCGCTGAAGACGGCGCAGACTTCCCAGCAGAGAGGAGGCAGGTGGGACGCAGGGCAGGGAGCGACACCGCGTATCACTGCCGTCAGAGAAGCCGCGGTGAAGCCGCGGCCGGGGACGCCACGCACGCACGCAGAGCGACCACAGCAAAAGCTGGCGAGGCCACAGGAAGACAGGCCACGGCCAGCTGAGGGCAGGAAGGCTCAGCGGTGCGGCCCCTCTGGAAACGGGCAGGGCCTTCTCCTGCAGAACCACACCTGCAGCCATCCCGTGACCCAAAACTGTGCTCCTGGCCTCTATCCCAGAGACAGAAGTTACGCTCACACAAAACCCCGTATGAGTGTTCACAGCAGCTTACTTCTTAACCCTCCCCCAGAGAAGCAACCCGGAGGCCCTGACATCACGTGCACAGCCCGGGGTGGGGTGGGGGTGGCTCTGGGGGACGGGCCAGTTGCAGAGGCCACGGTGTGCGTCCCCGCACATCACGTCGAAAGCGATGCAGGGTTTAGCAGCAGACGTGCAGTCAGGGTCAGAGGACAGGGCCCAGCGCTGGGAGCCGTACCACGCCCGCCTCGGGCCAGGGCTGCCTCCCATGCGGCCGACGCACGGGGAGCCTGCTGGGCACCTCCTAACACAGCCGGCACAACAGCTGGCAGTGAGCGGCCGCCTCACGGACGTCTTTCCGCTAACAGAAGCGGCTCACCCTGACGACCAGCTGGTCCCCGGTCTGCCACCCTCCCCGACACCCAGGAAGGACAGAAAGGCTGTCCCGGGGCTGCTGGTGGAGCCAGCCCCGCACATAAAGGCCTCCCAGCACCTGGCCAACGGGCACAGGGCAGAGCGGGAGGGCAAGGACGGCCCCTGACCCTCTGCGCCACCACCTCTCCGGGCGCGGCCCCAGGCAGGGTCCCCGGCAGCCATGTCCTCACGAGCAGGCGGCTCCGAGGTAGGAGAACCCGTAATGACGCCCACCCCTCAGGGGTGATCACCAGGGCCGGACCGACCCCAGGCCGTGGCGGAGGCAACGCCAGGTCCTTCAACCCAAGGTGGGGCCTGGGATGGAACCCGGGTCCCAGCGGGTCCAGCAGAGACGCCACAGCGGGAGCTGTCCAGAGGAGCACGCAGCTCGCAGCGGCGAAGCTGGTTCCTCAGTCTCTTCTATGCGGAGTGTCTGCCTCACAAGCCCCACGGCCTCTGCCCGAACCTCTGGGGGCTGAGAGCCACCTCCTGCCGTCAAACCCTAAAAACGAGCATCTGCTCCTCTCCTGACACCTGAAAACCCGCCTTCGACCTCTGAATCGGCGGGCAGAGTGAGGCCCGCCCGCCCCGCTGGGGCCGCCACCCTGAGCTATGGCCGCCACCCTGAGCTGTGGCCCCCCGGACACGCCGCAGCCCCCGCCCCAGGTCCGAGCCGCCCACACCCTCCTGAGAAGGAGCAGAACCGGGAGACTTACAGAGGCTGCTCTCCTGCAGTTCACGTCTCGGTCAAAGACGGCAGCAATCACCAGCGCGCTGGGAGGGAGGGAGGCAGGCAGGGACGGTTAGTGACAGGGCTCTGCAGACCTGCGACACTGAGCCCCAGCCCTCTGCTCCGCGACTCCCCTGAGAGCCCACGAGTCCCGGGGAGGGGGCCACACGCACGCCTCCACTGGGGCGGGACGACAGAGAATCCCGTGGGGGCAGCAGGAGCCGGGGGACCCGCGCCCACCCCCAGAAAGCAGCTCTGAGGCGTCCGACCCCCGGGCCAAAGCGCCACCAGGCTCAGGCCGAAGGAAGCCCCGGCTGCACTGAAACCCCTCCCATCCTCCTCCTGAAGGGGGCTCTATCTGCCTCCAGCCCCACAGCTCCTCTGCAGCTTCTCTCACCGCCGCAGCTCAGGCCGGGGCACCCGGCGTCTCAGACCAGAGCCTCCTAGTGAAACAGCTGCGTCTACACCCCAGCTCGGGGGGCCAGGCGCAGAAGCCCTGCGCGCCACACTGCGATCCCACACGGTGGCAGCGCCAGCCGCGTGCCCAGCACCTCGGGTGGAGCCGGGAGCAGCAAGAGCTGGGCCCCAGCCCGCTGAGGAGGCCCCACAGGGCAACCTCCCCTCGGCCTGGGGGATAGGGCGGCCTAGAGCCCATTTGCTCCTCTCCATTCTCTGATCAAAGAAGAAAGCTCCCCCTTGCCTAGGAAAAATTAAAAGATTCAGTCTTAGTACTGGGGTCCTTTCACCAGTTGAAGCTGAAAGGAATTTCAGCAAAACTCTATTAACGGAAAGGTATTTCTTTTTCCTCTCTGGACTCTTTACCATGTTACAAATTATAGCCAAAATGAGATTTTAAAAAATACTGGCCTCAACATTAAAGGAAAATTCATCTGACTTCAGTAGGACCATTTAAAGATTAATCGATTCCATTTTAACATAATGGTTCTGGTAACAAAATTTTAGAAATCACTGAACAGATCAAGACATACTACTGTGATTTTCAGTAACTAAAAATTTTAAAATTACTCTTCTTAAAAACATATTTGGTATTTTATTCTAAGTATATTCTCATAATTGATGGAAATTTAAGTAGTACATTTCCATACTAATAAAAGCCTTTTGGTTAATCCACAATATTGTACGTATTCTAGGAAAAGATACTAACTAACCATACTAACTAACCAAGAATTTCAGCTCCTCTTTAATCTCTGACACAGAAAAACGTGTACTGATTCTGGGTCCAGCCCATACTAACAAAAGTTCACATTTGACAATGAATTCTTGAAGTTTCCTGTCAATTTATTCATTCTAAATGACAGTGTTTAGGCTGCGGAACGCGCGCTAACGGGGAGAGAGCGGAGCGGGCACCGAGACCACACCGAGACTCGCGGGCCCCTGACTGGCCACCACAGCCCCGCGAGGCCACGGCTCCGCGAAGCGTCCCCCTGACCCGCGGGCCTCCTGACCGTGGACACGGTGCTGCCCGCAGCAGGCCAAGCCCCACTTCAGCCCAGCTCCTCCTGGGCAGCCAAGGCCTCAAGGCCGAGCCCCAGCGCTGCTTGCTGCCCCTGCCTGGCGCCGGGCAGGTCACCCGGGGGCCTGGCTTCCAGTCTGGACCTGGACACGCGTGGAATGAAGGCTGAGTGAACAGGCGCGTGGCCGCGTGCGTGCTCCTTCCGCCCGGCCGCGCCACGCGCTCTCCCGCAGGCCCCGAGCAGCGACCAGAGTGCTCGGCCTAGGGGTCTGGGTCCCGCAGCACAGGTCCTGAGGTCCTGAGAGCCCGAGGGTCGCGGGAGCCGCCGTGAACGGAGAGCCCGCTCCTCCACGGTCGGCACAGGCTGCCCGCCCTGCAGGTTCGGGGCAGCGCGCCCCGCGCCCAGCTCGTCTGCAGGCCGCCTCCCTCGAGCTGCTTCCACACCCACGAGCAGACACCCTGCGCGCGGCCTGCCCGCGTTTACTGCACTTCTCGGGACACAGCGGGGCAGATGGAACAAAACCACTTGGGTAGGGGGTTCGGGTTAATTCCTCAGACCCACTGTGTATCAGCCCATGAACCTGACATCCTGTTTCCACTGGACTAAACTTTTCAAATTATTCTGATTTCACACTTGCAGAATGAAACCGGCTCATCTAGAAATACGAGTACGCATCCAATAGAAGCAGGTGCGACAAGGCTGGTCAAACCCAGCGGGAGTGCCTGGGCCAGCCGCTGCGCCGGGAGGCTTGCTGGCAGGAGCGGCCGCCGCTCTCAGGTGTCTTCACCTGTCTGCTTTCGCCACCGGAGTTGAGGTGACACCTCACCAGGATCTCCCACAGGCAGGTGGTCTGTGTCAAACAACAGGGACTTGCTCTCTCGTCCAAGTCAGGGAGCCGCATGCCTGGACCCGCTCTGAGCCCGGAGCACCTGGCTGGCAGCAGGTACAGCAAAGCGCACCTCTCACCACAAACTCCACTGTTGTCAGTTTGGGCAGCATTTTATAGCAGTAAAAACAAAGCGCAATTCTGCCCTAAGAAACAGTAATTTTTCATTTCAAAGTCAAAACTTTAAAAAATATCAGACTAATAATTTCTTATCAATCCACATGGTTTGAAAGTTGCAGATCACACTGGTTTTGGAGTAAACTACAGGACCCATGACGGCCGGATCTCCCTCCCTAGACCTAGGAATCCAAGTTCACACCAGTGGGCATGACTGGGAAACTTAAAAGGTGCCTTGCGGTCACAGCAGAGCCACGCTACAGGCTGAGGGGGCCCCAGGTGGACGGGGACACTCTGGACAGTGACCACCACCTGACTTTTCTTGAAAAACAGAAAGGCCCTAACACCCTGGACGACGGCCACCGAGTGGGAACAAGACGTAGCTGCGAGCGACGCCTGCCGCTTCCTGATTCTTCAGGACAGTCCTGCCCTCGAGGAAGAGGTCCGGGAGCCGATCCCCAGGCGCTGCCCACGCCACCCTGCTCGCCCGGCTGGCTCGGCCAGGCGGGGTCGGGCAGGGCCCCCGGCACGGGAGGGGCCTGCAGGGTGGATGTCAGCAGGAGCTCGGCTTACAAAAGAGTTTCAGGTGAGGAAATCGCTAGAAGGTAACAACCAACGCACATGCTGGCAGCGAGGGCTCGTTTCTTCCTTTTCTTCCTGTAAACTGGCTTCTGATTGCTGGTGAAAAGATACTTTCTACATGATACAACTGTCTCCTTCCATTGTAACCTGCGTGCTTCACCGCTCCTAAATTACACCTGGCTTTTCAGGAACCCTACTTACTTTTCCACAAAATAATTATTCAGTCTCTTAATCGGTCTGTGTTTAACACTTAGGAAATTGTGATGATTGCTCTACAACTTTAAATGTAATAAAATTCATTGAGTAATTAAAAAAAATTCAATAAGAGAAAAAATTTTTAAAAATAAAGAACCAAAAAAACCCACTTAGGAAAGGCAAGTTTTCAAAATCGACCAACACTCATTCTAACCGTTAAATCTGCCTGAAGACTTCCTTCCCGATATTTACAAAGCGGAGAGGAGCCGAAGCAGGACAGCCCTGGCCCAGCTGGGGCAGACCCTCCAGCCTCTCACTCTGGGCTGAGCCCAGTCCTGCCTCGTCGGTGGTACCACTGCCCGACTCCTTTCACCAGGCTCTTCGGCTCACGCACAGAAGCGGTCTGACCCCAAGCGTCTCCTTCTGCAGGAGGCCCCCTGAAGAGTCATATCAAGATCTGATCACGTGTCAGGACTAATGGGCTCAAAAGCTGACAATTAAAATGCGGTCACTTATTATAAACCAAGGGAGGCAGGTCTCGAAGGACACACCCCAACCGATACTCCCGGGCAGGCGGGCGAGCGCCAGCAGCGTCCTGCAGGCTCACCTGGCACCGTGACTCATCCTGCAGCCACCCTCCCCGCCCACCAGGGCTGTCATCCTGACGGACCGGGCAGGCCTGGCACACGGGCTCCTCAGAACCTGCCGAACTGGGCCGAAGGAGCTGCGGGCACGGCCCTAGAGGATACTGGCCAACCCAGGCCTCGGGTGGGAGCAGCAAAGGGCAAGAGCGGCCTTGCTAGGCGGGTTCCAGGCGGCCCTGACGCGGGGTCACCGGGAGATGAGGCAGCTGTGGGGTGGGGGTTCCGGGAGGCTCTAACTCGGGGTCACCGAGCAGACAAGGAGGCTGGTGGCGGGGCTCCAGGCTCCCCTGGCTGCTGGCAGGTCCCCCGCATGTGAATTTAGCAGTAGTTACCTGACCTGCCCAAAAATCAGGGAAACTTTACCTCCACGGCCCTGCAAGGACCAAGAGAGCACGTGAGCTTCACGGCTGTGACCTGCACTCAGGAAGGCTGGCGCCATGACCACCCACCTCCACACTGTCCAGCACAGCTGGGTCCCCAGAACCCTAGGCAAGGGCACAGCCCAGGCCCTGGCTTCAGGCAGACTGGCAGCCACTTTCACCCCAACAGGGGCTGCAGGGGCCTCACCCAGCGGGGTGGGTCTCAGGTCTCTCCCGAGCCCTCCCCCCCAGGTGCCAGGCCTCTCCCCTTCTGCATAACCGGCGTGGGGTGGGGGGACGACCCTGCAGCCTCCGTGAAAACCAGACAGGAGTCCAAGGAGGGCCGCACAGCCCGGGAGCCCAGGCGGCAGTCCCTGCATGGCGTGCCAGGGCCGCGTGCCATTTACCAGCAGCCCCTCCCCCGGGCGGGGTGGTTGCTTCCCATGAAAATGGCTGCTTGCGCTGCTCTGGCCCACGTGCCGGCCCGGAGGGTTGCAGGACTCGGGGCCGCTCACGCCCCTTCTCCCCCCGGGGGCACAAGGCCTTGTGACTCTGACACGTGACCCACAGAGCGCTAGGAAGCCTCTGCCCGGCACAAGTGGCGGCCGCCCACCTGGCCCCATCCCCTGCCGAGCCTTCAGCCCCCGACGTGCCGCTGCCAGTGGGCTGAACCAGAGCCCCAGAGAAAGGGGGGACACGGATACCTCGGGCACAGACGTTACGTGCACAAGGAGGCTGTGGTGGACGGCCCGCCACAGTGCAGTGGGCTGAGGGCCCGCGCAGCTGCAGCTCTGGCTGAGATGCGATCCCTGGCCGGGGAACTGCCATGCACCACGGGGGTGGGGTGCGCCTGCAGGGTCCCTTCACACTCAAGGGGGAGGAGCACCGGGGCCAGACGCCATCTAACGGCTCTCGGTCCTGTGACGGCAGGTGTAACAGTGAGCAGAAGGCACTCTGCGCCTTCCTCCTCTAGTTAGAGAAGCAACTTCCAAACAGCCATGGAGCAGAGCAAGGCAGCAGGCGGCTGCACCCGCCCTGACGCTGCAGTGAGAGGCAAGCCATCGCCCATCTGCAGAGCGGCTGGGCTGGACCCCAGGCCGGGAGGGAGGGACGGATGGAGGCACAGGCAGCCCGCCCACCAGCCAGGCCTCAGGCCTCGACCCCGCGGCAGCACCCACCTCAGGCCCCAGGCGGACAAGCCTGGGAGGAGCCAATGCGGTTAGGGCTTCCTCAGAAGCGCTTTATCTCCCCTCGCTCGGCTGCTCCCTGAGGTGAGCTCAGGGCGGAGGGCGGGCCCAGCCGCACGGCCCAGCGATCCTGACCCTGGAGTCGTGCGGTGAGGGGAAGCCCGCGGGCCCCCCAGGTGCTGCTGCGCTCAGAATGCGGGGTGGGGTGAAGGCCTGGGGCGCTGCCAGGACAGCGTCGCCCAGCGGCCGCCGTGACACCCAGGGGTCCCTTAGTCTTTCCAGGGCATCTCCGTTCCGAGGGGCAGCCTGCACGGCCTGAGCAGAACGTTAAATCCGTTTCTGGGTGCGTGCCACGGCCAGGACTAACCCAGGCTGCACTGCGCTCAGCACCCCTCCGCCAGCTCCGTAACCAGCAGCCAGGGCGGAGACCCGACTTCTGTCTTCAAGTCAAAAGGACTGGCTTCAGTCCCAGAGGAGACAGATCAGAGTAAAACCGAACTTAAAACGTCACCGCGTGGGCCGTGAGGATCACTGTACAACTATAAATGTAGTAAAATTCATTGAGCAGAAGAAAAAACTTCACAGTGCTAGGGACACGGCCGTTGGCACTTTCCCGGGCACGAACCATCAGACCCTAAAAGGGGGCCCTGGGCTGCCACACAGTGCGCGTGGGGCCCACTGCCCTCCTTCCCGGGAAACCGGACAGCACGGGCTCCGACCTCAGGAGGCTGCATGGGTTGGACGGGCAGGAGGGGCGACGCCGTCAGTGGCCCCGCAAAGACCAGACGGCTACGTGACAGGCTTTACCTTGAAATCGCAGCCACGAAGGGCTTCAGTTCCCGAGGCTCGTAGGCACGAGCGAAGGCCCAACACACGTAGCAGGCGGCATCTCTGACATTGGAGCCCACGCTGCAGGCGCCCCGCTTCTCCTCGTAGGTCAGCGCCTTCAGGATCACGGGGACCACTGGACACAGAGACAGAGGCGGTGAGGGGGCCTGTGGCAACACGTGTGACCTCAAAGACCGTGCGCGCTCCGCAAAGCGGCCCCCGGCCCTCGGCCCCGCACAGGCAGACGTGGGCAGTGCTCAGCTCCCACCCGACGGCACTGTGACCTCAGGCCTGGGCGGACAGAACCCAGCGCGGGAAGCTCAAGTCCAGCAGCTCCACTCAGGGAAAACGTTTCTTACAAGTTGCCCCAAGGTGACACGAGGAAGTGACAGCTCCTAGAGAGCGGCAGGGACGTGCCCGCCAAGCCCCCGCCCGGGGGGAGGCAGACGCGGCCCGCAGCTGGGGGACGGCCAGCAGCTCAAGCGGGCAGGCGGAGGGTGGGCAGCCCCACCCGCCGCGGACGCCTTCCCTCGGGGCAGCCGCCACCTCGTGAGCAAGGTCAGGGGAGGGGGCCCCAGCACCCAGGGGGACTGATTGCTCAGAGGGCGTCACCACCCTCACCGAGTTTTAGGACTGAGAACCAGGATGACGAAGTGAAGAAGCCCACGGTCACCTCTGTGCTAACGTTCAAAACAACCCAGCGTTAAACCTTTGGTAACACTTAAGGTAATTTCAAGTACATACAGATTATCCTGCTGCTTCCATTTAAAAATGCCTGAGTTTTTAGGAGTTCCCGTCGTGGCTCAGTGGTTAATGAATCCGACTAGGAACCATGAGGTTGCAGGTTCGATCCCTGGCCTTGCTCAGTGGGTTAAGGATCTGGTGTTGCCGTGAGCTGTGGTGTAGGTTGCAGACGCGGCTCGGATCCCGTGTTGCTGTGGCTGCAGCGAAGGCCGGCGGCTTCAGCTCCTGTTAGACCCCTAGCCTGGGAACCTCCGTATGCCGCGGGTGCGGCCCTAGATAAGGCAAAAAAAAAAAAAAAGTAAAATGGAATTTAACTAATTTTACAAATGAATCAAATAATTTTAAAGCAACAGAAAAACATAATAGAAATAACCTTGGGAAGTTTTTAAAATATCAATTCAAAGGTAGAATATTAATTTTTTTAAGACCTACTCAAATTTTCTGAAAGAACATACTAGAAGTCCAATTTACTGATCCCATACGGGCAATGACACTGCCATAATGCACCCTGGTGTCCCAAAGCAAGGATCTGTTCTCAGAGGGGCCGGTGCCGCTGCACCAGAGCTGAGCCACTGCCACAGACCAGCAGCGGGCCCGGTGACACCGAGCAACAGAGCATGGCCGAGGCTGGCGGGCAGCGCGTCCGCCTGCCCGGGTCAGGACGCGGTGGTCATCCCCCGGCCCGCAGCCGCGCCTCTGCATCTCCCCTCCGCCACTGCTGGACCACCGCTCGAGGGCAGCCTCTGGTCACAGAGAGACCCGCCCGGCAGAGCAGAGCACAAGCTGCAACCCTCCCGCTCTCTCGAGCCCCTGGGCAGCCACTCCAGCGTGGCCACAACCAGCTGGGGACCTCCGCTCCCCGGCACAGGCCCCGGCGGCCTCTCTTCCTGGCATCGCGCCCACGGCTCCAGGAGCCACTGAAGCCCCACCAGGCAGCACAGCTCAGTTTGCCCCAAGAATGCCCATCGCTCTCGTTACCTCCCAACACAGAGGCTCGGGGAGACGTGGGAACGCCAAGCCGAGCCCGAGGACGCCACCACAGCTGTTCCAGATAAAGGGGCTAAATCTATTGGTAATTTTAAGGTGACCTCAACTTGAAGTAAACCAAGTCCGTAATGCTCCAGACTGGTCTTCGTTTGTCGTACCGGGAAAACACCAGTTTATCAGAATGACTCCTAGTTTCCGGTGCTGTTCACGGGCACTCTTTGTGCCAGCGCGCGGCCCGTTTACGGCCCCAACGCCTGTCAAAACTAACAGGCTGTGGCACTTCGAGGGAGGCGTCACATCAACGTGGTGTCACTGCTGCGCCAGGCTCTAAAACGGCCGCGCTGCCCAGACACTTGCGGGGAAGGCCGCTCAGCAACTCTCTAGCCTGAGGGCAATCTGGACGCTACCTGCTGAGTCCTAATTTATTGGTCCACTGGACAAAATCAGTTCCAAAACAGACAACTCAGAGTGACAGCGGTCAGTTCTGCCCACATCTGCTTCAGCTGAACGTCACACCCAACTACTGCACTGAGAAATGCTCAGGGCCCCTGGGAGAAGCCCACCTCCACAGGGACACGGCCCCGCCCACAACCTGCTCGCCGCCGCCCCCGGCAGCGGGGAAGCCTGACGGGGGCAGAGCAAGACGGCTCATGAGGCCAGCCACTCACAAGGATGGGGGGACACACACTGGCCTGTACCCACCAACAAACACCTGTGGTGGCACAACCCAGAGGCCCCCACGCTGGCTGGCGTTGAGGGCAAGGTGGTCTGCAGGCCCACTGGGCCCCTCTCTGCGCCAGGAGTGGAGGGGGCCGCACGCTGCCCTCGGGCACAACCTTTGAGAGAGAAAAGTGGGGAGCACGGGCTGCAAGTTCTGTGTAGCAAGATGGCCCCCAGCAACCCCGACTTTGGCCCCTCGCCCCCACTAGCGTCCACGCACTCTGTCCTCGGGTGGCTGCCAGGTCCTCCGATGACGTGAAGGCGCTGGACTCCCAGTGTCCCCCCACGCCACCCGTCTGGGCCTCGGGGCCCCACTGCCAGCCCCGCCCTCCCCAGTGCCGAGCCCCCGCCCCACCACACCCCACCGCAGCCCTCGGCACAAGCAGTATTCAGAGGCTTTCTACCGAACGCACTGGTGACCCCTCTGTAACGCCTGCCACCAACACCAGTGGCTGAGGTGCAAGCACAGTGAAGCCGTGCTGCCGGCCTGGGGTCCGAGAGACGGACAAGGCAGCACCCACAGCAGCCTGGGACGTTCGCCTCACGGTCATGGGAAAGGGATCTAATCTGCAGAAAGTACAACAGCTCAAAAGGACAGAAACCAAGATGATGAGTCTCCTTAAGACAAACCGGAAACTGAGCCTCTGGCATTAAGTGCCGCGGTCTGAGGGTCAAAGCGCGGGGTCGGGCCTGCTTCTGCTGCTCCTGGGCAAGGTCCATGGCTGCCCCCTGGCCTCTTGGGCCTTCTCCAGCCTCTTCTGTGCAAAAGGATGCTCTGGGTTTCTAGCCCTGACACCCAGGGACCAGCAGACAAGAGACAGACCGGCCTCAGTCCATGCACAAAGCCGTGGGACAGGAGGTGGTATGAGAAGCAGAAATCGCCTTTGCCCTAAACTTTTATAGGTCATTATCCAAGAAAATTAAAAAACTAACAACTCTTTCCAGATTCAACAGGTTTAAAATAAGGAAATCCATCAATAGCTCTGAACAAAAACCCTTCTCATGGTTCCAATTACACACTGCAAATGCATGTCAAATATATAAGATTCCCCAAAGGGCTTCCTTTTGGCAACCCAGAGTCCAGCAATGTAATTTAAACACCCTTCCCTCTAGACAGCATGTCATTTGTCTAACGCCAACCGCCTAAGGACAAAGCAGCCTCCAGGTGAGAGACAGACTTAACCCTCAGAGCGCCAAGTCCCCAACGCAGGGTTTGCAGAGGGTGCATTCCGGGACCAGGAGGAGCCCCGCGTTCCTCACAGCGTCCATAAAGACACCATCATACGACCAGCACAGATGTCTTCTGATAAGTAATTAACTGTATTAATTTAAAAACAAACTCACTGCATAAGCAGTGTCACTGCATGGGGCTCAGCCTCC
Source organism: Catagonus wagneri (assembly GCA_004024745.2). NCBI lineage: Eukaryota > Metazoa > Chordata > Mammalia > Artiodactyla > Tayassuidae > Catagonus > Catagonus wagneri. The sequence goes on from PVHT021183571.1 coordinate 54,545, forward strand.
CAGAATCACTGGGCCATGTCTTCTGACGTGCACTAGAATATCTCCCAGGGTGCACTAGGGTGACAGCTCCCAGGGTGCACTCGGCTGAGTCTCCCAGGGTGCCCTCGGCTGAGTCTCCCAGGGTGCCCTCGGCTGAGTCTCCCAGGGTGCCCTCGGCTGAGTCTCCCAGGGTGCCCCTGAGCCACAGGAAGCACGGAGCCGCCGTGTCAACTGATGGTGCTGCCTGTGGAGCTGCACTCAGACCACAAGCCCAACTGCCCAGAAAAGCACCAGTTGCCCGAGAATGGGTGTGGCCATCCCCACAGAACTCCCATTTCAGCTACCAGTAAAAATAGCCATCAGACCGTCCAAAAGAATGCAGTCCGACTTGCTCAGAAAAGAACAATGTTGAATTTGCTGGAGGAGAGGAAATGACGGACAGAAAATCTGGTTCTACAGACATTTAGTTCTCAGCTCCCACAGGACATGTGAAAAACTGTCCCAAAGCCCTTAGAGCCTCGGGGCCGCGGCACCCACCACTCCATATGGCGGGGGCAGTGCGGACTGCGTGCTGGCCTCCTTGGAGGGTGAGGGACCGCCACCCCACAAACACTGGGAGATCCTGACCAGGGCTCGTCTCCACAGTGCGTACGGGAGCAGGACCTCAGTGCAGCCAGTGCTCCCGGGGGTGGGCACCCAGCCAGGGCGCCATCTGGCTGCACACGGCCCAGCGGGAGCACCGACGGAGCCCCCCACCTCCATGGGAAAGGCACCGGCCGTGCTGGTCCAGAGCCCTCCCACGCAGCCTCCCTGCTAGCAAGACCCCCGCCGCCACCCACGGTGCTGTGGCCGAGAGGCCAGGAATGGACACGCCCACACAGGGGCCCTAAGACCACGGGAGTTCCCAGCACACATGAAGCACGGAGTCCAGGCAAGGCGGGTCCAGCCATGACCATGACGTACGCTGGCCACAGCTAAAGGCCCTGCTCACAAAAGAAATACACCAGCAAGGGAGCAGGAAGTTACGATTTCAGGACAGGAGTCTGGCTTAACGCAATCACAGAGCAAGGCCGGGGCAAAAGGCTGGCGCTCCTGCTTTTCCATCTTCCGGTGCCCGCCCTCTGCACTGAGGCCCCGCCCACCGTGCCGCCTGCCCAAAGGGCATGACTAGCCAACAACGCCACATCAGGCGTCTCCTCAGGCCTCAGGAGACCCATCCACTTTAGAAAGTTGTAAAGCGAATAAAAAACGAGGACATGTGGGTGACGGATAAAGACGGGGTGTCAGTACTACGTAGAGAGCTCACATGCATCAAAAGCTACAACACCCCAACTTAGAGCAGAAACAGCAGGTGAAGAAAGTGGAAAACTGTGGATGCTGAAATAAGGGCAAGAGAGCCAGTTCTTAAGATCACATAGACAAAACCTGACTTTCAGCAAAGCCCCAGACACCCGCGTTGATGGCCCGTTCACAGCTGGGGGGGCAGGGCTGTGCGGTTAAATACAACACAGCTATTCCACGCAGCTCGTGCTGCCACCCAAAATACCAGTGACAGGACACTCACAAGCCCTACATACGCCGTATTCGGTCAACAGCTCACGTGCTGAAACCTGGCGACCACAGCACTTGCTCTGAGCCAGGCCCTTGTGCTAGTGACCCTGGGAGGTGGGGAAACAGAGGCACAGAAGGACAGGCAGGCCGGCCACACGTCACACACAGAGAGCTCGTGCTCACGGCCCCACCTGCCACAACACCGACAATGCTGACCTCTGTGGCTCCTGAGTCCCTGTCCCAAACGTCCCTAACAAACAAGCATGAGCTTCAGGATCATTCAAAAAGGCAGCTCGGTACCGCCACCCAGGGCCCCCGCCCCGTGCCTCGGTGTCCAGGCAGCCTTCCTCAAGGCGTCACACGACACCCACAGAGAGCCCGGCCCGGACGCTCCCGCACACGGCCCCTCCCCACTCACACACCGCGCGGCCGACCTGGAGCGGAGTCCACCTTGAAGGGGCCTTGGAAGGACCCCCTCCCCAGGAGGGTGCGGCCGGCAGCCCTGCCTGTTCCCTTGAGCAAGAAGCACTGAGCTGCAACAGACGTTTCCGGCACCTTCTGCCCGGCAACAAAGCCAAACATCGGGGTAAAGTCAGGTTTTCTGATCACAGCCAGCCACGTATCTGTTTGCTTTCATTGCTTATTTACACGTGTGACAACGGCTCAGAAGCCCTTGCCCATAACTGCAAAACCCAAAAGCTCTGAAAAAAGGATTCTGGAGCCTCCTTTGGCTGCAAAACCTGACTGAAGTGACGCCAGCCACCGACAAGCTGCGCTCAGCCTCTGGGTGGGACCGTGGCCACATGATGCGGGTGCTGCCTAGCCCCCGCCAAGGGTGTCAAAGAACACGAGCAGCAACCTTGTTAGCAAAACCTGAGAACTCCTGAGTTCCAACACACATCTAGCGCCTCGGGTTTTGACAAAGAGCTGGGGGCTCGCTCGGGAAGCACTTCTCCAAAGCAGCGGACAACCTGACAGTTTCAACTCCCGAAGGCCAAGGACATGGGCCAGCCCGAGAGGCCCTGGCGTCCGGACCAGAGCCACGTGTCCGCAGGAACGGGGGAAGGGCAGGGCGGCCCAGGCCACCCTCGCGGACCCGCTGACCAGGTCACAGGGGACACGAGACTAGGAAGCGTGTCTACTGCACAGAGATCAGAAGCCAAACATCCAGGGCCCAGGTGTCCAGAGAGCCACGGATGGAAGGAGGAAGAGTGAAAAGGCTCCAGGAGCAGAGGGAGGCGACGCTGGCCGACTGGCCCCGGAAACCTCCAAGGCAGCTGAGAGCCTGAAGGCAGCGGCTGACCTTCCGGCAGACCCCTGTGGCCTGGGGCCCACCGCCTCCCAGAGCAGGCCTGAACCCACGGCCCCTGGGCGGCTAGCGTGAGCTCAGCCCCGGGGTGCCGGACGGGTCTGCAGTGTAGACAGCGCAGGGCTGGCCTTTGGCGGGTGGTGAGTCCGGGCTCAGGGGAAGAGACCACCTCTGCAAGGCTGGTCATTGCTCCACGCAGGGGAATGAGTTACGTCCTGTCAGCCCAAACACAACTTGCAAGGGCTGCGAAGGTGAGACCCAACGTGAGGCAAGAGTGAGAGACGCAACTCTGCACTCGAGAGTCGCAGGGCCCCTGAGGAGGCAACGCGAGTCCTAGGGCCCCCGAGTCCCCTCCCACCAGGCCCCCTCCACCACCACCACCCAACCACGTAACCAAAAACGACAGGACAAGCGGCAGGGCTACCCTCCGGGGCGGCTGCTCCCGAGGGGCCAGACCGGAGCCGACAGGGGACCTCCGGTGGGGAGCGCCAACACGGCAAGGCCACAGCGGCTCCTGGGGTCTCACGGGATCATCGCAGTGAGGACACGGCCCGGCGAAGGACACGGCAGGGCTCACCTCTGAGGACGGACGGCACTGCCGTGACATCAGGACACTGGACCCCTGCGCAGGGACCCAGAAGAGCACGGAGGTCCAAAGGCACGTGGGAGGAGCCACTCCTTCCAAAACAAGAGCCCACCACAGAGACGCTCCTGAGCACGGACCCTGGTGAGCCCATGAGGGGACGGAGCGTGAGCTCCCTGAGCTGCCCGAGTGGGAATCGGGCGTCCGAGTGGCTGGAGGCGTGCGGGCAGAGGCGGGCCCGGCCCCCAGCAGCCCCGCTGCCCTCACCGGCCAGCACACAGCCTCGCACGGGGCAGGTGCAAAACCGTGCCGAGTGAACCTGTTTCCGTCTTGTCCTTTCCCCAGGAACACACGGCCTCTACAGCGTCTGGAACTGTTTGCACCAGTCCTCCTGGAACCTCTCTCCTGGCGCTTCACCAAGCACCACCTTCTCTGTGACCGAAGGACAACAGACACCTGGCGACTCCCTCTGAAATACGCTTATCGTCAGCTGCCTCGGAGCCCCTCCAGGTTTTACGGACACAGAGTCTCTCGCTTTGGAGGACTGGGGGCCTGGCACTGGCATGTGCACACTGAGGTACGGAACGGCTGGCCAGCAGGGACCTGGACCTGACACTCTGGACAGTCTATGGGGAAAAGAACCTGAAAGTGAATGGATGTGTCTACACGTGTAACTGAACCACTCTGTCGCCAGCAGACGTGATCACGACCTCGTGAATCAACTATGCCTCCGTAAAACGGCGGCGAAATCAATCCAGCTTTGCAGGAAAACCTCCCTCCGTCGGCACTGCCGCCTGGCCAGGGGACTGGTCTGGGAACAGGGCCGGTGCCCGGACACCTCACGGATGAGACGGGCCGGGACAGCCAGGGCCACGGTCTCGCTCCCACCAGCAGCCCCGAGCTCCTGGGAAGTCGCAAGAAGAAACCTCGCACCCCAGCCGGCCCACAGGCGCTCCCCTCGGGGCCGCCCGGCCCACGCGGCCCGGCTGCAGGGCCTGCTGCGGACCTGTGGGCCGGGGGGCTCCCGGACGTGCGGACATCTCCTCAGGCGACAGGCGTCCTGGTCACGGTGGGAGCCGGTGCTTCACTCTGGCCCGAAAACAGCTTCCCAGCTGAACAGGACCCACTGCACTACGGTCAGAGCTGCTTAGAAAGGGCTCTCACACAGGACACGGAACCTTCTACCGACACACTCCGTCTCCAGGCTTCTCAACACTGAAGCCCGAACTTCCGGACAGTTCCCCCAAGACCAAAACCCTCGACTCGCGGGGGCCGCGGGCCGCCAGCTGCGGGGAGGGCGGCCCGGGCGGAGGCCCCGCCGCCGCCCCGCAGAGCCTGAGGCTGCGCTCACTTCCTGCTGAGTCAGGGCCGTGCGTGAGCAGCTGTCACCTCGTCAGCCGCGGCGCCGAGCCGAGCTGAGCGGCAGCACAGTGCCTGGAGCAATGCCCTCAACAGGGGCCCCCCTCGCCCGGCACAGTTTGTCAAATTCGAGCAGGACAACGCCAGGGCCGTCACAGCGCAGCACCGGCACAGACGCGCCCCCGCGCCCGCCCACACCTGCTCCGGGTGCCCCGCACGCGCCAGAGGCCGGGCGCTCCCCGCGCCTCAGAACCGAGGGGACCCGTGAGCACCCGCGGGCGGCCTGGGCCCCAGGAGGAGCCCGCCCTCGGCCCCGGCGGCCACCCCACACTCGCTCCGTCCCGGCAAGCGGGCGATCCCCCAGCTCTCGGCCGTCAGGCCGGGGTGCCGGCTGCGCGCCCTTTGTCAGAACCGTCTGTGAAAGCCGCGCAAGTGACGGTCGCTGAACGGCCCGTCCCAGGGACAGAGACAACAAAGCCTCTTCCCGGCTCTCCGCCTCCGCCTGCCACACAGCACGGGGACCAGCGCTTGTCCGTCCAGTCCCTTCGCCAGAGGCCACCCAAGGGGCGGGGCGGCGGAGCGCGGCTGTGCCGCCGGCGAAGGAAACACCCACAGCTGATGACAGAGTGGCCCAAGCACAACAACTTGAAAGAAGCAAAAACAAGCATTCGGGAGAATTAAAGGCTTAACCAGGAAGTTGGGGACCAGTTCTGCCACTGACTCATGGCCCTGGATTCTCGGCCACCGTGCCCCAGCCTCCAGTGGCCCCAAGAGTGTCCACGGCACGGACACCAGAACCGGCAGGCCGGCAGGACCACCCCCGCCTCCCCGAGCGGAGGGTCACTGACCTGACACCCAGAAGACGCAAAGCACAGAGGGGACGCGCGGCCCAAGGTGAGAGAGCCAAAGGCAGGGAGGAGGACGGTGTCAGAGAACAGGCCACTCGTGCTTGACGACACTGCCCCTCTCTGGGACCGAGTCACCATCCCGGCCACCGCCCAGGCAGTGGGGATCTGGCAGTGCCATCGGCAGACTTCACCAGAATCGCTCACAGCCACACCGCCTGGCCTGACCGCATGACCCCCAGGGTGACGCAGACCCTCGGACGTGGCTGTGCCTGGAGGGAGGGGTCCCACCAGGTAGGGTCCCCCTTCGTCCAGAAAAGGGCAGGTCCCTGCCACAGGCCCCTCCCCATGACACTGCCCAGCCGGGCTCCGTTCCCCTCCTCCGCCCGCCTCGCCACAAGGCCGGCCCTGAATCAGCGCCCCAGCACCTCCCCGCCGCCCCCACAAAGACCCGGGCCTGCCTAGGGCTGCTCTTCGACCGCCACGGCCCAGAACCAGAGCGGCGTGGAGAGCCCCGCAGCGGCGCCCGGCCCACCGGCGGGGACCAGGCAGGGCCCACGGCCTCACAGGCAGCAGTGCGCCCGGCAGCCCGCCCAGCACAGCGGGCCCACCTGGCCATGTCCTCGTGCTGGGGCCACCTGCCCACCAGACGTGTGGCCAGGAGACCTGCTAACACGCTACTTTCACGAGCACACCTGCAAGTCAAGGGACCTGGACCCCCCAGCTGCCCTCCCCCATCACCACCCAAGGCCGTCAGCCCACCTGCACGAATTCCAGACACCGAACAGGCCAGCCACCAGCAGAAACAGGGGACAAAATGAGAGAGGTACAGAAATGAATTTAGTGGAGAGTTTTTCCAGGTAGCAAGATTTCTCGTTTAAAGAATCAGAAAAAGATTTTCATTAAATAGCACAAATATTACCAACTGTCTAAAATAATAAACTATGCAACAGACACTACCTTCTGAGCACTCCATATCTAAGAAGCACACATACAACCAAATCACCTGGCATTCCTAAAAGTCACAATCTTAGTTTTGCCCCAAACTACAAATTTCAACTTTTTTTTTTTTTTTGGTTTTTAGGGCTGCACTGGTGGCACATGGAACTTCCCAGGCCAGGGGTGGGATCAGAGCTGCAGCTGTCGGCCTAGGCCACAGCCACAGCCACGTCAGATCTGAGCCACATCTGTGACCTATACCACAGCTCACGGCAACACTGGATCCTTAACCCACCGAGCAAGGCCAGTAATCAAACCTGCCTCCTCATGGAGGCCAGCCAGGTTCGCTGCCACTGAGCATATCAGAAACTCCCTGAACTCCAGCTCTTAAAAGGAACGTGAATAAAGCCATATGAGATAAGAGATCTTATAATCCACACGGCTTCCACACACGTGTCAGGCAAAAACTCCAAATACACACCACCCAGACGTGCTTAATGTTTCCTTTATCAAACTACAAATTCTGTCACAAAGAATCTCAAATCTAATTAAAGTTTCAAATAGCTAAAAACAAAAAAATTAAAGACACCCTTTAAAAACCCATATATATGCATGTGTGTACACATACAAATACAAGTACACATCCATACCCACCAAAAATGCAAACGTGAAGAGAAAACGAAAGTGAAAGAATTAAAATAGTGCTGAAATTTTTACATCAAAATGACACTGTGGTAGAAGATCATGCAGACAACCATAGAAGTGGAGAAAATGTTTGCAAGGAGAGAATGATCAGGGTCCCAGAAGGTACCGAGAGTTCACACAGCCCGACCACAAAAAGACGAACGATCCAGTTTTTAAATGGGCAAAGGACCTGAACAGACATTTCTCCGAAGAAATACACGAATGTCCAACAAGTATGTGAAAAGGCACTCGACGTTATCATCAGCAGCAAACGCAAATCAGAGCCACGATGAAACGCCCACTGGGCTGGTTATCATTTTTCTAGAAACGGGAGACGACAGGTGTTGGTGAGGATGCGGAGAAGCTGGAAGCCACGCCTCGCGGGTGGGAACCCACCCACGTCTCCATCCGCGGGGCCGTCCTCAGGCTACATCCCAGCCCCCAGTGCCCACAGTGGGGCTGTACTTGGAGGCAATGAACGTAAAACGAGGCCACACAGGTGGCCCAAATCCAGTGGGACCGCCGTCCCTATAAACAGAGGCCACAAGGACACACGCAGACCGAAGAGCGACCATGCGAGGACACAGCAAGAGGTCGGCCGTCCGCAAGCCGAGGAGCCCGGCCTGGAGAGGAACCGATCTGCAGGCCCCGTGGTCTCAGGACGCCCAGCCTCCGGGCCGTGAGGGCAGCTGGCTGCTGTCGATCAGCCAGCCTGGCAGCCCCAGCATCTAACACAGCCGACAACAGAGCGTTCGTCACAAAAACGTGGCGTGAAACCAGCGCACACGCCACCACACGCGTGAGCCTTGGACACTCCGCGCTGGGGAGACCGGCCGCGAAGACCAGCGACCGCACGGACCGCAGGGCCAAAGACACAGGAGCGGGTCAGCAGCGGTGCGGGGCTACGGGCACGGGCTTCCTACGAGGCAGCGAAATCGTTCTAGAGTCAACTGCGGGGATGGCTGCGCAGCTCTGTGAGTGGACGAGAAGCCTCTGGCCGCTGTGCGGTACGGGGTGACCTGTACAGAGCGGGAGCTCTGTCCCAGCAGCGGTCCCTGTCCCAGCCGTCAAAGCGCGCCCCGAAGCAGAGCCGGGCTGCCTTCTACCCGGACTGCGCTCGTGCCGACCAGCCTCATCTTCCAGGGCTGTCCGCGCCAGCTGGGCCGTCAAGAGCATCAGCAAAAGGCGGCGGCGGGCGGCGGCCTCGCTCGCCGCGGAGCCGTCTCGGCCCCGACTGGGCGCCTGTGTTTGTTCACACGCTGCCTCTCCCGCGCGGCGCGCGGCCCGAAGGCCCTCGCTGGCCGACAGCCCCGCAGCCCCACGTCTTCTCTCTGCCTCCCTGCTCCACCTTCTCTGGCAGCTGCTTGTGGGGAAACAGCGGCTTTCTGCAAGGGCCCGAGCCCAGGCGTTCAGGCTTTGCAGACCGCTGGTAATCCCCCTTTTCTTTTTTTTAAAGAGTGTTTAAAAAGGGAAAAGCCATTCTTGGCCCCAAGGCCATACAAAACAGGCCAAGGCCAGACTGGGCCCATGGGCCATAGTTTCACAACTCCTGCCTGAGGTTTTAAATTTCTCTGTAAGTACACTAACAGTTCCATCTTGAGAGTTTTGATGATAGAGTAATTTTGTTGCTGTTCATTTCAAGCTTTAAATTTTTACTGTTGCATTTCAATGGGGATTTCTTCTTTGATCCATGTTATTTAGAGATTCATAATACTTTCAAACTAAAAATTCAAGTCTTACCTTCATGTTTCTGTTTTGGGTTTTTTTGTTGTTGTTGGTTTTTTTTTTTTTTGCTTTTTAGGGCGACACCCACAGCATATGGAGGTTCCCAGGCCAAGAGTCCAGTCAGAGCTACAGCTGCCAACCTACACCACAGCCACAGGAACTCAGGATCCGAGCCGCGTCTGTGACCTACACCACAGTTCACGGCAACACCAGATCCTTAACCCACTGAGCGAGGCCAGGGATGGAACGCGAGTCCTCTGGGATGCTAGTCAAGTTCGTTAACCGCTGAGCCACGGAGGAAACTCCCGTGTCTAACTCTTAACTTCATGGCTTTGTGGTCTACACCAGCCTTCCCGGCAAACCCGCAGCATCTGTACGCGGTCCCCGGGGCCCCAGGACGCACCCTCACCCCAGCTGCAGAGCCACACGCCACCCCTAGATGCGGGTCTGTTTTTCTGACATCTGCGTCTTCTCTGTGAGGATCTTCTCCATCAGACCCACGACTGAGCTGTCGGCAATCAAAAGCGGCGTTCCGAGCTCTCAGGAGGACACCAGAGGCGCCCTTTATCCCTGCAGCCCGGCCAGTTTCTGCATCTCAGAGCCGCAAGTGAAGAGGCACCTGCGTCAGTCACAAACGACAGTGGGTGACACCTGAGTTTATGCAGGTATCAGTGCTGACACGGGCACGGGAGCCAAGTGACCGATCCACACACATCTGACTCCTCTGCCTCTGCTCTGTGTTGGCAGGACCCGGGCGTGGGATGGGGACCCCGACCACAGGCTGCGACGCCCACGTCCGCCCTTCAGCCCCCAGTCTCCAGCCTGCAGGATGCAGTCACATCGTGGAAGAGCTGCCTCTGGGCGGGGACGGGGGGCTGGTGACAGGTGCCGGGGGAAGGGCCTGGGGGTGGGGTTGCGGCCGAGGCAGGACGAGGCGGGGGGAGGGCTGCACTTCAGGCGTCACAGGCCACGGGCATCGCAGGCCCACATCCACACCTGCAGCCCAGGGAGCTGCCCCAGGACCCGCCCCGGGGTCCTCCTGCAGAACCTCCTGCAGGACCAGCAGTGAAGGGGACACTGGCGGCAATGCGGTGGTGACTCACAGGTCAGAGCTGGCTTTGCTGCTCCCTGGCCGCACCTGAAAACTGCGGTCCCCCGTGAGTTTCCACAGAACAGCATCTGGTGCCCAGTGAGCACCCAATGAAGGGTCTCAGCCAAGCTGTTACCTCGATGGTTTCTGGCTCGTCCTGCCGCCAGCGAGCCTGCGAAGGGCCCAGCCCTGCTGGGGGGGTTGGGGTGGAACGCTGATGCAGACTCAGGACGCTGGCCATGGGCCTGCGGGGACCCTGCCAGGCTGCAGGCCACTTGGGCGGGAACTCCTGGTGCCAGAAAGGGCGGCGGGGGGGTGCTCGCTCCTTCTGGGGCTCTGGACGCAGGGAAGGGTCACGAGGGGTCAGAGCCCGGCCCGGGTCACGCACAGCACCTGGAGGCGGGCAAGCCTGCGTCCACCCCAGCCTGACCCGGGTCCTGGACAAGCATGCCAGCAGCAGCAGGACACCTCCAAGTGGTCAAGTTAAATGCAGTCCTTTTTTCTCATTTAAAAGGCAAGAAGAGCACGGCCCCTGAGGGAGACCCTGCAGAAGCCTAAGCACTTGGGACATGAGAGCCTAAAAGACAACACTGGAAAAGCAACCACCAGGAGGAGGGGTGGAAACCACAGTGAAGAACAGGGAAGATGTGAAAAAGAACCAAAGCAATGTTTGGAAACTCAAGGAGAAAAGACTCGAGCTGTGGATGGAGCTCAACGCAGAGCCTGTGGCCGCGCTGGGAGTGAGGGCCGGCAGGGCCAGGCGGGGACGCAGGGTGCCCGCGCACGGCTCCGGCGCGATGTTTGATGTTCTTCACAGCATGAGAAACAATAAACCTGTGTGCTCACTTTCTCCCGTGCCCTGGTTCATTGTCACGAAGGGACTCCTGCACGTGGCTGCGAACACACCCAGAGGGGACATGGGGTGGGGGCATCTTTTAAACACAAACTCCAGAAGAGGAGGTGAAGCCCCACGAGACCCGCCCGGGGAGCCGTGAGCCTCAGGAGGGGAGGAGTAAGCGCAGCTGAGGGAGCCCCCCAGTCCTGGCCCAAGTCCCCAAACCTGAATGGTCTCCCGGCCAAAGACAAAGCCAGCCGAGCCAGCCGGAGCTCACGGTTTCAAGTTTCACGTGAGACACAGAAGCCACAGCCCGGTCACACTGGGTTCCAAGCCCCTGAACCAGGACGGGCAGAGCCCCTCCCCGGCCCTCCCCAGGCGCCCTCGGCGTCCCAGCGGGACTGCGGTCCAGAAGCTGCCCACAAGCGACACCTGCAGGTGCTGGCAGCCCCCTGACCACCGCCAGCCGCAGCACCAGTCCAGGCGGCCTGGCAGGAGGGCGGGCCTGCGTGCTCGCCTCCAAAACAGAGAGCAGTCCAGTTCCACCGACATTCAAAGAGTGGCATAATTGGAGTAACAAGCAAATTAACGTTCAAGTAACGCATGACACATCCAATAACAAAGTCACAAACGCCACTCTCCACTTACTCATCAAAGGCGGGCACACAGCCAACAGTAAAACTTTCCCCGAATGCTCTCACCCACCCTGGCCTCACTTGACGGCCAGATAAACTCTGCTCTCACCTCTGTTACTCGATGGGGACAAGCCAAAGGCCGCTGGTATCCTCAGGTGGTTTTCACGTGAGAAACCAGCAAGCACGTGGCCCAGGAGAGAAGGCCTCGGCTCCAGCCCCCACCTCGGCCCCGCACACACCGCGCTCAGCAGCCGGCCCGGGCGGCAGCCTGGCACACACGCTGCTCTGCCAGCGGAGCGCCCAGGAAGTGGCAGCGTCCTCCGAGACAGAAAGAGTGCACGGTGACTGAGACACAGAGGCCTAGTGCCGGCGCGAGCTCAGCACCGAGACCCGGGCAGAAAGGGAGGCGTGGAGGCAACGCAGGTCCAGGGAGGGACCGAGCAGGAGGGCACAGAGGGGCCCCAGGACCCCTCAGCACCAGGCGCCAGGACAGGCTCCGCCCTGTGGGGCCCCAGCTGGAAACCAGCTCCAGTGGAGGCAGCCTGACCAGGAGAACCAGCACAGGGGCCTGAGGCGGGGGCGGGCCAGCACTGGCAGCCCCAGCCTCCTGCGGGACCCCTCGAACCCGGCTCTCACGTGCAGGCTGTCTGCGTCCTCTCCCTGGCCTGAGCCCCATCGCCTCCCCATGCGACCCACGCAGGGACCCAGAGACACAGTGTGGACCGCGAGGCGCCCATCAGCCTCAGGAAGCAGCCCAGCCCCTGCTCCGAGGCCCCTGCGTGGCCAGGGCCGCGAGCACAGGCCCTTCCAGAACCAGAGTCGCCTCGAGAACCGCAGGGATGTCAGTGTGGCAGCCGCTCGGGGCGGAGGGCGCACAGCAGGAAGGGGGGTCACACCCGGCCTCACCGCACTTCCGCGTCCCCTCCTCTGGCTCTGGACGCAGCACCCCAAAAGGAGCGCTGACAATTACAATTACCTCGGAGTTCCCGTGGTGGCGCAGCGGAAAGGACTCCAACGAGGAACCATGAGGCTGTGGGTTCGATCCCTGGCCTCGCTCAGTGGGTTAAGGACCCGGCGTTGCCGTGAGCTGTGGTGTAGGTTGCAGACGCGGCTCGGATCCCACGTTGCTGTGGCTGTGGTGTAGGCCGGCAGCTGTAGCTCCGACTGGACTCCTAGCCTGGAACCTCCACACTCCGCACGTGCAGCCCTAAAAAGCAAAAACAAAAGCAAAAGAAAAAAAATTACCTCGGAGTTCCCGTGGTGGCTCAGCGAGTTAAGGACCTGATGTAGTCTCTGTGAGGATGCGGGTTCGATCCCTGGCCTCACTCAGTAGGTTAAGGGTCTGGCGTTGCCGTGGCTGTGGCGCAGGCCTCAGCTGCAGCTCCAGTTCGACCCCTAGCCCCTGGAACTTCATATGCCGCAGGTGTGACCGTAAAAACAAAAACAACAGCAATTAAAACTACCCTGTATTTACTTATAGGGTCAAAAATAGAGGAAAGCCATCTCCTTCATCAAAGACATTTGTTCCGTGGTGTGCACCACTCCCACCGCACAAATGCAATGGGATTTGTAATTAAACCAACGGGTCTCAAAGAGACCCACAGCCAGAGGCCTCCAGTGCACCTTCTAGGGAGGAGGAGGGCCCAGGTCAGGTGCCTGCCCGGTCACAGGAAGACGGGGGTGCGGAACAAAACCCCAGTGTCGGCAGCCTGGCCACAGAGCACAGGTCCCCGACCCGACTCACAGCCCTTCCAGGGTCTGCAGGGCTCTTGCTCTGGGGTCTTTCAGGCTGGGTGACCTCGGCCAGGTTACTTACCCTCTCTGTGCTGTCTGGAAGCAACACGGCAGCGATCAAGGGATGAAGACAGGCAGAACGCTCAGCACAGGGCCTTGCGCCTGGTAAACACACAGTAAGTGCCCATGTACCCCCACAGCCCCCCCGCAAGACCAGGTTCTCTGCAGATGGTGAGCAGTGAGGGGGCGTCGTGCTGAAAACAGAGACCTTTGCGGGAGAAACGGAGAACGGAGACCACAGGGAGGACCGCAGGGCCTGCCCCAAACCATCAGGAAAACCTCGGAGGAAAGACACCACTGCAGGCGCTGCACGAGGGGAAGGGGCTGAGGAGGCCCTCAGAGAGCGCGCGAGCACCAGCGCCTGGAGACCGGGACTGAGCGCAACAGAAACCCTCAAAGGAGGGAGGGAGGCGCCTGCGGAGAAGCGGGGGCCCGCGGAGGGGCGCCAGCACCACACGAGGCCCCCATAGCCGAGGTCAGGCTGGCCAGCAGCGGCCGCCAGGGGAGGGACCGCAAGACGCAGGAAGCGGTCCTCTCGGGACCCGGCACCCGGGCTCGGCACACGGAGCGCGGCCCGCTCTGACTGCAAACGCGGTTGAGAAGCGCGACGGGGCCGAGGGAGGGCGGGGAGCACCGTGCGTGACCCAGTCGAGGACAAGGCTCCGTGCAGGGCCAGCCTGGGCATGGGCGCGTCCACGGCCAGGTTCCGACGACGCGGGAAAGGTCGGGGGTCGGGACTTCTCGGCGGGAGCGCCGCCGCAAGCAGAGGAGGAGGCACCCCGGCCGGGGAGCCTGGAGAGGGCTGTGCTCCACACCCAAACGAGGGCTCAGCCCAAGCAAGAGGACACCGTGGGGTCCAGGAGGCCTGGCTGCCCACACAGGTGACGGGAGGCAGAGACACCAAAGCGCCACACGCCCGTTGCCCACAAAGGGATACCCACAGCTGGAGCGGGGGGGGGTGCCGGGAACACAGCCAGCTACGGAGCAATGTCAGCTGGGATCAGGAGGCAAATTCCTAAACCCTCAGCTGAGAAAAGGACCAAGCGGGGCTCCTGGCAGGAAGCCAGCTGACGCCCCCCCACTGAGACGTGGGGCCCTCCCTCAAGCCCTGTTCTCTGCCCGGCCTCCCCTCCCGGAAGGATGGAAGCTTCTGCTCTGCACCTTTTCCGCTTTTTCCCGCAGGGAGGAGGACCAATAACCCCCACCCGAGACAGGCCTCCAGAGCAAAGCGCGAGGAGGAGGGCCCAGCGGCCCCCAGGACGCTGTGGACACCGGGGTCGCTGGCCGAGGCCAGGCTCCTGACCCACAAAATCTGGAGACCATAAAGCGGTAGCTGATCTCAGCCACCAGCAAGAGGCCAGGGGAGCAGGACTGAGAAGGAGCACTTCACTCTCTAAATTACACGGGTGTCTAATTTGGACAAAAGTAACCAAAAAACTTTTTCAATTCAACGCGGAGGTAATTAAGCCTTAAACTGAAAAAAACTAAAACAGTGTCGGGCCTGGCGCAGGACCCACAGCCCCACCCACCGGCCCCCACGCCTGCACCACGGGCAGCCTCGCCCCGCGGGGAGGCAGTCTGGGGGTGGGGGGGGCCGCCGGGCCACAAGGCCACCGTCACAGTTATTTGAAAAGAAAAGACCAGGGCCCTGCAAGGGCTGGCAGGCCAGCCTCCCGGGCAGCCACTCACTCTTGGGGCTGGTCCCGGGCGTGCGCCGGCAGGTCCCGCGGCCGAGGCGGAGGCCGCCCCCTCCCGCTCGCCAGCAGGACCCGGGTGAAGGGTGGCAGAGGCAGTGTCAGGAACCCCGCTGGAGGAGACTTCCAGACCAGGCTGCGCCTCCTGCTGCTCCGGGGAGGTCTGGGACCCCGCGGCCCGCGCCCGAGCCTCTGCCCAGCCCCCGGCCCAGCCTGGCACTCACAGCCCCGGCTGGGAGCTGCCGAGAGGCACAGAGGTGGCGCTGGCGGCCGGCTCGCGGGGTGCAAACACATGAATCGTAGCTGCGGGCGGGGAATATCAGGTGCATCTCTGCGCCCCGAGGGCTCGACTCCTACGTTAAATCCCTCCCACTGGGCGGCCGGCTCCAGTTTCAGCAGAGCGAGCGTGAGAACAGGTCCTGCTCCTGCGCCGGCAGCCGCAGCCGCAGCCACGGCCACGGCCACGGCTCCAACCGACCCGCCTCGGTAAGTACCTGCTCTTTCTGCTCAAATCCAAGTTTTCTTCCGAACGGCTCTGGGACGTGTCTTAAACGCTGGCTCAGTGAATCACTTGCGGGAGCCTGCTCTTTCTGAGGATTACTCAGGGCCGGCAGCAGGTGCACTGCCGGCAAGGAGACCGTCGTCACAGGGCTGTCCGAAGCCTTACGCTTTATTCTCAGAGTAAAAACAAGTGTACTTGGGAGTGAAGCCCTCATTTCTACCACAAAATTGGTAAAATTTAAACCGAAACTCAGGCTTAGGCTATTGCTTATCCAATTCCTTACCTTAAAAAGAAACGCCAATAAATTTCAGCATAAAAGGATCATATATATGCATACATAATTTGATACTTGCTGATTTTAATTTATAGTTTCTTCAAATTTAAACTCTTTTATTAGAGTTTAAAATAAGTACTATTTTGACATAAGCTTACCAAAGAAAAAAAAAAACTTAACTAAGGAGGATCCCTGTATATACAAAAAGGAGTTTTCTTACTCTTATAAAGTTTCACAGATCTGTATGAAAACGGGGACAATTACTGACCAAATCACTCGTCAAGCCCGACCAACGTCGGAGTTAATTTAATCAAAATCCGTCTGCCTCTGTTGTCCTGATTTTCATTTTGTGCTGGCAAGGCCCTCCCACTGCTTCCGCCTGGTTTTGAAGGCTGAGGAGGCAGGCGGAGGTCTCAGCTCCGCTGAGGCCCACAAACGTTACAGCCGTGACCCTTTGCTGGGCACTTGTGCCTGTAACTCGGGATCTGTGGCTGAAACCAGAAAGGGCCCCTGGGTGTCTTCCCGGGTCCATTCTTCAAACCACAGTCTAGAAAACTGTCTTTTTCCCTAGGTCATGGTTGTCCTGAAGTTCATCCTTCACTTTAAAGAACCGAAAGTCTGGGAGGGAGTGGTGGTTAATCACTGGAAAAGCTGAATCCGAGTAAAACTCACAAATCTCGTTCTTGCAACACCCCAGTGGGTAGGCGACAATGGCGTGTCCTTGAGTTATGCAATAAGGCCACATCACAATATCGTAATTATAGCATGCCCTTCAGAACGCTGTACCTGGCGAGGCTGCCTGCCAGGCGGCTGGACACCACCGGCAGGGCTGCGGCCCCACTCCCGGCTCTGGGAGCACAGGACAGGCCCGGTCACCCGCCCTTCGTCACAGCAACGTCCTGTGAAGTTAAGCTGTAATTACCTCTATGGTGTCCTATCGACGTTCAAAAAAACCTTTCTCTTGCCTATTTTCCTGAGTTCAAACTCCTTAGAAACTTAACACATCGGCCTCGATCACCCTAACCACGTAGGGCCCCCCCTCCCCCCGCCAGAGCACACGGTGGGGGGGGGCGGGGCGGGGGAAGGCCTGCAGGGCACTGGCCGGATTACAGAGGCCCTGTCCCCACCCTCTCCTCTGACGGGGCCCTGCTCGCCACGCGGAGGGGGCACAAGGCGGGGGTCCGCTCAGGCAGGCAGAGGAGAGCCCGGCCCTGGGCCCTGAGCTGACGGGAGGGCGCCCAGCGGCTCCTGCCCGGCCCGGCAGGTGAAAGAGGGAGCACAGCAGGACCAGGCTAACACGTGCGTTTTAAAATGTGCTGACACTGCAGCCCGCCCGCTGTGCTGGTTTTCCCGGGACTGGGTTGGTGGGACACCCGACCCCCTTCAGGGAAACCTCACCTCTGGCTGCTAATCCTCATTTACCACAAACAGTTAAGGTTCTGGATGATATTGTTTTGGCAACAATACCCTTTCTCCAGGCCTGGCAGACGGAAACTGGCCGGAGACGGGCAACCTGTCCCTGCAGGTGGCGAGACGGCCAGGCCCCAGGCACTCAGCTTTAGCCCCTTCCTCCTTGTAAACCTCACCTGGGCGGGAAAGAACCCACAGAGGCTGTCCCCTTCGCAAGTTTACAAAAGCCCCAATTCCATTCCACTTACTTCTCCGACGTTACTGTGTGTGTTTTCATGACCGAGTGAACCAAGCAGCTGCGCTGCCTTGTTCTAATTAGGCAATTGTGCAACCCTGAGAGGTCAGTTTACTCAAAGGTACCAAAACCACTGCTCCTGAGGCCCCGCCCAGGCCGCCTGCGGACAGCGAGCCCCCAGACACTCACGCCCAGCAGGCGACAGCTCGGGAGCCACACCACACAAGCTACCCGAGCAAAGAGCGCCAGCGCAGACAAGACGAGGGCCCCACATCAACTGACCGCACAAAGGACATATGAACAGAAAGTCAAGTGTTGCCCAAACGACTCTTGGGTAATACTGTGACAGCTTACATATAATTAACTTGCCTCCTATCAGCCTTTGAGCAAACGTAACCAAAGTGGACTCATTTATATTTCTGCCTGGAGTATCAGCACCACTAAGCAGCACTGCGGCTAAGCTAACGTCACCATTTTCTTAAACGGGGAGGGGGGGCTTCGGCTGGCGTGGGCGCGCCCTGGGGCGGAGGAGTACGTCTGCGTCCACTCCTCGTACCACCAGGGCTCGGCTCACACCTGATAAACGTTTTGCAACTGTCATCATTTTGATGGCGGTGCTTCCAGCTAGTGATGAAATCATCAGTTTTCAGATCTTTGCCATAACATATCCTATACGATCATGGGAACCTGACTTGCAGAGGTTCTCACGCCTTCAGAACCAGGGAGCAAAGAGACGTGCCAGCACAGGCCGCCCTGACTTATCAGGCCGGCCCCGCGCTGGCTGGAGTCGCTTCCTGAGGGAGGCACGGAAACTGTGCTTTCATAGCCCAGGGCACGCAGGCACACACACACCCCCCACGGCAGGGACTGAACGCAGAAAGGATTACTTCACACGCTCCCGTAATAAGAGGGGGAGTAGGAAGACGCAAAGCTGAGACCACAAGTTGAACTGCGCAGGGCTCACACTGCTGGGTGCTGGCGGAGGGAGAGGAGGAAGCCGGGCGAGCTGGGAGGCCGCGGAGCCAGGCTGCAGGTGCCACCGGCCTGGCCTCTGCCCACCAGACTCCCTGCCAATGAACGCCCCCACAGACGGCCTGGGGACCCCCTCCTCCACGAGCGGGCAGCCCAAAATCTCGCTCCTCTCCCCAGGGCAGACCCAGGCCACCTCTCAGCGAGGAAACACCCCTCCACGGGGACAGGACGCCGAAACGGGCTGACAGGGCAGTGTGCTGGGCGAGAGTGGCTCGTTGTGCTTTTAATATGAATACGTGAGCCGAGGAACCAGTTCGATGAGAATACAGCCAGAGAGCTTTCTCAGAATGTCAGATACCCGCGTGAAATTAAAACCCCAGCCCCCCCAACCACCATCCTCCTCCCGCACACGCCCTATTATCTCAGGTTCCACGTGTGGGATGACAAGGAGCGGCCAGGGGTGAAAACAAGTCTCTTCGGTTTCCCCTGAGTATTTCTCTATTTTCAAAGGGCTGCTCGCCCGCTCGATGTTTTAATCGACTTGCTGTCTAGAAGGTGGTGCTTCAGCAATTTCACACGACTCAGGCCTGACCGTATGCACTCATTCTCAAAGCAAAACCTCGCTGAAAAATTGTTGAACTGTTTCCTGTTAACTCTACTTTTAGGCTGTCTGAAAATATTGAGAAGCTAAACCCTTTTTACACTCTTTACGCAAATGAAAGAGCTGGCCTTGATTCCTCAGACACACCCCGCCCCTCCCCACCCACAGGCTCTAAGACACAGTCACCCCATGGGCTGGTCGGGGACAGGCAGCCGGCCGCGCCGGCCCTACCAGATCCTCCCAGGTCTCACGTCTTTGTTCTCGGCGTTCTGAGGCGCAGCGAGAGCCCAGCGGTGTGCAGGGCGGCCTGGGCAGAGAACCAAGGGGCAGGGAGGGGGCATTAAGCCTGGGGGACCCTTGGGGAAGGTATCCAGAAAGCCAGACACCCCGCTCCCACAGTTTAGCAGCGGGAATGGCTTCCTCCACTCACTCCCAGCAGGAGAGCTGCAAAGCTCTGCCTCTGCCCGGCCGGGGCCAGGACAGGCAGGGAGGCCGGCCACTGGCAGGACGCCCTGGGCTGGGCGGGGGAGGGAGGGCACCGGCAGGCGGCAGCGCACGGGACGCCTGCCTGGGCACTCGCAGGCTCGCCCACCAGCATCTCAACGCCACTGGAGAGACTACAGCACTTAAGGGCGTGTTGGGGACGAGGCAGGCGCCGCTGCCAGAGAGCTCACCTCCCGTCTGTGGACGCAGGAGCAGCGGTGGGACCGCGTGTAGAGGCCCTTAGCGTTTACCCCACGTGGGGCAGACACTAAGACTAGACGACAGAAGGTCACAGTCCCATTTTCCCGATTCTGAGAGAGCACAGAGTGCGAGTGTCACACACACGCACGCGCCCAGCCCTCAGGTCCCCGAGCACTCAGACTCTGGACCAGGAGCCGAGGGGCCGCGGGTGGGGCAGGACCTCGGGGCCACGCGGCCTGCTCGGTCCACAGCCTTCCTGGCGTCCGAGGACTCAGGCCACAGACTAAAGGTCCCCAAACTAGAGGAAGCACGGGTTTCCCCCAAACGCGCCTTGGTCCGGACTCGGCCCAGAACACAGAGTGCACAGAGAGGGGGCGCTGGCCGGGGCGCGATGAGGAGCCCGCCTGCCTGGGCATCGCCTGCGTCCCGTCCTGACACTGAGGCTCTGCTTCTCCCCTGCAGCTCCTGGGCCCCCCATGAGCACGGTGGCCTCGTCACCCCCGCAGCCCGTGGAGCCGGCTTCCAGGCGGAGTGCTGGGAGAGGACAGCGAAGCAGAGGAGCGGCCGCGTCGGGCTTCCTCGGAGCCGCGTCTGATCACAGGGGCAGGCAGGGCGGGCGGCGAGCGCACAGGGAACATGAGCCTCGTCAAAGAGCGGAAGCCCAAGAAGCCGCACTACATCCCCAGGCCCCCGGGGAAGCCCTTCAAGTACAAGTGCTTCCAGTGCCCCTTCACCTGCAACGAGAAGTCGCACCTCTTCAACCACATGAAGTACGGCCTCTGCAAGAACTCCATGACTCTGGTGTCTGAGCAAGACCGCGTCCCCAAGTGCCCCAAGCCCAGCCCTGCGGATCCCAAGCAAAGCCATCAGCCCGAGCCCGCGGTGAAGCCCGCCTCCTCCAAGCCCGCCCCGAGCGGGCTCGCACAGCCGGATGCCAAGCTCCAGCACGGCCTCGCCAAGGACGACGTCAAGGAGAACCCGGACCTGCACGCACGTGGGCCGCACAGGGGCCCCGGACAGAAGCCTGCCCTCCACAGGGAGGCGGCGGCTCGCAGCCCAGCTCCCGAGAGCGCCCAGCCTGTCCTGGAAGGCAGGGCCCGGCCTTCGGCCTTCGTCCCGGTCGGGGAGCACAGGCTCAAAGGGCAGGAGCTTGCCGAGGCGCCCGGCGCGCCAGCCCCTCCACCCCCCACCGCCAAAGCTGCCTCCTTCCACACCAAGTCGGCCTTCCACGCCCCCGGCTACCCGTGGAAAGCTGGCGCGCCCCTGCTCCCCGCGGAGTTTCCACATAAGCTCCCACCCACGAAGGGCTTCGGGGCCGCGGCCCCGTACGTGCACCCGCCCCTCCCGGAGTACCCGCCTCCCTTCTACACAGAGCACGGCCTGGCCGCCGTCTACTCGCCCTACCTGCTGGCCGGGCACGTGGCCGAGTGCGACGGCCCGCTGCTGCCCGTCTACGGGGCCCCGGACCAGAGACACTTCCTGCCCCACCCGGGGCCGATCCCCAAGCACCTGAGCGCGGCCCCGCCCGCCTACGACCCCTACAGGTTCCTGCAGCAGTACCACAGCGGCCTGCCGCTGCCCTACGGGTTCTACCGCCCAGAGTCCGCCTTCTCCTCCTACGGCCTCAGACTGCCCCCGGTCGCCGGGATTTCGCGAGACCAGAGCTCGCAGCTCCTGGAAGAAGCCGCCCTGGGCTACCCGGCCTCAAGTCCGTCCAGGTCCCACAGAGAGCCCACGGAGCTGGAGACCGGGAGGCCGACTCCCGAGGCGAGGGGCCCTTCCAAGGATGAGCAGAGGGACACGGACGGGACCAAGATGAGCCCGCGCGCGGGCAGCGCAGCCACGGGCTCCCCAGGAAGGCCCAGCCCCACCAACTTCACGCAGACGAGCCAGCCCTGCGCCCTCGCGGGCTTCAAGCCCGTCAAGAAAGACATGGAGGATGAGCGTCCCCAGGCTCCAGAAAGCAGAGACGCGGCCCCACAGAGGTAAGACAGCCCGCTTTCCAGCCCTCCCAGGTAACCCGGCCCGGCTAGAGCCCCAGCGACGGCCCTAGGCCGGGGCCCTGTACCCACCCTCTCCCCTCTCTTCCAGCCTCGAGGCCGTGAGTGCAGCCCACCTGGCACCCACCCCTCCCAGCCCGGAGGACGGCCCCAGGACGGCCCCGCTGAACCTCTCCAGGAAACAGGAGGCCGAGCCAGCGGCCGAGCACGCCGCCGCGTACGGGGGCTTCGTGGAGCCGCAGGAGGTGCCCCTCAACCTCTCGGTGAAGGACCCCTGCAACGCCCGGCCCTCTGTCCACAGCCCCCCGAGAGAGGCCGAGCCCGTCGCCCCCGTCCTGCAGCGGCCGGACCCCAGCGGCTCCGCGGAGGCCCAGGATGGGCGCACGGCGGACAGCGACGAGCAGAAGCAGACGGCGGCCGTGGCCCTCTGCCAGCTGGCGGCCTACAGCCCGGGGAAGGTCTGCAGGGGCGAGGGCCAGCCTGAGGCCCAGGAGCCCGCGGCCCCGGAGCCGGCCCCCTGCAGCCTCGAGAGCCAGGAGGCTCAGTGCGAACTCAGACCCAAAGGGCAAAAGAGGACGAGCCCCAGGGATGTGGGCAAGTCCCAGCAGGGCACCAAGAAGGCGAAGGCGAGCGACACAGCTCGGGTGTTCACGCTCCGGAGGAGAACACGGGTGTCCTAGGGGCACCGCACGCCCCGCTGAGCCACGGCCGTGGCGGCAACCCCCAGCCTGCCTTCACTTCCTTGCTGGCTGATTTTTACAGGCAGTTTTCTTCTCCAAAAAAAGAAAAGTTTAAAACAAAGCTGCAACTCTGTTCGGGATGTAAATACTAAGCGTGAACGCCCTACGTCCCATTCAGGACCCGAGGAGTCAATGCGTTATGAACGCACCAGAAACTGTCAAACGGGGCACGAAGGACCAAAGGTGACCTAGGGCGAGCAACTTAGAGGAAAGCTCTTGAAAAGACTTTTCTTGTCAACACCTCAGCTCCAGAAGAAATCGTTTCAACCGTTTCTCTAGTAAATCTACCGTGTTTTCATTTACTGGGGGGAAATGCCAGGAAAAGACATTTCCAGAACTAACATTAAAGAACTATGTGTAAAAATGCTGTGATTTCTTAGGACTGAATAATATACAGACAGCAAGAGGCTATTTATACAAGTAATTTATTTCCACTGGGCAGAAAGCAGCGCCGGCAAAGCGACTCTCAACGTGCTCAATTTCTCCACCACGTTTCAGTGCATTTTCTGACTCATTCAGCCTCATTTTCCATGTTCTAAAATGATGTCTATGTTGCTAATTTTCCAAAAAACTCACATGTAAGCTTTAAAGACACATTAAAAGAAGACAAACATAAACTGTGTTATAAAATACTTTGCCACAGTAGATATACCCAATGAAAAGAGGAAAAAGCTGAAGCAGCAGTTAAAACTGAGAAGGAGGCGTTCCCGTCATGGCTCAGTGGTTAACGAATCTGACTAGGAACCATGAGATTGCGGGTTCGATCCCTGGCCTTGCTCAGTGGGTAAGGACCCGGCGTTGCCATGAGCTGTGGTGTAGGTTACAGACGCGGCTCGGATCCCACGTTGCTGTGGCTGTGGTGCAGGCCGGCAGCTACAGCTCCGATTAGACCCCTAGCCTGGGAACCTCCATATGCCATGGGTGTGGCCCTAAAACGACAAAAGGCAAAAAAAAAAAACAGTGCTTACACAGAGCAATGTGTTACTCTGGGAAAACTATCTGGGAAAAGTGAGTGCAAACGGGCTCAGGGAAACAGAGGGTAAAATCTCTGCATTTTTCAGACAGAGGATGGTGGGGTTCAAGGTACCAGGATGCCAGAGTCCACAGGACAAATTTAAAACAGCAGTGCAAGAAGTGATCTTGTGGCGCAGTGGGTTAAGGGTCCAGCATCATCGCTGCAATGGCTTGGGTTACCGCTGTGGCACGGGTTCGATCCCTGGCCCAGGAACTTCCATATGCCGTGGGCACAACCCCCTGCCACTCCCACCCCCCAAAAAAGACAGTAATACAATAGCTTTGTTTTATTTAATGTTTTTTGTTCTGTTTTGTTTTTATGGCCACACCTGTGGCATGTGAAGTTCCCAGGCTAGGGGTCGAATCAGAGCGGCAGCTACTGACCCACAGCACAGCCACAACAACACGGGATCCAAGCCGCCTCTGCGAACTATGCCACAGCTCACAGCAATGCTGGATCCTGACCCCACTGTGCGAAGCCAGGGATCGAACCCCCACCCTCATGGACACTGTCAGGTTCTTAACCCAGTGAGCAACAGGGACTCCGCAACAGCCTTGTTTTAAAATGACACTATTGGGGATGACAAATAACCTGCTTTGCAACAGGTGAAATTTCTGTAAAACCACTGGTATCAGCTGAGTTGGTCGCGACTCTTTTAGGGCAAATAGGAGGCCACCGCTGCACACGGCCCTCAATCGTCAAGGCCGCCCTGAGCCCCACGACCCGCTGAAGGTGCGTCTGCAGACGAGCACGTGCCACTAAGCCAGTATGCGCGCCATCACGAGCAGAACCGGATGCACGCGTGTGCAGCCCTCACCGACACACCTGGGCTCTCGCGTTGTCACACAGCAACATGCTCTGACCAAGACCAAGGTCAGGGTGCCCTGCTTTCCAGAAAGTCCACGCCCTGCAGGAAGCCTTGACCTCTGACTCACGTCCAAGAACACAGATTTTCCAAGTCAGGGGCCCAAAGATTCCTTTTTTTTTTTTATGGCCGAACCCACGGCATATTGAAGCTCCCAGGCTAGGTGCTGAATCAGGGCTGCAGCCGCCGGCCTGCACCACAGACACAGCATCGCGGGATCAACGCGGGGCCCGCGTCTGTGACCTTACACCACAGCTCACGGCGATGCCAGATCCTTAACCCACTGAGCAAGGCCAGGGATCAGACCTGCGTCCTCACGGATATTCGTCAGGTTCGTAACCCACTGAGCCACAACGGGAGCTCCCGGAAGATTCTGAGAACACTTTCACAGCTCAGCCAAAAGTGCCCACCACCGTCTTAAGTGATCGGAAGCAGCAGGGGCAGCCAATCACTGCCCGGCCTCCTGCCACCGTGCAGGCCGGGGGCCCCAGGGCGCTGGCAGCTCTGTGAACTCCACCCGCCCAGCACGCTCCTCCAGAAGGTGGCCTGAGCATGCGCAGCCGCAGAGCCAGGCCGAGTGCTTGTGACTCTATCTCTACAAGCACGACAGGGTCCTAGAGCCTTGTGACAAAAAAGCCTCGCTGCTGTACAACCGCAGTACGTGTCTACACTCACACGCAGCCCAGCCTCAGAGCTGCGCGTGTCTACACTCACACGCAGCCCAGCCTCAGAGCTGCGCGTGTCTACACTCACACGCAGCCCAGCCTCAGAGCTGCGCGTGTCTACACTCACACGCAGCCCACCCTCAGAGCTGCGCGTGTCTACACTGACACGCAGCCCACCCTCAGAGCTGCGCGTGTCTACACTGACACGCAGCCCACCCTCAGAGCTGCGCGTGTCTACACTGACACGCAGCCCACCCTCAGAGCTGCGCGTGTCTACACTGACACGCAGCCCACCCTCAGAGCTGCGCGTGTCTACACTGACACGCAGCCCACCCTCAGAGCTGTGCGTGTCTACACTCACATACAGCCCACCTTCAGAGCTGTACGTGTCTACACTGACACACAGCCCACCCTCAGAGCTGCGCGTGTCTAAACTCACACAAAGCCCACCCTCAGAGCTGCACGTGTCTAACCTTCACGTACAAAAGCGACAAACCTCAAAACAGCTCAGCACAGAATCACCCCGTGACCCAGCTCTTCCACTTCTCAGCAAACACCTAAACGAGATGAAAACGGGGGCCCGGACAAACACATACAGCAATGCTGTTCACAGTGGCCCGAAGCGGGCAGTGGCTCGAGGGGCCAGATAAACAGACAAACGTGCGCCATCCATGCAACAGCCACAAAAAGAAACCAGGTTCTGACACGTGCTGAACGTGAACTTAACTTGAAACTCTAAGTGACAGAAGTCAGACACAAAGGACGAATCCTGCAGGCTCTCAGCTCCGTGAGGCCCCAGAGCCGGCAGACTCACAGAAGGAGACAGGTCAGCGGGCACCAGGGCTGGGGGCAGGGACGGGGCTTCGTGTTTACCGGGGACAGGGCCTCTGGGGAGATGGAAAGTTTGGGAAACAGGTGGTGTTAGCAATGGCTGTGCATTGTGAATGCAGCTAGTACCACTGCACTGCACACCTGAAGACAGCACGCAGATTTGTGTGCTGTATATACTGGACGACACTTTGGACGAATCAGTACTGTAATGAGCCAAAACCACTGTGTACTCCAAACGGATAGGTCATAATCAGGTGAACTCTGCGTCCCAACGGTGCTGAAAATAACTCCTAAAGAGGACGGCGGATTCAGGCTGAAGGGAGAAAACGCAGACAGCCACCGCTGAAACGGAGTTAGCAGCAGCCCACAGGGCCCCCAGGCCCGGCTCCAACCTCCCAGCTCCTTCCGGGGGGGTGAAAGGAAGCGCACACACTTTCATCCACAGAGAAAAACAACTTAACACAAAACAACAAAACTCCTTCTCTGCAGACTCGGCCAGAAACGGCTCATCAGGCGTGTCACTCTTCCTACGCGCTGGAACGTCCGACAGCTCAGAACTGCACCATGGTGAAACACCAGAACAGGAAAGGGCCAGGAGGGGTCGGGGCGGGGGGGGCAGGAACCAGGCCCCCAGGCCCCCGGGGAGGTCAGCACGTTGCTAACGGGGGCTGTGGCCACAGCCAGGACGCACCCCCAAAGCAGGCTGACCCCAGGCCCTGGGCCACCTGCACAGGGGCGGGCGGCAGGCACAGCTGTGGCCCCTCAGGGAAGACAGCAAAGCCCTGGGCCCCGCTCCCTGACCTGATGGGCCCTGGCTCGGCCACTCGGTCTGCCCCCACCCACAGTTCTCAGGCTCTGCCGGCGGCTCTGCCTAAACACGCGCGGTTCTGGACCTGCCCCAGCGACCATGTCCTCTCAGAGGGCGGACCCGAGAATGCTCTTCAGATGGCACAGAACTGCCAAAAAGCGCCCTAGGAAGGCCAGACAGTGCCTGACAAGACAGAGACCCCAGTTCAACTGTCTCACACCTGCTCCGGGAGCCAAAGGAAGTGAGGGAACGACGTCGAGGAGGAGGCCGGCCACGGACCACAGAGGAGTTCCGGAACTGCCAACGCGGTAGGCGGACGGAGACTCAGCAGAGGCGGGCGTGCGACAGCAGCTGCGAGCAGGGAGGAGGGCAGACAGCCTGGAGCCGGTCTGAGGCAGGAGCGGGAGAAAGGGCTCCGGACGGCCCCTGTCCCCCGATAACGCCCACCCCACCGGCCACGCTGGGAGGGTCGTGGGCCAGCTCACCACGCGTGACGTCTCATGGTTTTCTGGCCACAGCCTGACGCTTCAGCTGTGACACCAACAACCGTACACTCGCTGTGGCTACTTGTGGTCGGCGGACGCTGGCCACAACAGGAGATACGACGGACACGCGTGCCAGCCGGTCTCAGGCCCAAAGAGCAGACGGAGGGCTCTGGTCTCCTTCAAGTCAAATTCAAGCCAGCACCACACAGGCGGGAACGTCGCCTCCCCCATGACACACTCGCACACCCACCTGCCCAAAGACACGTGCGTGTCGCTCCTAGCACAGAACTGAAGCAAACAGAGAACAGCAGGGACCACGGGCAGGCAGTGACGTCCTGGACAGGACACCAGGAGCACGAGCAATGAAAGAAAAGACGACCAGACCTCATCAAAACTTCTGGCGCATCCAATGACACCACTGGAAAGTGACAAGACAGCCACACAGAAGAGAAAAATGCCCACAAACCCTATACTCTACAAGGGATTTATATCCAGAATACATAAGACTCAGAGCAATAAGGAGGATGGAGTTCCCTTCATGGCTCAGTGGTTAACGAATCTGACTAAGAACCATGAGGTTGCGTGTTCGATCCCTGGCCTTGCTCAGTGGGTTAAGGATCCGGCGTTGCCGTGAGCTGTGGTGAAGGTTGCAGACACGGCTCGGATCCCGCGTTGCTGTGACTGTGGTGTAGGCCGGCAGCTGTAGCTCCAATTCAACCTCTAGCCTGGGAACCTCCACGTGCCGCGTGCGGGTGCGGCCCTGAATAAGGCAAAAAGACAAAAAAGACCAAAAAAAAAAAAAGGCAGAGCACCCACGGAGACCAGGGGCCTGAAGCTCCCCTGTGCTTCCCAAAGCCAAGTGCAAGGCCGGCACCCAGACCAGCTCACAGATGGGCCCCTGGCCGTACCCTCTGCACGGACAGCCTCCTTCTGACGAGGCCACCCCCTGGGCACGGGGCGTCTTGCCCCCTTCATCCACAGAGGTACTGCTGGCCACTCCTAAGGACAGCCCTCACCCACCAGACAGGCTCCACGTGGCCACAGCTGAGAGCTGGGACTCGCAGGCCTGGAGCGTGGTGGGCCGTCCACACCCTGCACTGTGTCCCCTCAGGCCCACCGCCCGGCTTCCTCCCCACCCCCTCCAGCGTGAGCCCTGTTTCCAGGGGACCACGTGGCCGCTCCAGGTGACGATCACGGTGCACTGCGCGCACAGCCATGAGGGTCGGACTGGCTCTGCGGACAAGGCAGCCTCAGATGCAACAGTGGCCGGCAGCCCTCCCGATCCAGACAGAGCGCCCAGCAGAGGCAAGAGAAGCGAGAAAGGCCGAGCCGGGGAAGGAGGCAGGGAGCGCGGGTCCGGGGGCTCCGTCCCACACCCCGGGGGCCCGGTGCGGCAGCCCTGCGCAGACCACACCCCGGGGGCCCGGTGCAGCAGCCCTGCGCAGACCACACCCCGGGGGCCCGGTGCGGCAGCCCTGCGCAGACCACACCCCGGGGGCCCGGTGCGGCAGCCCTG
Source organism: Catagonus wagneri (assembly GCA_004024745.2). NCBI lineage: Eukaryota > Metazoa > Chordata > Mammalia > Artiodactyla > Tayassuidae > Catagonus > Catagonus wagneri. Next base: position 83,170 of record PVHT021183571.1, read on the forward strand.
CGCAGACAACCCCAAGCGAGGCACGTACTCACCGTCGGAGAGTCGGGAAGGGAGCAGCAAGCCTCGTCTGCCCAGCTCTGCCAGCGCCAGACACCCGCCATGCCAGGCGCCGTCTGTCTCCTGGAAACTGAAAGCAGAGAGAGCCTGAGATCCCAGCGCCCGGGTCCAAGGCCGCCCCCTGCCGAGAGCTGCGTTGCAGCCATAGTGAGTCTCCAGACAAAGTGCTCCAGCAGAATGAAGACGCTGCTGCGTTAGGGCCTCCCGCTAACAGTCAGAGTCCTGGGCCGCCCCCGCGCCCAGCTCGCAGCAGTGACTGCACCACATGTGGGCGAGAAAACCTTCATGGGAAGGGCCAAGGAGACCCTCCCACCGAGACCCGCCGGCCTGAACGGTAGACGGGGCATGTGGAGAATTTTTTTGGTGCCGAGACGGACTTTTAATAAACAGTTTTGACGCCCATCAGCCAACCCACCGGCAAATTTCCCATTTAACACAACTCTCCTGCACTGGTCCAGAAGCTCTCCCTTCACAGGTGCGCTCTCGCACAATGATCAGCAAGAGTGACTGGGTGCTAAGTCGATGAGGGCTGTTCTGAGGCTTTCCACACTAGCTGCCAGAAGGATCGTGGAAATACACTTCACCAAAAACCAGAGAACACGGTGCTCTGTACCACCGTGAACAGACCTGATGGCAAAGGAACTTCAGAAACCAAATAAGCTGCACTGCCAGCCGGCAACAAGCACAGGAACACCCAGATAGGAGAGAATCCAGGTTTACCCTCTCTGCACTCAAAATACACCCAGCGGTGCCTTCGCCTGCCGGCCCTGCTCGGGGCCTGCAGACACGGACGGGCTGACCACGACAGACACAGAAGCTACCCTGACCTCGCCATCACTGGTGACTCAATTCCAGCTATAACTTAATCTCAAGTTCCTGATTTGTTTGTTTGCTATTTTAGGGCCACTCCCAGGCTTGAGGTCGAATTGGAACTGTAGCTGCCGGCCTACACCACAGCCACAGCAACGCGGGATCCCAGCCACATGTGCGACCCACACCACAGCTCAGGGCCACGCTGGATCCTTAACCTGCTGAGTGAGGCCAGGGATCGAACCTGCAACCTCACGGATCCTAGTTGGGTCCGTTAACTGCTGAGCCACAAAGGGAAGTCCTGTCAAGTTCCTGATGTTTCATTAAACGTCTGCCCCAAAGACCGTACAGCTGCACTCACGACTTAACACGGCACTCTGTACTGCAGGAGTCTACCTGGAGAGAAACGCTTTACGCATCTCGTGAAGACCGAACACCGTCGGCAGAGCCCGGCAGCGGGCCAGGAGCACCATGATCCTATTACTACCGAGCAATCACCAGCCACACCGCCGTTTCTCAGCCTAGCATGTGCTCCGTCACTGGTCAGCCCCCGCGGACGGCGCAGCACTACGGGGGCCGAGGGGGGCCTCAGCTCCCCCTGCCCTGCTGCGCCTCCTCTGCCGCTCCGGCAGACCCGGAGCCTGAGCGGGACTCAGGCGCCCCAAGAGGCCACCTCAGCCCCACTGACCCTTTCCAAGGCCCAGGCTGCACAGGAGACAGGGACAGGACAGCTCTGGGACCAAGGACCGCCAGGGCCCCACCCAGCACCTAAGGATGAGCTCCTGCCCCCGAGCTACACCCTGCGTGACCCCGGGAGGATCCAGGACGGGCTGGGGACCGCTGGCTCATGCTGGCAAGGGTGACCAACACGGAGGACCTGGAAGAGGGGCCGAGGGGAGGGGCAGGCTGTGGAAGGAGCAGCAGGAGGAGGGCCCAGGACCCCACGGCTTAAACAGCCGAGGCTGCAGAAACACCTCAAGGGAGGAAAGGAAAAAAAGCACTGAGGCAGACAACCACCCGGGGGGGGGGGGCACGTGGGGGAGGGGGAGGGGCCAGGAGGGATGGCTGGAGCCCTGGCTCCTCCACCCTCCTGAATCGGTCTCAAGGCTTCGCCCTCTCCAGTGAGAAGGACGCCCCTCTGTGGCCACGCCCCCTCACCCTGCACCCCCCGAACCCACATCTCTAGCCCCGGACCTGAGAGGTCCCTGCACCCTCTTCACCCACAAGGAGACACAGCAGCCACACACACCCCGTGACCCTGAAACAATGACGTGACATTGCTTCCGGCATCCCTTAAACCTCACGGGCAGGTGCGGTGCCCAGGGCAGGGGAGCCCGCGCCCCTGAGACCCCACGGCTGGCTCGCTGCGGCCGCCTGAGCCCACAGCACTGAGAACACAGCTTTTGTGCTGAGAAGCAACAGGCTCACGAGGGCGGGACACTACTGGGGGCCAAACACAACACCAGCTTCCAACACACCTGCTTCTGAACCAGGGGGCAAGCACAGCAAGCCCCAGGGGCTCCGCCCCTCCCCCCGGCCAGCAGGCCCGGGGCTCAGACCCAAAGCCGGGCCTGCACTCCCGCCCACACCCGCGCCACAGGCCGCCGCCGCCGCCCGGCCCTCCGAGGGGTGGGGACCGGTGCAGCATGACCACTGGCATGTGTGGCTGTCAGATGTAAACCCAATGAGATGAGTGAAGTTCAGCCACGCCAGCCTCATCTGAGACCGCAGCAGCCCAGGCCCGGCACAGCCCCTCATAGCAGAGGCCCTCGGTCAGGGCAGGGCCGGCCCCGGTCCGACGCGAACTCGCCTCCTCCAAGGACGCGTGTCTGCGCAGGGACGTGCGCGGCTGAGCTGTGTCAGAGGCCAGGAGGGTCCTCAGGGCGACCTCAAAGGGAGAAGGAAAAGCTTCAGGGAACCTGTTCTCTAGCTCGACGCAAAGGAAACGGAGGAGAAGGTACGGAAAGAAAAGCCACTGCCTCTCCCCGGACACCAGCCCGCCCCGCCCGCCCCCTCGTACCTGAAACAGTCCAGCACAGACCCGGCCACGTCGTCGGCCAGCTCCTTCGGAAGCCTCCCCGCCATCCTACCAATGCTGAAAAGGAGAAGCAACGCCCACGCCCATCAGCACCACCAGCCGGTCGAGGGGACACACAACCCGACTGGCGCTCCTTCTGTCCCCAGGACAGCGAAGAGGACGACCAAGGGTCCTGGGCATTGGGGCGCCCACGGCACCGACAGACACAGCCGGGACAGGCATCGAGGACCAGCGCGAGGGCCCTGGGGCACAGCGCCCAGCTCAGACCGCCGCTCCCAGGCCCACCTCACCCCGTGGGGCGGACGAGCCTCCAGGCCCCCCGGGGTGCCCAGGAGCCCCCCTGTGAGTCTCCCAACCCGGGGTGTCGGCACAGACGCCCAGAGCCCACCTCCTTCGCACCCTGCCCCCGCTGCGGCCAGGCCCCGCAGCAGGGCGTCCCCTCGGGATGAAGTGAGGCCGGCCCGCGCGCTTCCGCAGCCGGGGCCGGGCCCTGGGGGATGAGAGTGGGGGCAACACGGAGGGCAACCCCTCGAGGCAAAAGGCCAAGTAAAGGAAAGAGCCGCTGATCAACCGCAGTGATTTTCTTAAAAATTAGAATATAAATACATGTAAATGAGGGCAAAAATTCTCTTAGCCCTCCCCAGGTCTGCAGCCCTCGGATTCCACGGGAAGGGCTAACCGACGAGCAGGCCCAGCAGTGCCACGCCTCCCACCCGGGCGCAGACACCTACCCTTTGGCCGCAGACCAGCGCACGACGGTGTCCTTGTCCTTCAGCCCGACCAACAGCTGCCCTGGAAGCACACAGACGCCGCGAGCGGGCGTGAGCCCCACGGGGGCAGCAGCGCTCGGCCTCACGGCCGCTCCCCACCCCACAGGCCCTCAAATGGTGCCACCGAGGAAAAGACGCCAGGGATCTTAATTCTGGTCACAAAAAAAGGACACTCCCTTCTGTGCGTTTTTAAGTCACCATTTGAGGCCAGTTTTGGCCAGAGTTCCCAAAAAGCAGGTCTGACCGTGTAAAGAGCCAGTGGGCGGAGCACCCCCGGGTGACGGAGGCGTCGCAGAGATGGGAGCACCTGCCAGGGCTGCGAAGGGCAGCTCTCCCCGGTCCAGGGCCCTGGAAGCGGCCAACCTCCAAGAGGGCGGCACAGAGCCCGGTCCAATGGGGAGACCTTGGTGGTGGGCATGGGGCAGCATGGGAAGCCTGGCACGGAGGAGATGGTCCGGGAGGGAGGTGCGCGGGCACCCTGCAGGGCCCCCACGCACCTATCACACTCTCCACCTCCTCGGGGACGTCATCTTCGCCGTCACTGTCTCTGTCGCGGGTCTCGGCCTGGGTCCCGGGCTCTCTCGGACTCTGGGCACAGAGCTGCAGGTTTGCCGCCAGGGAGCGGCAGCCACGCTGGTACCTGCAGGAAGCAAAGCCACCTCAGACCCGCTGGGACAACCTGGAGCCGGAAGATAAAGCGACAGCTGGCCAGCACCTGGAACCATAAGGGCACCGTGGACACGGTGTGTGCTTCACGGGGCCTGGACGGACAGGACAGGAACTGGCCATGGATCGAGGGCGCGGACCGCCAGGAGAGGCAGATCCACACCTACAGACACGGAGGCCCTCGCACAGCGGAAAGCCTCGGCAGGGAGCAGGCGACAACGCCTGGGACAAGAACAGGCCCGGCAAAAGGGGCGGGAAGGCTACGTCTGAAGCCAGTGCTCGGCCTCCAGGTCCCGCATGAACGGGGCCCCGCTCTGGGCCGGCGGCCACAGCCCGTCCGCGCCAGTTCCCGCCACTTCCCGCGAAGGGGCCACCAGCTCCGGCCGGCTCGGCTGCCTGACTGCACAGCTCCTGAACCTCTGCCTGCCCCAGTGTCCCGGGCTGGAAGACGAGGCGCCGCCCAGATGGCCCGAGGCCCCAAGAGACCGGAAGGAAGGACGCGTGCTCGAAGCACTCGGCCAGGGCCTGGGCAGAGCGCAGCCCACCAACACCACTCCCCTCCTGGAAGCAGGAGGACAGGCAGGCATGGGTCTGGCTCTGGGCGCCGCAGCTCAGGACACAGCCTGGGGCAGCCGAGGTAAGAGGGGAGTCACCTGGTGATGGCTGGGGGCCACGGCCTGAGGCCGAGTCCAGGACGCAGGACACTGGGCTCTGGAGACAGAGCGGCTCGGCCACGGCCCAGACCTCGGATCCCACCCAGGGACAGCGTGGGTGGTCCCAGGTGGCCCCCGTCTCACTGTCTCCCTGGCACACAACCCACAGGACCCCCTCCCGACCTGCAGCAGCACAGCAGACCAAGACGCTGGCCGCCACGCTGTGTGTGCCTGAGGAGCAGCCCCGCCGCGCCTTCAAAAAGCCTCTGGAGAGATCCCGACCAGGGGCCCAGCCAGGCACGCCCAGATTCCGGACCACAGAAGCGCTGGCGCTAAAAGCGTATTGTTTAGGAGTTCCCTTCGTGGCTCAGTGGTTAACGAATCCAACTAGGAACCATGAGGTTGCAGGTCTGATCCCTGGCCTTGCTCAGTGGGTTAAGGATCCCGCGTTGCTGTGGCTGTGGTGTAGGCCGGTGGCTACAGCTCCTGGTAGACCCCTAGCCTGGGAACCTCCGTATGCCGCGGGTGCGGCTCTAGATAAGGCAAAAGACAAAAAAAAAAAAAAACGTATTGTTTACAAAAAGGGCATCTACGTATACCTGAGCCACGCTGGTGTCCGGCAAAAGCTAACGCAGCATTTGTTAAGTCAACTATACTTCCAAAACCTTTTTTTTTTTTTTTTTTTTGCTTTTTAGGGCCACGCTTGCAGCATACAGAGGTTCCCAGGCTAGGGGTCAAATCAGAGCTGCAGCTGCCGGCCTACAGCACAGCCAGAGCAATGTGGGATCTGAGCCTGTGACCTGCACCACAGCTCATGGCAGCGCCGGATCCTCTGAGCGAGGCCGGGGATAGAACCTGAAACTCATGGATATTAGTTGCATTCATTTCCGCTGGCCGCAGTGAGGACTCTCAAAAAAACTTTTTTTCAAGTTACTGTTTAGAGCTGCTGAATTTGGGGGCATGCTGTTCCCCAGCTGTGCTGCTGGGACAAAAAAGGGAACACGCATCTGGCCTCCACCCATTTCTCGGTTAAGGTCCTCTGCGGTGTTAATCAGCTGACTCCAGGAAAGCCCCCGCAGTGGGAGCCGCTTCCACACACCTAGACCGCGTAAACGCCCCGCTGGCCGGCACAGGACGACAGCCACAGCGGCCGCGAGCCCTCCAGGCTGCGTCCTGTCTCCTGCTTCCTCCCAAAAGGCACTTTCTAAACCGCGGCCCCAGAAGGTGAGCACGAGCAGGGAGCAGCGGAGCTGCTGGGCAGAAAAAACAACCCTGACCAGCAGAGTGGCTACTAAGCGGGACAGACTAAGCTGGAGGAAGGGGAGCTGAGAGGCCCCCCAAAGTCTGCAGAAAGGCTCCCTGGGTCCCTGGGTGACCTGTGAGGCGTGCGAGACCCAGACTTGACATCAGAGAGCAGCTGGGGGGCTGCGAGTCCAGAGTGACAGCACACCGGGCAGTCCCCAAGGTGTGGGCCCAGCAGGAGAGATTGAAGGGCACACGGGGACGTGAGCACAGGCAGCCCGCCCGAGGGAGGGACTGCTGAGGCCACAAGGCCCGGACTGTAGGACGGCGGTGCCCACAAGTCTCCACCTACGGACAGGCTCAGTCCTCCTAAGGGAATGCCTCTAAACAAGGACAGGAAAACTTCAGAGGATAAAAGCGAGAAAGAAAAGATGGAAGAAAGAGACCAACAACTAGACCACAGGCCGCACCGACTGCATCACTGGTCCCTCAGGGCACGGGCGCAGGATGGGCAAGGCGAGGCTGACACGGAGCCGCACGCCCACCGTGCCAGTGTCTGGAGTACGTATGATGGTTGGCTCCCAGGTGTCACACTGACTGGGTCTCAGCGCCCAGATTTTTGGTCAAAAATTATTCTGGGTGTGTCTGCAGGGGACTGTGGGTGAGACGGGCATTCAGACCGGGGCTGGGGAGCGGCGACCCCCACCAACGCACTGACGGTCCGAGGACCGAGGGCAGGAAGAGCCCAGTGAGAGGGGTTCTCTCCGCCCTCCCGCCTCCGCGCACAAACATGGGCTCCTCCCGGGTCTCCGGCCCGCCAGGCCGGGACTGAGCTGCTCCCCAGCCCAGGCCAGCTCTTCAGGGAAAGCCACACACACACACACGCATGCACACACACACGTGCACGCACACACGCACACATGTGTGCACGCACGCGCGCGCACACGCATGCACACGCACACGCGCACGCACGCATGCACGCACAAATGCACACGCACACGCGCACATACACACACATACACACACACACGCATCACTGGTTCTGTTTCTCAGGGGAACCCTAATTCAGGATGGAACATTAATTTTCCAAGGCATTTGGGAAGTAGCCAGTAGCATTTAATCTCTTAAACAACTTCTAGAATGAGCTGCACACAGAACGCCCAAAAAGTATTTCAGTAAAACATCACTAAAACATTCCTGAAATTTGCTACAACGGAGACAGACTTAGTCCACTTAATCCAGTAACTCCTCCCAAGCTCACATGTTAGTACTTGAAATAAAACCCCAGCCTGGTGGGCAACTCACGGCCCCTCCAGGCAGGGCAGACGGTGCCCACGTGGGCGAGCCTCGAGGACCGTGCTTGTGGTCCAGGCTGCGGGCATCAGAACAGCGCTCTCCCCGCGGTGGTGGCCGCCTGCCCTGAACAACGGCCACTCTCACCAAGTGCAGAGCAAGCCCCACCTCACAATCCTACCCAGAAGACGTTGGGTCAGAAAACAGCCGAAGAAAAGCCCTACCTGGAGTTCCCACTGTGGCTCAGTGGTAGCATACCCAATTGGTATCCATGAGGACGCAGGTTCGATCCCTGGCCCCGCTCGGTGGATTAAGGATCTAGCGCTGCCGTGAGCTGTGCTGTAGGTCACATACACAGCTGGGATCTGGGGCTGCTGTGGCCGTGGCGCGGGCCGGCGGCTGCAGCTCCGATTCGACACCTAGCCTGGGAACTTTCATATGCCACAGGAGCAGCCCTAAAAGGGAAAAAAAAAAAATAGAAGAAGAAAAAAAGGGAAAAAAAGCAAACAGAAAAGAAAAGCCCTCCCTGGACAAAAAGAGGGCGGAAGCCTGGCCGCCTGGAACCCAGGCCACAGTCAAAGCTCGGTCCACCCACCTCCACTTGGCCACCCGGGGCCTCAGGAAGGTCAGGCCCAGCCGCTGCACGAGCTTCACCCCCAGCTTGCGGAGCAGGGTCTGGCTGCTGTCCGGGAGCCTGCAGCCATCCAGGCGCTGGAGAACGGTGGCAGCTGCGAACACAGCACGGCAGCTCAGTCTGTGACAGCCAGACACTCCCACAGCCCCCACTCAAGCACTGTCTGGCAGACTCGCGTCGCAAGCCCATGGCACTCACCATAGGGTAAACAGTCTTCACGTTTTCCATGCTTAAATATCTGTGCCTAAAAGAAAGGGTTTTTAAACGTTTATTAAAATGTTGCAAATACATGTACAAAACTAAAACAATATCAAAAACGACCTGTAAATTATCAAACAAGTCACTGCACCTTCCACAGTCTTTAGACAGTCACCACAAAGTAACAAGCGAGCGGCAGTTTCTGCACGTGATAAAGAGGGATGACCAGAGACTGGCCAGCAAGTCTCGCCAGGGGGCAACGTGAGCAGGGCCGAGGGGGAGGCCCGGCTCGCCACCGCCCGGCACAGAACCCAGGGGTGCTGGGCAGGAAAGGCAGCAGGAGGCCCTCGCGGTCTGGCTGACTGGCACGTAAGCCATGGGACAGGTCGAATCGCCTCACACAAAAGCAAGGACCCAAGCGTCCTTCTCATTCTTAGTCACAGGTCCTGCTTCCTGCACACGCGGGGCCGGCAGCCAGGCCCCCCGGACTCCCGGGACTGACCCCCCGCGGTCCCCGCGCACCGGCCCTGCGCCCAGGAACCAGTGACCACCTCCAGACTCACAGGCCTCCATCCTCCTCCCAAGTCCTTGCCATGCCCTCCGCTTCCGAGTCCAGAAGGCAAATGGGGCACCTCACACAGGCATCCCCGCCCTCAAGCTGAGCACCTCCAGGAAAAGAGCTAAGGAGCGTCTCCCTGAAGAACAGGACGCAACTGGCAGGGTGAGCCTGCCGCCGTAGACCCCGGGAGGGGCGTGGGCACACCTGCGCCGGACCCCGACGCCGGGTCCGCCGATCACGAGCAGCTCAGCCGAGGTGAAGAGGGCATCCGAGACACCGGTTCAGGGTGCTTCACGCAGAGGCCACCCCAGGGCCCCGGACGCACGGAGGCAGGCGCACAGCCACAGGGGCAGACCCACAGGCCAAGGACCTCCAACGGCCGGGCACCGATGGCCCCCCAGGCCGCTCCCTGTCTCTCCCGGCGCCCAGCACGCCTCACCTCGCCCGCCCGCCCCGCTCTGCCGCCAGGGCCCTGGCAGAGTCTGCCCCACCACGCTCCTCCCCATCAATTGGGCCCCAAAACCGCCAGCCATCGGATTAGGAAGTTCAGGGCCTCCTGTGACTCAGAGTAAAATGCGCAGGGACCCCCGACCCCACGAGCCACACAGAAACATCTGCATCTGTGAGGCGCCTCAGAGCCTCTGTCTTCTCAACGTGGGTTAGTGACAGGAACGTCACCGGGCCCACGGCTGCTCCCGGTGAGGTCTGAGGGGAGTCGGAGGGCTCCGTGGAAGGAAGCAGGAAAGCGCCCCGCAGCCAGGGGAGTCCGGCAGGACGCGGAGCCCGGCGGGGCCGCCCACGGCCGCCTCCTGCAGCAGCGGTCCCCAGAGTGAGTCCATGGGCCCTGGCTGCCAGCCTCCCGTCCCAGTGGCGCCAGCAGGCCGGGGGACTCGGAAGGACAGACGCCAGGCCAGGGGCCGTGCGGCCCGCTGCCGTCCGAGGCCACCGCCTCCGCCTCCGCCTGCCTCGCTGGCCCGCAGCCCTGCACACACAGCCTGCAGCACGCCTACTGGGCCGGGCCAGACGCCGACAATAACGCAAACAGGACAGACCTGTGCTCAGAGGGCTTGAACTTTAAAAAACTAAACTCAGGAGTCCCACCGCGGCACAATGGGACTGGCGGCACCTCTGCAGCGCCGGCACAGCAGGCCCAGCACTGCGGCCCCTGTGGCGTGGGTCACAGCTGCGGTGGGGCTCTGATCCCTGTGCCAGGAACTCCATGTACAGTGGGGCGGCCAGATAGGGGGAAAAATAATAAAAAACCTCAATTTAGGGTTCACAAAAATAATCTGGTGGCAACAGCCTGAACTGCTGCACATACAAACCAGGACAGAACCTGGCCGGGCCAGGGGAGTCAGCACAGCCGGCAGGCTGAGGAGGGGGTGCCCCAGGGCGGGCACAGCCACGTACCCCCGCTCTGGGGCACGCAGCATCCCCGGCCAGCAGCACCGCACGAAGACAGGCAGTCAGAGAAAACCCCTGACGGCACAACAGGACCCCAGTTAGGAAAACCACGCAGTCTCGACCAGCCTTCCAAGGGACGGTAATCGTCCACCCAAGGACACAGACAGACGTCTTGGTATAAAAACAAGTGCCAACATAAACCTGCCAACGCTCCAAGCGGGGAAGGATACTCCATTACGGCAACAGCTCTACGACAGTGAAGCAGAAAGGCCGGCTGCCGAGGCGCTGGGCTCACCGCTGCCTGCCAAGCTCGAGAACCGGCCCCAGCATGCGGCAGGCAGACGCAGCCGGGGAGCCCGGCAGCGGCAGGGAGGGCTCCCGAACTCGGGCATCCACTCCGAGCTCCCTTCCAGGGACACTGCGATCAGAATTCCTATCGTGGGGAACAACTAAACTTCCCTTTGTTTTTAAGAGGTTCTCAGAATGGTAGAACACACAGCAGAGTCTTCGGGGGCAGTGCAGCAACTTCAGATAATTCAACGCAAATGAGTGTGGCTGTGTACTTCAACGCCCACACACAGTATGTACCAAAAAATCGAGTTAGGGATCCAAAGACTTCACAAGAGAGCCTGCAGAGACTAAAAGGATAACAAAGGAATTTTACAAACAACTTTATGACAACAAATCAGACACGTTTTCAAAGGAAATGGACAGGAATTCCCGTCATGGCGCAGCAGTTAACGAATCCGACTAGGAACCATGCAGTTGCGGGTTCGATCCCTGGCCTTGCTCAGTGGGTTAAGGATCCGGTGTTGCCGTGAGCTGTGGTGTAGGTTGCAGACGTGGCTCAGATCCTGCGTTGCTGTGGCTGTGGTGTAGGCCGGCGGCTACAGCATCTGTTAGACCCCTAGCCTGGGAACCTCCACATGCCATGGGTGAGGCCCTAAAATGACAAAAGGCAAAAAAAAAAAAAAAAAAAAAAGGAAAAGGACAAATTCCAAGACAGATTCCAATTAGCAGAAATGCTTTAAGAAATAGGAAATCTGAATAGACCCGGATCAGTAAAGAAACTTAATCAGTAATTTAGAATCTTTCCATCTAGGCCCACATGGCTTTACTAACGAATTCTGGCAAATATCTAAGGGAAAAAATATCCTACACAAATGCTAAGGAAACAGGACCCTCCCCGACTGACCGCAGGAGGCCAGTCCTCGCCTGACACAAAAGCCACGGGCATCACAAGAAACACGATCGCTCGTGCACAGACAGAGACATCCGTACCAAGCACAGCAAATGAGTCCAGGGAGGGACCAGAGACTCTGCCCATGACCGATGGGGTTTGTTCCTCATGTGCAAGGAAGGCAGGGCTGGCTGAGCACCCCGAAATCGATGACTGTAACACATCATGTTAACAGGACAGGGGACAAAGGCCACCACAGGGAAAGCAAAAAAAAGGATCTGACAAAACCCAATACCCTTCGTGATAAAAGCTCCCCGTCGACAGCAAGTAAAAGGGACTTCCCTCTGCATGATAAAGAGCATCTGGAAAACCCACAGCTGGCACCGTACTTAATGCTAAAAGATGGCACGCTTTCCCTGACTACACAGCAAGAGATCTCAACAAAGGTCCCAAGACAGTGAGGAGACGCGCCAGACCATAGGAGGGGCTGCCGGAGGGGGGGGCAGAAGGCACAGGGTCAGTTCTGCTGGTGCCCCCCGGGTACCCCTTTGACTCGCATGGAGCAGAATCTTCCAGAAGGGTGGAGGGGGTCTAAGCCATAAAGAACATATAAATCAGAAGTAGACTATACTAAAGGCCAGCACAGAAAAGGAAAGAAAAGCAAACCACAGAAATATCAAAACTGTACAGGTGGTAAGTCCACACGGGAAAAACACAAAAATACGACCAGGATTCCGGTCACGGAGGACGTCAGAAGGCAGAGTCACGTGACGCCGGGCCAAGCCCTCGCCTCCTCCCCGAGGACCCTGGACCGCAGAGCAGCACACGCGCCCTGCAGAGAACGCGGGGCCTGGAAAAGCCCAAGCATCAGACTTAGGGAAGGGTTCAGGACGGCAGCAGTGCTACCAACTCGGGTCGTGGCCCCCAGGGAGCATCGGGCAGCGCGGTCGCTGGGAGCCAGGCCAGCGCTCACAGACGGCCAGCCCCAGACGGGACGGCCCCCGTCTCCCCCGGCACGCAGTGGGCTCTGCGGGCGGGGCTGCGCTCTGGGGCGGACGGGGCTGGCGTGCTCTCGTCTCTTCGCCACACAAAGCGACTGTTCACAGAGGGAGCTCCCCGTGCTCCACCCACCAAACTCAAAGATGGAGAAGGAAGCGAGCGGCTTCCCCGCGGTGAAGGAAGCGCGGGGCAGGAAAGCGCCGAATCTCGCTGACACCCGTGACAGTCCCCACCTCACTGAGCCACTATGAGAACAAAATGCAAATGAACATGAAAGAGAGCAGCCCCGCCCACCACAAAGGAAACACGTGTTCCCTCCGTCTGCCCAGAAACAGTTTTAGGAGCCCCTCCCTGGAGCTAATTTACTCCGCGTAAACTCCGTGTCCAAGTGAAGACACCTCAGATGTCTGTCACCTGTTTTCAGAACAAATACTCCTAAGCAGAAACACCAGGATCCTTCCTTGCGAGGACTTGGATTTGGGGCACGAGCCTAGAGCCCCAAAATACCCACTTACAGTCGGCCAGCGGGTGGTGTCATGGGGTCCACACAGCGTGCATGAAAAGCCTGGTCGGGGGTAGAGACAAGCTGCACAGAGAAGCTTCTGTCCAGCAGCTCTCGGCCACAAGAATGGGGTCGGCCCACGGGCACCCCAGGCAGGCGGGACACAGACAGGGCCGCTCTGCCGCGGCACCGGGTCAGGTTGGTGCCCCTGGCGGGCCCGGAGCAGGCCTCAGCCTCAGGGCTGTGCACCACCCAGGCCACAGCGCCCAGGCCCCGCTGGCTCTCAACATGTGGTCTGGAGAGAAATCAGACGGGCGCCCTGTGTGGCCGGTTCTCTGGCCTCCTCCAGCCACAGCTGGCGTATCCGGTCGATGCTGCCCTCCCCGCAGTCAGGGGCCGTAACCAGGAGAGCCGGGGAAGCAACGCCGTGACTGCCAAGCTGAGACCGCCCGGCCCTGGACACCACCACGGGAACGCAGCACCCGGGGGAGAGGTGCCACGCGGGAGTCATGGCCCACAGGCCCCGCTGAGCCCAGCCCTCTAAGTCACCCCAGGGCAGGCTTCTCAAGTGAGGCCCCTGGCAGCAAGGGCAGAGGCCAGCCCCCAACACCCAGGCCCGTCAGAAGCCCAGAATCCACACACAAACCACAGCGGCCCTGAGAACCCACGACAGATACGACTCCCTCGTGAGGCCCTGAGTCGTGAGGCCCTGGTGACGACCAGCTCTCACCCCGCAGTAAAGGCGCTACGGGGCCAGCCCGGGCAGCAGCAACATGGCCAGACCTCCCAGACAGACCCCACGTGGGCGGCCGTGTGGGGGACACGGGGAGGGGACAGCCTACAGCCGGGAAGCTGAGGAGAAACCAGACCAGGGCAGAGGAGGTCAGACGGTCACGGGCAGGGAACAGAACGCACGGCACCTGACGGCCGCGTGGGGTGCTCTGTGGCCTCATCCACTAACAAATACTAAGAGTCTAACAGGAGGAAAGGTCCTGGACACTCCCCCACAGGAAGAGCTTCACCTGCGAACCCCTTACAGGGTCTGAGAAGAGGACTTCCAGGAACACGGCATGGGCAGACGGTGACAGGCCCCTGCCGTCCCCACCCCACAGCGTGGCTGCCGGCCACTGTCCAGACCGAGGGGGACCCAACACCCCACCTCCTCTGAGGGCAGAGCGAGATCCTTTCCCCCACCCCTTTCTCGACCCTAAGCCCACAGGACTGCCCCGGGGCTCCCTACACACCAAGGGAGGGGTCCCGGGACTCACAGACCCTCCCCGGAAAGACTCACAAGGACAAAGGGGCGAGAGAACCAAGACCACGGAGGACAGGGGCCCTGTCTTCCCCCATAAAGCACGGCCACCTTCACCACCTCTGCCTCCTGAGAGCCCGCGATCCAACTGGCCAGGCTGACCCGCGGCCGCGGAAGCAGCAGCCGCCACAAACGCCTGGTCCGGGGTGGTGGGGAGCCTGCATCAGCCACCGCGGTGCGCTGGCCTCTCCCAGGATCGTGACACGGGCCCAGCTGCCCAGCACTGGCTGGAAGCACGCACTTCCCATAAGCCCCAGCGCCGCGCAGAGACGCAAAGGGACAGCACGCGCAGCTGGGAGGGGTGACTGCCAGGCCTGCTCCTGCTGTTCTAGAAACCAGCGCGGCCCAGGGCGCCTGTCATCTCCGCGGCACCACGCCCTCCACGGCTCCCACTCAAGCCGGCTCCTCTGCCACCTGCAACCTGCTTCCCTCCCCGGGGCAGGTTCTTCAGCCCTCAATCACAGGCTGTCTCCGCCCGGCCGCCAAGCGGGAGGTGCTGGTCTGAGGCCCCTGGAGGCACCTCGGAGTCAAGGCCAAGAAAAGCAGCTCCACCCCAGGCCCCGGGAGGGAGAGGCCCACACCACGCGGCTCGGGGCTCTCCGCAGGCCCAGCCTCCCCTGCTCCCAGAAGACAGGACCTCACAAACTCGGCTCGAAGACAAGACGGGGCTCAGGCGGGCAGGCCTCCTGTTCCGTGCGCCTGGGTTCCGTTCCGGGGCCCCCGAGGGTGCCGAGCCCCACGGTGCCAGCTGTTCCTGGACCCGCACGGGGGGGCGAAACCAGCACTGCCACAACAGCTCAAGGCTGAACACCTCTCAGAGCTTGGCCTGTGGTCCCGGCTGGAGCCACCGGCCACACCCGCCCCGGGAGGCAGTAAAGCCTAATAGCTCAGCGCCCTGAGTGACACCCAAAGGCACTAGGGAGGCACGAAGGAGCACTGGGGAAGCAGAGGGGAGCCCGGGGCTGCAGGCCGCACCACCGCACGGTGTCCAGGACCAGGCAGGCCGGCCAGACCGGAGGCAGCTCCAGCCGTGTCTCTGCAGGGCGTGCCTGCTTTCGTCCCCAGGACTACAGACGCCAAGGGGAAAGCAGAAACCTTCCAGGAGCTCCCGTCGTGGTTCATTGGAAACAACTCTGACTAGCATCCAGGAGGACACAGGTTCGATCCCTGGCCTCGCTCAGTGGGTTAAGGATCCGGCGTTGCCATGAGCTGTGGTCACAGACACGGCTCGGATCCCATGTTGCTGTGGCTGTGGCGTGGGCCTGTGGCTACAGCTCCGATTTGACCCCTAGCCTGGGAACCTCCATATGCCAGGAGTGTGGCCTTAAAAAAAAGTCTTCCAAATGTGGAAAGGGTTTAACTGTTGAAATTGAGTTTACAATGGCTGGGATTAAACAGCTAATTGTTATCGGGTAGGACCTAAAATGAAAATCAGACAATTCTGATAAAATAAGTTTGTTAAGAAAGTTGCTAAAGATTTTAAATGTGCAAACACGTAAACAGAAACTTACCCCACAGAGGAATGTCCGAATGACCCCAGTAATCACATCTAGCTCCATCTCCTGTTAGGTGTTAAGTCCCCCTAACCTGACAGCGAGATCCCAGCAGGAGGGGGGGCTCCGTGTGCAGGTGACACAGGAGGGGGCACTGGGAGGCAGGGAGGAAGGGCCTCGCCCGGGACCAGGCAGGCACGGAGCGAAGCCACTGAGCACCTTCAAGGGGGCCGGTGGCCTGGGAGGCGGAAACAAGCACGGGACCCAGAACAGCCACTGGCATGGAGGAAGCGCCAGTCGGGGAACCACGGAGCTCCACCACATCCGGCCACACACGGCGCCCCCTTTCCTGGGGACGCGTGCCCAGACGTTCCACCGGGACCCAGGGCGCACAGGACCCAAGACGCCCTGGCTCCCAGGGCAAAGAGAAGCAGAGCGGCCTCCCCGGGTCCAGCCGCCCCACGGGAAGGCATCTCTGTTGTCTACACTGGGGCACTGGCCCTGCGCCCGGCGCCACTGAAGGGACCCGGGGCAGACCACAGTCAGGAGGGGACCCTCCACAGCCTGGCTGGGCCCCAAATGGGGAGCAGCAGCCGGCGGAGGAAGACTGCTCAGTGAGGACCCTGGAGGGTGGACAGGCACTGGGGGCAGTCAGCACGGCCCCGTGAGCTCTAGGCCAGGGGAGCGGGACAGGCCACGGAGACACCCCAAGCGCCCTCCCCATGTGGGACTGGGCACTGAACTTGGCCCAGGAGAGCACAGACAGCACCAGCCAGCATCCTCCTCTGGGCGTGGCGCCCCCAGAGCACAGCAGGTGTGCTGGGTGCTATCCAGGCCACTGGGACCAAGGCCTGAAAGCAGGTAAGGGTGGGGAGGCCAGGGCACAGAGCCCAAGGGGCGCCCGCACTGTAGGGATGCTGGAGGCGGCCACCACAGTGGGGGGACACCGGCCGGGTGGCCTGCGGCACTTGCTGGCCCCACAGCGTCAGGCCCGGGCGCCTGACAGAGTCCCTTGCCCTGCAAGCACGGGCCTGGGCTGGGCCTCCTGGTGCACACACCTGTCCATCAGGACACGGCAGGTGCCGGTGGACGCAGGATGGCTGCGCAGCGCGTGTGCATCGACGAGCCTGCGCGCCGGGCCACCTGCTGCACACGAAGTGCTGAGTCACGTGGGGCTAACAGCGGTGCCGCCGCTCCACGCCCCACCCCACAAGGAACCTGGAGACACCTTACTTCACCCAGATCCTACAAGAGCACATGAACGCCACGCAGAGGTGCACACCCCTGAGGCAGACCCACTTTCAAAAGGCTCCTCCAAGCTCCTCCCCAGGCAAGTGCTGTGACTTCAGAGCCCAAGGGGGCAGCGTGCCCTCTGGACAGGCTGAGCCTGAAACTGCAGGGCACTGTTTGCAAAGAACCCTGGGAGCACAGAAATCAAAGCCACGCGGGAAGCGTTCTGGGCACACAAGCGCCTCCTCTTCTTGGTCAGAGGTGAGCACCACGCCACACTCAGAGGCCAGATGCTGTGCCCCTTCCACAGCGGGGTGGGATCACGGGTGCTGCTGTGGGGCGGCGGGGACGGAAGGGGTGGGCGTCTGGGTCCCTCTTACGAGATGACCTGAGCTGGTGACAGAAGGGCGGAAGCACTCTCACAGTCTTCAAAGGCTGTGAAGGGGGCGAGGGCCTGGCAGCTGGCGAACAGCCACCGCAGTGGGCACAGAAGGCTCGCCTGCCAGCGAGAGCAGAGCACAGCAAGTCCAAGTGCCCCCCTCCCTGAATCCCCTAAATCTGCGGTAATCCCAGGGCTTGAGGAGGAGCCGAGCCCAAGGGCGTTCTCAAAGAGCCACAGGCCTCCCCCGGCAATGACGCTGCCCTGTACTCGTCTCCCTCCCACGGGAATTAAAAATCATCGCTGCGAGAGGAATGTGCTTCGAGCGAAATAAAAGTCGGGGCCCAGTTTCGACGGTACTTGTTACGAGTCCACCTGTCTCGCCTAGCCCACACTAATGGACAGGTGCATGCGGCGAGGCCAAGTGCATCAAAGGAGGTGGGGACACGCTGGGGCGCAGCGCACCTGCAGGTCTCAGCACGCACGCGGCCGCCCAGCCTCCCGCTTCAGGTCCGACGAGATCCTGGCGAAACCACTCCCGCCCAAGAGAGCTCAGTGCCAAGGCCGCTTCCTCCTGCCCGGGGGGCGGCGGCAGCCAGTCAGACCAAATGCCTCCCTCAAGAGGAGGGGAGGACACAGACACGTGATTCCAGAAAGCCCCAGGTTTTCCAGAGGAAGCCGTGGGCTCCGGGGGAAGGGACGTGCCTGCCCTGGGGCCGCCCTCCCTGGCCGGGGCTCGGCCGCCGCGGAAGCCTGGCCGAGGGTGCACCTCCCCAGACGGCTCTGGGCGCGGCGGCCGAGCGCCTGGGCCCCGCGGGCTCCCTCCTCTGGGCTGACAGCCGGGCAGGGCACAGGGCCCGGCTTCACTGAGCCTTCGGGAAGCTCTTTTACCCCTCAGGGGGAAGAGGTGTCTCCTAAGCGGGGAACAGAGGCGTCCCCCAGACTCACTTCCCCACTGCGGACAGCAGAGTGGCCGGCCGGAGGGCGGCGGAGGGCTCGTCACATCTGTGTCCCACACGCGAAGAAGAAACGGAATAGGAACAACCCAGTGACAGCGGCAAGATCAAAAACGTTTTTTAAAAAGGGGACGGGGAGTGGTAGCCACCGTGGCCCAGCGGAAACGAATCCGACTAGGAATCATGAGGTTGCGGGTTTGATCCCTGGCCTCGCTCAGTGAGTTAAGGATCTGGTGTTGCCATGAGCTGTGGTGTAGGTCACAGACACAGCTCGGGTCCGGCACTGCTGTGGTGTAGGCCGGCAGCTGTAGCTCCAGTTAGACCCCTAGCCTGAGAACCTCCATATGTCACAGATGTAGCCCTAAAAAGAAGAAGAAAAAAAAAATAGCGGGGGGAGAGTTCCCTGGACACCTAGTGGTTAAGGATCCAATGTTGTCACCACTGTGGTGAAGGTCTGACCCTTGGCCTAGAAACTTCCAGATGCCACAGGCTTGGCCAAAAAAAGTTAATAAAAAAAAATAAAAAGACCTATGCCTACGGGCCCAGGCAGAGTAGAACTGGACAGAAACTGGCCCTAGGTCTTCTCCAGCCCAGAAGGTACCAGCGGAGTCCCAGCGGCAGAGAAGCAGGCACGATCTAGACCAGGACCCAGAGGACGCGGGTTTGATCCCTTGCCCTGCTCAGCGGGTTAGGATCTGGCATTGCCCTGAGCTGACAGGGTCGCAGGCCTGGCTCAGATCCGGCGTTGCTGAGGCCATGGTGTAGGCCAGCAGCTCCAATTCCAATTCGACCCCCGGCCTGGGAGCTTCCATATGCCACAGGTGTGGCCCTAAAAAGACATAAAAAAGACAGCACGGGCATCCCCGGGACGTGAGCCGGGACGAGGAGGCCGCAGGTCTCTCGCCTGACCTGGAGAAGGAGGTCTGAAGCAGAACCACAGCCACAAAACCCAGTCGGGAAGCAGCACCCTGCAGGCCGGGTGGACTGACCGGCTCGGCCGCGTCCGTCAGACCCGCACTTCTCTGTGACCTAAGACTTCTCAGTGTGACTCATGCAAGAAACCAAGAGTAATCCACTCAAAACCTTGAAGTAAACCATCGCAGCCCCACCCGCCCATCCCTCAGCAGGGCTGGTCACCCTTCACGCCCGCCCCCGGCACCCCTGCAGCACCGCCCCCCCGATGCCACGCTCAGCGCCCCCCACCAGCCCCCAGCACTGAGCCCCTCACAACAAGCAGCCCTCCGTCAGCACCTCCCCACACACGCAGGCACCAGGGATCCCGTGTTCCACCAGCCACAGGTGTGCAGCCATAAAAAAAACATACAAAAGACCTCAAGAACACAGAAAAACTCTTAAATCTCTGCTAAACTTAAAAAAAAAAAAAAGCTACCACTGCCGCAGTAGTAAGGAAACGGAAAGAACGTGCTAGAACAAGCACTTGCCGGGAACACTCAGACCAGCATTACTCGGGGAAACTACCCGGGGCCTGCCCAGGCTGCAACGTGGAGGGACCCAGTGACAGAAGCAGACTCCAAAGGTCACATGTCACAGGGTTCCGTTTTCAGGAACCGTCCAATAGCAAATCCAGAGAGGCAGCGAGAAGACCACTGGCGGCCAGGGGCGGTGGGGACACCCGGACCCGGACACGCGAGCGCGCGCGCGCGCGCACACACACACACACACACACACACACACACTCTGGAATCCGCGGCGACGGCTGTAAGCCTTGCACATCTGTAGAATCCCGCATGTCCACCCTTTAAAGGGTGGGCGCCACAGGAACTCCGGTTCAGCTCACTGAGCGACACGACACGACCCACACGTGTTTACAGAACACAAAGACGTGCAGACGCGGCCGTCACCCCAGGAGACCAGAGGACTCAGGGTGTGCTTTGTTTTTCCAAACTCCCTTTTCAAAGGTCTGCAGACGTTCCTGTCCCTTAGACGACAGGCCTTCTGGTGGACGGAAGGCACACACGAGCCCTCCCCAGGAGCGCTCCCCGCCACCGGACGTGCTGCCGTCAGCCCACACGTCAGAACCTGCCACGGCGCGCAGGGCAGAGGGGGTGGCCCAAGGAGGTGCCGTCACGCCGAGTCAGGCCTGAACGCCCCGCTCTCCCCCAGGGCTCCCAGCTTCAGAGACAAGCAAGGACAGAGACCCCTGAGCTCCAGGCAGGGCAGCGAGCCCGCCCCCCGCCGCGGCACCAGACAAAAGCTGCCAGGAAAGGGGAGGGGACGGCATCGACCCCCCTCGGGCCACCAACGCCTGGAGTGTCTAAACACATCCCAGTTCCCCATCGGCTGCCTGCTTCCCGGAGCTGGTCCCAGTCACCTCTTGGCGATGCTTCTGAGCCACAGGAAGCGTCACCTAGGGGAAAGCGCCCCTGCCGGCCCAGGGCCCCGGAGCCGTGGCACCACTGCCCCCTGGTGGCGCCGCGCTGCACCCACAGTCCCGCCTCCACGTGCGGGAGGCCCAGCGCCGGCAGCGCAGGCCCCGGGCAGAGCACCCCGCGCGCGCGGGCTTACCAAAGCCTGCAGCGTCCCGTCCACGGCGATGATTCCCTCGATGGTCTGGAAGGAGCAGCGGGCCAAAGTGCGCAGGCTCCGGTCCAGGAGACCCGGCATCCTCTCCCGCACGACGTCGGGCCGCGTGACACACCTGTCAGGAGGGAGCGCACAAGCAGGGCACAGCTCAGCAGAGGCCCAGCTGGCAAGAAGGCCCCCTTCGGCCCGCTGCCACAAGGGACAGCCAGCTCCCGACACTCTCCAAGCCGAGACCACGGCCCTCGGCTGGCAATTCCCACCACGACCCCTCTGGGTCACACACAGGGCCCAGCCCCATCTCCTGCCCTTGATCCCCACACACCGCAGGGCGACCCGCACCTGAGCCTAGCAATGGCCACGCCTCTGCACCCCTCCCCCTTGGGCCCCGTGTGGCCACCCGCAGCTCCCACTCCCGGCATCTGCCACAGGACCCCTTCCCTCTCGTCTGCCTGCTGGGTACCCCACGCAGCGCTCTGACCACAGCCCCCAGGACCCAGCCCCACAGCCCACACAGGCCCACGGCAGGGGTCTGCCCAGCACAATGCTGCGGGGGCTCAAAGGCGCAGGCTGGCTCTCGGCCGCCCTCCAGCTCCCACACCGAGGCCTGGGCCCTCACTCCTCTCTGACGGGCTGGGCCCCCGTCCCCCTGGGGGAGCTTGCCGTCTGGGGGCAGGAACACAAACAGCAGGCCCAGAACAAGAGGGGAACAAGTTCGTGAGGGGGCGGGCGGCCTCCGAGAGGGGAGCAGGGTGGCCCATGCGCAACTCTGGCCCCCCCCGCTGCCCCCACAGGGAGCCGCACCAGGGCTCATGCGCCCCAGGAGCGGGACTCAGCATGCCTAGCACTGTCCTCGGCAACCCCGGCCCCCCGTCTCCCAAGCGGCCTCTCAGCCAGGGCAGGACCTTGACTCCGGCCGCTCAGAAAAGACAAAGCTCGCGCCACTGTCCCCCAGGCCCCATGGGTGCCATGACCAGGTCGCCAGAGTTTACCCAGCTTTACACCTCACAGGCCTCCCAAGAAGCCGTGCTTCAGCGGGTCTGGAAGAGAGCCCGGGGTCATAGAAAGTAGCTAACTGGGAGTTCCCATTGCAGCTCAGCGGTAATGAACCCCACTAGTATCCATGAGGACGTAGGTTCCAATCCTGGCCTCGCTCAGAGGGTTAAGGATCCGGTATTGCCGTGAGCTGTGGTGTAGGTCGCAGACTGGCTCAGATCCCGTGTTGCTGTGGCTGCGGTGAAGGCCGGCAGCTACAGCTCCAATTAGACTCCTAGCCTGGGAACCTCCCTATGCCGCGGGTGCGGCCCTGAAAAGACAAAAAGACCAAACGAATAAAACCAGGAATGTTCCTCTCACAGCAGAGGTCCCGAGGTACAGAGCAGCACAACGCAGATGTAACACCCAGACCTCCGCGCACCGCCTTCCCTGCGGAGGCCACCTCTCCCTCCGCCACGGGGCTGTCCCTCGGGAAGACAAGCCCCCAGCACGGCCAGCAAGGCCTTACCGCAGGACTCGACCTACGGGGGGACAAAGGGCCAGCACCCGGGGCAGATGGCTGCTCCGGACCTTTGTCCGCACTGTCAGCACCCCGTGCCGGGCCTGAGAGCGAGACGGCGGAGCCCAAGGGACAATCCCCGTTCTGTGCAGAGTTCCCTGTGCGCGTGTGCTTACACCAGCTAACGGAAAACTCGGTCAGTCAGCTGTGAGGAGCAAAAAGATTGCATAGCCTATGCCAAAGCAAATTCCAAATGGATTAAAAATTCTGGATTAAACAATATAAAGGCAGAAAATATGATTCTTTGTAAAATCTATTGATGGTGTAAGCCTTCAGTCATGAAGCAAAAATTACCAAGTAAATAAAGGGAGGCAAATTACCATTTTGACATGAGCATTAAAACCTCAGTGCAGGAGTTCCCGTCGTGGCTCAGCGGTTAACGAATCCGACTAGGAACCATGAGGTTAAGGGTTCGATCCCTGGCCTTGCTCAGTGGGTTAAGGATCTGGCGTTGCCACGAGCTGTGGTGTAGGTCACAGACGCGGTTCGGATCCCGCGTTGCTGTGGCTGTGGTGTAGGCCGGCAGCTACAGCTCCTGTTAGACCCCTAGCCTGGCAACCTCCACATGCCGCAGGTGCGGCCCTAGATAAGGCGAAAAGACAGAAAAAAAAAAATGAACAAAATGAGGCACAACCCGACTGGGGAACAGGGTTGTCCTGGAGGCCACCTGGTGCAGAGGTCCCGAGGACCTGCTCCCAGGAGTCGCCTGGCAGCAGCTGCAGACCCAACAGTGTCCTTGTGTCCTGTGGCTCAAGAAGTCCACCACTAGGGAGGGGCCTATCTTAAGAAAATAATCCCAAACACCAAAACGGGTTGACACCCAAAGCCAGGCATTACATCAGCGCTGTAAGGAGGGAGGAAGCTGCCCAGAGTAACTAACAACAGGGATCATAAAAGAGCCGTTTAATCAGCCGTAACATGAAACTAAGTGAAAACGCAGATGCTAACTCAACGAGACTCAGTGCAATAACACAAAGTGAAATGCAAACGCAATACAACGCATGTACAGTGTGTTATAATTATAAACACGTGAGGCTTCCTAACTTTCTATGTTCCAAAATTCCCAACATTCTTCCCTGCAGCATACATTGATTTCTATGGTTAGACAGAAACATCGACTTTTCGGAGTTTCCTCTGTGGCTCAGTGGAAACAAATACGACTGGCATCCATCAGGATTCAGGTTCGATCCCTGGCCTCGCTCAGTGGGTTAAGGATGCAATGTTGCCGTGAGCTGTGGTACAGGTCGCAGATACAGCTCAGATCTGGCATGGCTGTGGCTGTGGCGTGGGCTGCCAGGCTACAGCTCCGATTCGACCCCTAGCCTGGGAACCTCCATATGCCGCAGATGTGGCCCTAAAAACCAAAAAAAAGAAAAAAGAAAGAAAGAGACATCCACTTTTCAAAACTAATGTACTCGATGAGAACAAAGGCCTATTTTCCACTGGAGAGTTTTTGTAGAATGACATTTGGCAGCAACATACCACCAAAGTCACAGGAAACGCAGCTGCTGTTTAAAGGTCCTGCCTACCGAGTTCCCGTCGTGGCGCAGTGGTTAACGAATCTGACTAGGAACCATGAGGTTGCGGGTTCGATCCCTGCCCTTGCTCAGTGGGTTAACGATCCGGCATTGCCATGAGCTGTAGTGTAGGTTGCAGATGCGGCTCGGATCCTGCATTGCCGTGGCTGCGGCGCAGGCCAGTGGCCACAGCTCCAATTAGACCCCTAGCCTGGGAACCTCCACATGCTGCGGATGCGGCCATAAAATGACAAAAGGCAAAAATAAATAAATTAATTAATTAAGGTCCTGCCTACCGCCCCAGAGCCGCACAGCGTCAGGGGAAGCACTCAGAGCTGACGGCCAAGCGAGTGAGACGGCAGCTACCTCCCCACCCAGAAATATCAGAAAACAGACGCCAGTGGGGACGAAGGCGGCGTGCGACCCGCCCTTCACACCCAGGGCTTTACTCTAACAACCCACCAAAAAGGATCCAGAGATACGCAAGGTGAGGCCGGCTAACCAGAACAGCTCCAAGGCCTCAGGGCGGCAACCCCGCCAACACTTGCTCATCTGACCACCAGATGGCGCGGGAGCGCCCGCACCGGCCCTGGCTTTCCACGGCTGTCACGTCTCATCACGCCCTACACATGAGCCGTGTCTGGTGTCAGTTAGATCTCAGCCAACCTGGAAGGGAAAGAGTCGATCGGAACGGCAGCGTCTCCCGCAGATGTCTCCTGTGCTAACCAAGGGCCCGCACGTGCGGTGGGACCCGAGGAAGAACAGCGGCACGGTAACACCACCTGCCTCTGAACAAGCCCACGAGAGCACTCACAGCTGTGCGCCCACGCCCACGGGCAGTGGGGACAGAGGACAGCAGGTACAACTCCGGGGCTGACAGTACACGGGAGTTTTCTTCTGTTCTTCTTCCTTTTTCTTTTGGTCTTTTCAGGGCTGCGGCATATGGAAATTCCCGGGCTAGGGATCCAATTGGAGCTGCAGCTGCCGGCCACAGCCACGCCAGATCCAAGCCGCGTCTGCAACCTACAGCACAGCTCACAGCGACGCTGGATCCTTAACCGAGCAAGGCCAGGGACTGAACCCACATCCTCAAGGATTCCGGTCAGGTTCGTCACCGCTGAACCACAGCAAGAACTCCCTTCTTTTATACTTTCTACTCTGCTCTGTTTTCTCAAACACTTACTACCTCACAGTTAGAGAGAAACCCACGCTGCCTCATTCCTTGTCAAAACCTCGGGACACCCGTCCACGAGCCGCTCCCCACAGGTGAAGCACCTCAGGCGTCTCCCGCCTCGCTCCTAACACCAGCTTCTCAGCTCAGGCCCTGCCCTCTGCCCTGGCAGGCACTTTCGCGAGCTCTTCACCCAGCACCTCCAACCGCCCCGCAGATCAAGCGCGTCTCTTCCCACCATCACGGGTACACGCCAAAGACACGGTGACCCTGAATGAGCTGTGGCCCGTTTCCCAATCAAAACACCGAAAAGTGGAGTTACCGTTGTGGCTCAGCAGGTTAAGGACGCGGCACTGTCTCTGAAAGGATGTGGGTCTGACCGCTGACCTTGCTCAGCAGGTTAAGGATCCGGTGGTGTACCTGGCTGCAGTGTAGGCCGGCAGCTGCAGCGCCAAGTAGCCTGGGAACTTCCATATGCCGCAGGTGCAGCCCTAGAAAGGAAAAAATATCCGAAACTTTTTGAGCCAATTTTCAACTTTCACAGATGTACAGGGTGCGGGTTGGGTGGCAATTCCCTAACTCGCTCACGCCACGCACGCACTTCAAGTCACGTCACCCGAGACGAACTTGGAAACACCACTTTCCTCCATCCTGCACTTCAGGAGACGGCTCTGCTCGGCCTCACGGCATCTCTGGGCTTCGTCAAGACTCCGGGCGCCCTGCCCGGGTCACCTCACACAGCTTGTCAGATGAAACCACTTGTGTCTGTTTCAGACACAGCCTGTTCTTAGTAGACATGGACTCTCTGGGGACTACGATCCCAAGCACAAGGACCCAGGCGCAGCCGCTGACCTCCACAAACCATGGCATGACCTTCTTTCTAGGCCCCTTTCAAAGGCTCTCCTAACTGCCCCCCAGGCCCCAGGTGACGTCCAGCCTCGGCCAAACAGCTGAACCCGTTCTAAATCTGCACTTTCCGAAGAGCCTACAGGCCCCCAACCCAGCGTGAGGTCACCCCCAGGAGCCTCCGACCCAGCATCAGACGACCTGCGTGAGCCCCTAACCAGCACTGTCAATGGTCACGGCAGGGTCCTGCACCCAACGGTGCTGGGGTCCCCTCAGGGCAACTGGCAGGCTCCTCAGGACAGCCAAGACTTCCCCAGGCTGGCACCCCAGCGTCTGCTCTGAAGACAACCGAGCCGCGCTGGTAACACAGTGCACTTACCTGGACACTAGGACAGCGGCTGCATCGCGGGCCTTGTCACTGACAAGCAGGTAGGACTATGAGGAAGGGTAAAGGACAGCACGGTTACAAACAGGATGTAGACCCCAGGGACCTGCCTGGCCAGCGGCTCCTGCACTCCGAGGCTCCCGGAGGGCCCAGGTGCACGGGCAGAGGCCAGATCCCAAAGCAGCACGAGCCACTCGTACACGAGAGCTCAGGGAAGTGCCCAGTCGTACCCCTGGAAACACACATCTGCAAAAGCAGCGGAAAAACGAAGCGCGTATGTGGCACCCAGAGCGTGTGGCGAACACGACGCTCTGAGCAGCGCTCAGAACAGCTGGGGCCCTGCTGAGGCGACCAGGAGGCCGGCCTTACGGGCCTCCCATTCTCATCTCAACTGTTCCCAAGTGATAAAAGGTCTTGTTTCTGAAGGACGAATATTCAGAAACAGCTGCCGCTCCCCAGGCGGTCCCACCTAGGAGAAGCACACCAAGGGCAACACCACAGCCAGAAACACACACGCCACTCGCCCCCAAGGGCTGTTCTAGTAAGGGGTACAGAGGAGCGCCTTCCCTCCTGGAGACTCGGGCATCCGGACTAGACTGCTCGGGACAGCAGGACATGGGCCCCCGACACGCAGCCGTGGGGAGCACCGTGAAGGGCAGGCCAGGAGCCGAACCCCTGGGCCCAAATCTGAACCCACCACGTACGAGAAAGTCAGCCCTGCTTCTAAGCAGAAGAACCTGGCAGAGGTGGGAGGTCACGTCCGTGAGCGGTCGCCAGGCGTGACTGGCATCTTTCACGGAATGGGCTGCCTTGGCGAGGGGCCCCCATGGCAGAGAGCGAGCAAAGCACCGAGGCCATCGCAAACACCCAAGATTTGACTCCTGCCAACGGCCAGGAGAGCCCGGAAGCAGGCGGGCCGCAGCTAGGCTTTGCCTGCAGCCTGGGGAGACCCTGAAGCAGAGGGCCAGCAAAACCACGCCGGTTCCTAACCCAGAGAAACCATGAAACGACAAAACACGTGCTGTGTTCAACCACTCCAGTTCAGGGTACTATTTTCCACAGCAAAAGGTAACGAACACAGGAGGTCCCGCTACGGCACAGTGGGTCGTGGCAGGTTATGAAATGCACTGTCACCTTGCTGGACAGGAGCCACGGCAGCTCCAGAGACACACCGGTGTCGGGGTACCTAAAGAAGCCGAGGGCAGGACAACAGGAGACAGGACGCTGGCGGGGCCAGCTACTCACCTCTGCTATCTGGAGGATCCGGTCCATGGTGGACCCTCGCCCGCACTGCTGGTTCCCGTCCAGGCGTGAGAAGTCGAAGGGGATGAGGCAGGTCACGGAGAGCCACAGCAGGAGCATGTAGCGTGTCTCCCAGGTCTGTGGGCCAAAGCAGAGCGACACAATCCCCAGTGCCCTCCCAGGCGCCCAGACCCAGGGCCTCAGAGCCAGGCTGGAGCACAGCCCAGCACACCCCACGCCCGGCCACGGCCTCGCGGCCTGGCTGCTACCCAGGCAAAGGAGCTGAAGTCCCAACTGACAAGGGCCACTCCGTGCCCAGACAGCCGGCACAAGCGGTGTGGCCTGTGCCAAGAGCCTGGGTTTCAGTCTGTGCCTGGCAGAGCACGGGTGACTAGCCCCCACCAATATCCTGCCGCAGCCCCACAACCACCCCGGTGACACCTCATCCCTGCTCTCCAACTTGGTGCTGCAGGAACGAGGGTCCTGGGTGACCCAGTGGAACAAGACTCCAGAAGCTCGCCCCCCGTCCTCCTCCCTCCACCCACCCCACCCCCAACTTCAACCAACGTGCCTCTCCCTCTGCTGACTCTGCTGCAGTGGGCCTGGGGCCCATCAAACCTGGGTGCTCGAGGGACCCCAACACAGTTTTATTTTAAGGTAAAAAAATTTGGATGTGACATAGTTGTCACCACACTCTACGTACGTAGGCACACTGTTTCCTTTATAAAAGGCATGTTCAGGAGAAAATCATTTAAAGCAACACATGTAAAAAGAAATAGCCAGGAGTTCCTGTTGTGGCTCAGCAGAAAGGAATCCGACTAGTATCCATGAGGACGTGGGTTTGATCCCAGGGCTCGATCAGTGGCTTAAGAAAATCTAGTGTTGGAGTTCCCATCGTGGCGTAGCAGTTAACGAATCCTACTAGGAACCATGAGGTTGCGGGTTCAATCCCTGGCCTTACTCAGTGGGTTAAGGATCCAATGTTGCCGCGAGCTGTTGTGTAGGTTGCAGACGTGGCTCGGATCTGACGTGGCTGTGGCTTAGGTGGGCAGCGGTAGCTCCAATTCAACCCCTAGCCTGGGAACCTCCATATGCCCCTAAAAAGCAAAAAAAAAAAAACAAAAAAAAAAGGAGAGAAAGAAAACCTGGTGTTGCCGTGAACTATGGTGTAGGTCACAGACGTGGCTTGAATCCCGTGTGCCTGTGGCTGCCAGCTGTAGCTCCGATCTTACCCCTAGCCTGGGAATTTCCAAATGCCATGAGTGCAGCCCTGAAATGTAGAAAAAAAAGAAAGAAAGAAAAGCTGAGACAAGGGGATAAATGCAGAGAGGCAGTGACACCACAGAGCAAACCAAGGAGACAGGACACGAGGCTGCCAACGCAGGAGCAGGCGCCCAGGGCCGCGGGAGGCAGTGGACAAGGCAGAAGTCGGGCCTCTCACCTCATGGTCTTTCGGGTTCTGACTCGTGCACATGTCTAAGACTGGCTGCACATCAGCCACCTCGTGTGGAAACAGACGAAGAAAAGTTTTATATCCTCGAACCTATCAAAAAAAAAGATACTGAATTACTATATAATTAGAAAACACAGAAAGTAGCCAAATTTTTTTTCAATTGTCAAAAATCACCACCTAGTCCACCCAATGAGTACAGTGAGATAACTCAGGAAAACTGAACAACGAGGAAGCTATGTCTGCTTCCTAAGTCATGTCACGATACGTGCTGTCCCCGTGTGACCCACCCATCGGTTCACGAGAAAAGCACACGTGTTAGAAACTAACAAGTCTGGCTTCTACCTTGATCATAAGGAATGAGTCCTGGGGAACCCAAGGGGCTCCTGTGAAATGTGGGGCCAAAGGGCGCCATGGCCCCGCCCTGCCCCTTCACCCAGGCGCCGCTGCAGCCCCAGAACCGCCCCCACCCTGACGGCGGCGGCACCCCCGGGAGCCTGCAAGGATAAGGGCACCCCCACAGCCACTTACTCAGGACCTGCCCTGAGACGAGAGCCTGGAAGCCGCCTGCACACTCAGGTCTGAGAAGCACTTCGGCTTCCAGCCAGTCCGTCTGCCTTCTCCTCCCAAACAGCGCTCCTCAGTCACCCAAACGTTCACGCTTAGACGTGCACAGAGCCTGTCCGCCCAGGCTGGCCACCTGGTGCCTGCGTCGTGCAAATGCACGGTGCTGAAGACAATGCTGAAAAGCACTGCTTCAGCCAAAGACCCCCGGACCACAAGCATCTGATGACCCCCAGAGCACGGCAAAAAGAGAAAGAACGAAATCCACCACCTCTGTGGGAGAGCCGTCCTTCCTGAGAGAGAGCATTTTGGAAGGTAACTCCTGGACCAAGTACAGGAAGAAAGTGTTCGGTCTGCTACACGGTGTGTGGGAAACAAAGATTACCTTGGTGATGATGTAAAGAAATTTAAAAGCCAGATGTAGAAGGTCAGCTGGAGAGGTCTTATTGCGCACAAATTCCAACAACAAGTTTAGCATCCATTCTAGGGAAAACATACACAAAATATCTGTTAAACACCAGTATGATGTTAAAATGTCAAAAGAAAAAACTGGCTATTTAGAAACCTAAGAATGGTTCCATATTACTGTATCTATATAATCCAAGTATCAAACAGAGCAAAAAAAAACTCATTGTAACAGTCTCTAAAAGAGCGCTGGTTTTATTCATTTATTTATTTATTTTTGTCTTTTTGCCTTATCTAGGGCCACACCCACAGCATATGGAGGTTCCCAGGCTAGGGGTCTAATAGGAGCTGTAGCTGCCGGCCTTCGCCACAGCCACAGCAACGCAGGATCCAAGCAACGCGGGAGCCACAGCAACGCGGGATCTCCACCTGTGAAATGCAGCTGGCCACAGAGGCACCCTGTGAGATTCAAGAGGATTAAATGGCAAGCCACTTAAGCACTTGCTCTTGGGTGACAAAACGTGCCAGAGATAAACAGACCAAAACACAAGGGATGAGCAAAAGATGTGTTCTGAAACAGCAGAAAGGAAGCAAGTAGCTCGCAGCCGGGAGAACATCTGGACCGCCTGCCTCCATCACAGTCTGCTCAACCTAACCAGCCCCGCCCTGCTAACAAGTCAGACCCGGGCACTTCACGTGGACACCTCTGCTGGCAAGCACGCGCGCACACGCACACACAGGTGCACACACGCACACCAAGGCCTTTGTGATCATCGGTAATTGAATGATAAAATCCAAACCACCAGCCTCTGTTCTTACCTAGATGTGGGTCCAACAGGTGAGGCTGCTCCTGATATTTGTCCATTATTACTAAGGAGAAGACGAGGTAAGATCAGCATCAGAGGCAAACACGCACAGGTATCTTGAAACACACGCTGACTCCCAGGGCAGCTCTCAAAAGCACAGGCCACCTGGAGTGAGCCCCGCCACTGCCCGCCCCGCCGTGCTGCGCCAGGGCCACCGTGACCTGGCCTCGCTCTGCCTGCCCAGCACCCCTTCCTCCCTCCACCCGGCTGACAGCCAAGCGAGTCCTCCTCTCCGAAAATGCACACCCTGCCCTGCCTTCATCCTCCCAGTACCCCACACCCCAAGCAACTTGCCCTCGGCGCTCTCGCACCAGGGCCTCCGATTCAGCTCCCATCAGATGGGAGGGCGCTTCGCCTATGGCAGCGGTCATGGACCACGCGGCTCCACCTCCGACCGCTCCCCAGGATGGGACAGCGGGCTTTCACCGCCCCTGGACCCTCACGAGGTACCACTGGTGCTAACCCTGCCGACAGCCAGAGAAACAGGACTCAGAGAAATCAATCAATCGGCCCACGTGGCAAAGGGGTTCTCTCCTTTGTCAGAACTGTCATCACGAAGCCAGGAAGGCAGAACGACGAAGAAATTCTTTAGCGAAAAGGGCCCACGAGAATAGTTTTACTGACTCACAAAACCCTACGTAGCTACCTAAACGGGGGAGCCTAAGAAATCGCTGGGACGTTATCGGTCAGCTCCAAGGCTCCCTCCACACCTGGAGAAGCCAGACCGACCAGCAACCTCTGACGCGCGGGTCGATCCGCTATCCGGCCGGGTCTGCGGCTAGCGGCTCGGGCGGGGCCCCGCACCCGCTCAGCCTCGTCCCCGGTCCTGCGCCGGCTCGGAGGAAGCGCGCTGCGCGGCGGTCCCGGCGCCGGGGCACAGGGTGGGACGCGAGCCGCCCCCGGAGGCGCAGCCCGCGCGCCTCCACTGCGGGAGGCGGGCCGGGAGGACCGGCGCCCCGGGTCCGCGCGCCCCGCCGTCCGGCCGCGCGCTCCCCCTGCCCTCCCCTCCCCCGACCGCACGCACCCCGGAACCGCTCCAGGGCGCCCTCCCGGGCCGCACGGTCGCCGAGCACCGCGGGCAGGCGGCCGAGCAGCTCTCGCGTCTCCGCGCTCTCGCCGAAAGACTCGAGGGCGGCGCCGCGGGCCAGCGCCGCATCCTCCGCCGCATCCTCCAAGCGGCCCTCCGCCGGGTCCTCCGGGGCCCCCGGGGCCGGCTCCTCGCTCAGGGCCATCCTCGGCGGCCGGGCAGCACCCGCGACCTCGCAGCGGGCTCGGCTCGGGGCGCGGGACGTGGGCGCGAGGCGCCGGGTACCAGGCGTGAGGCGCCGTTTGTGAGGCGCGCCCGCAGCTGAGGTAGAGGAGGCGGCGACGACGCCGGCCCCGCCCCGCGGCCTCCGACCTTGCGCGCAGGCCGCACTACGGAGCGCGCCGGCCACCAAAATAGTTCGAGGGCGGCGATGCCAGGTCGGGGTGGGGCCGGGGCCCGCAGGGGGCGGGGCCCTCAGGGGGCGGGGCTCAGACCCACCGCGCCCGCCTCCCCGCACATGCGCGCTGCGTCCCCGCGCGGCCGTGGCCGGGTGTGCGGTGGCCCGTCGGCAAAAGCGTCTGCAGGCGGGAGCGGCTCCAGCCCGCTAGGCGGCGCCCTTTCCAGGGAAGAGACGGCCGGGCGCTGGTGATGCGACGAGCTAATCTGGGAGAAGTGAGAAAGCTGCGGCTGCGGGCTTCAGAGACGCACTCGTGGGTGGTCGCGGTGCCCCGCGGTCTCGCCCCGCCACCGTGACAGCCGGACACCCCGGACACCCGCCAAGGCACAGCCCCCACCAAGGCTCCCGCCCCTCCACCCGCCTCAGTGCAGCGGAGCACCAGCTGCGAATGGAGCACCGGGGGCGGGAGGGGCTTCTTTCCAAGCACCCACCTCGGTAAGGGTGGCCTAGGAGCCCCCCTCAGCCCCCGAGATGCTGCTCAAGAGGCGGGCCAATCTCATGGTCCCCAGTTCTGCCTAAGCCAGAAAACAGGAGTCCAGTGAGACTCCACACCAATTTCCGGCTAAGCAAACCCCAAACCCGTGCGAATTTCTGTACAGCTGTCATGAAGGTACCCAACTGCACGTTCCGCCAGATGGAATAGGCCACGAGACCTTTCAGGGGGCCTGGGCCCCCCCAAGTTAACCCAGCTGCGCGGAGGACACGGGTGAAGCCGAGCACAGCGTTCCATCCCGGAGACCCCAAAGGCTTTATTGGTCCCGAAGCCCCTGGGCTCTGCGCCCGGGCTTTGCCACGTGTCCGGGCGGGGACGCAGCGGGCTGCTACTTGAGAAGCTTCCGCATGGTGCCCAGGGCCGCGCTCCTGTACTGGCGCCCGAAGTGGTTCCAGTGGTTTAGGTAGTTAAAGAGCTGGTAGAGCAGCAGCCGCCTGTCAAAGCCCGGAGCCTTGGGGACCTTGCGGTGGTAGGCCGTGAAGAAGGGCCTGGGAAACCCGCCGAACATCACGGCAATTGCCAGCTCAAACTCGGAATGGCCGTAGAAGGAGGCCGGGTCGTAAATAACCGGCCCGGTGTCGTCCTCCGCCACGTTTCCGGACCAGAGATCCCCGTGAAGCAGGGCAGGAACAGCCTGGAGGCCGCAGAACAGATCCGGGATCTTCACCTGAGGAGATAATTTTGGGACACAGAGTTACTCCAGGCCCGGAAACGGGGTGTTTGTTCAGGGTCCGACCACCAAGCCCAGAGAAAAGGCCCTGCAACTCCAGGGGGAGGTGACTGTTGTCTCAGCATGTGCCAGAAACTCGGTTCCGAAAGCCCTACAGCACGAATGACCTCCGTCCAGTGGAGGACCTCAGAGGTTACGTTTTCCTGTCGTCCGCGATAGGAACCGCATCGCCGGCATGGAGTTCTGTTCTTCGCTGAGGTGGCAAACTTTCTCGCTATGCTTCTGTTTCACAGCACACTTGCATCAGCACCTCTTTTGTAGCCTGATTACTTCAATAATGAGCTAAAATCCCTTTGCCGCTCAGGCTGGATCGATGTGCCAGTTGTTTGTTTTTTTGTTGTTGTTGGGTTTTTTTTTTTTTTGGTAATATTTTAAGAGTTTGTCTTTCTTTCCTTTTAGGGCCTGTCCTGCTCCTGCGGCATATGGCAATTGCCAGGCCCGGGGTGGAATGGGCAGCTGACAGCCTACACCACAGCCACAGCAATGCAGGATCCGAGCAGATTCTGAGGTCTATGCTGCAGCTCACAGCAACACTGGATCCTTAACCCACTAAGCGAGACCAGGGATCAAACCCGCATCCTCACAGATACTATGGTGGATTCGTAACCCACTGAGATACAATGGGAACTACGCGAGTTATGTTTTGAAACCAGCCACTCTGGGGCACCTGCAGCCCACATCTGCTCTGAGACGTGAGACGTTGGTGTCTTCATGGAAGGCAGAACAGCCCGAGAGCCCTAAGAAAGTAACAGCAAATGCCATTTACAAGCCGGGCGCCTGCATTTCACACGGGCAAAGTGTGGGCTTAAGTACCTAGCAGGTGAGGTGTGCTCAGGGGCCAGGGGCCCCACCCCCTTCCCAGTTTCCCCATTAAGCCCATGGCCAGGGACTCGCGTGTCCACGCCTTGCCCAGCTCTGCTCCGGCTCAGTGGTTGCCATCCGGGCTCTGCTCTAGCCGAGAGCCCCACAGAAGTGTGGCTCCTGAGGCCAGCCCCACTCGCAGCCTGCTGTGCCCACCTGCAGCCGCGACCAGAGCTCTCGCGCCTCCCGGTCAGCATAGTCCTGCTCAATGAGGTCCAGCTGCGCCTGGAGCCGGTGCCGCGTGAAGAAGGCTGGCCAGTCGTCCTGCCACTCGTTCACCTGGGCGACAAGGGAGCAGGTTGGGGGGGCCGCTGCGGCGGGCGGTCCCAGCACAGAGGAGAGTGTGGGATCTGCCTAAGCCCTGGAGCAGCCACTAAAAGGGCACAGCAAATATCATCACTGGCCAGCAAGGGAGGTTAGAGGGAATCATCTCAAAGACTTCGTTAACTTGGGAGTTCCCGTCATGGCGCGGGGGAAACGAATCCGACTGGGAACCGTGAGGTCCGACTGGGAACCGTGAGGTTGCATGTTCGATCCCTGGCCTCGCTCAGAGGGTTAAGGATCTGGCGTTGCCGTGAGCTGCAGTGTAGGTCGCAGACGCGGCTCGGATCCCGCGTTGCTGTGGCTGTGGCGAAGGCCGGCAGCTACAGCTCCTTTTAGACCCGTAGCCTGGGAACCTCCATATGCCGCGGGTGCAGCTCTAGATAAAAAGACAAAAAAGAAAAACAACAGACTGTGTTGGGAGCTGGAGACCAGCACTGGCCACCCCTCCAGCTGGACAGATGCGCCGTGGTCCCCTCACCCCTGGGAAGATGGGACCTTCCTCTGTGCCACCAAAGGCAGAGCCACCTGGGTGCACAGGCGGCAGAGGACCCAGCCTTCCCTTGGACAGAGGGGCAGCGTGTGTGGCAGCCAGGGCTAGACCCTGGCACTCGGCTTACCAGCTGCACAGCTCGGGTGCCAGCCGGCTCCTCCGCGCATCACTATCCTCATCTATGCAGCGGACTGACGACAGCCCGCCTCCGGGGGTCACCACGGAACTGGGGCGTCAAATTGGACAGATTGCTTAGAATGGTGCGTAGGGCGAGCCAGCAAACAAAAAGCGTCAGTCCCTTCACCAACCAGTGGTCCCAGTGGGGCTCGGCTCACGGGGTGACACCATTGAGGGTTGCCTCACCCCTGGCCACAGCCCCCAAGGACCCACTCAGCCCTCCCCAGGAGCGAGGCATCTCCAGGAACTCTGGGCGATTCCATCCGGGCTACGTCCACCAGACGCTCCATCCAGGACTTGTCACAGCACCAGGAGGTGGGCCAGGGGTCTGGATGCAGCTGAGCTGGGCTGGTTCGTCGACCCTGGACTCTGAAGGGCACTCTGGGGCCGCCTGGGTCCCTAACAGACCAGCCTCACCCACTCCCGCGTCAGAGTTCTGTGTATAAGTTGATCCCTCAGCTCTCTTTTTTTTTTAGGGCCACCCCACAGCATGTGGAGGTTCCCAGGCTAGCGGTTGAATCAGAGCTGCAGCTGCTGACCTACCCCACAGCTACAGTCACACCGGATCCAGGCCTCATCTGTGACCTACACCACAGCTCACTGCAGTGCTGGATCCTTAACCCACTGAGCGAGGCCAGGGATGGAACCCGAGTCTTCACAGATACTAGCGGGGTTCGTTACCGCTGAGCCACAACGGGAACTCCCCGCCCCTGAGGCCTTGAGAGGCCACTGCGTGAGGACAGCCAAGACTCTGGGACTCATATCTCTTAAACTCAACATCCAAAGCAGGACAGCAAGCCACGTTTGGCCACACTGGCCCGGGCCCACACTACTGTGCAGTCACGGCTCCAGACACAAGTGTGACCCCAGGGAGGCTGGTTTCAGCAGAGATTCACGGAACCTTAAACCCCTGAGTACATTTC
Organism: Catagonus wagneri; assembly: GCA_004024745.2. NCBI lineage: Eukaryota > Metazoa > Chordata > Mammalia > Artiodactyla > Tayassuidae > Catagonus > Catagonus wagneri. The sequence continues at coordinate 119,569 of PVHT021183571.1, forward strand.
TAGGGACCCCAGATGTAAGGGCTGCCCCTCAGCTGGGATCCCAAAATCCGCCTCCAGCTTCATAAGGGTCTGGCCCGTCGTGACCTCCGCCCACACCAGTGGGTCACAGAAGGCCACCTGGTGTGTGATTCCGTGGACACGAGAAGTCCAGAAGAGGCCCGTCCTAGACGCAGAGGGAGATCGGAGGTTGCGGCTGACTGAGGGCGGGGAGAGGAGTGGCTCCTAGCAGACCTGTGAAGCTCTCTGGTGGTGGAATGTTCGGGAATTAGGGAGGCAGTGGTGATGCTCACGCTGCACTGTGAATAGCCTGAAACCCACTGAACCATACATTTTATCTTATTTTATTTTTGCTTTTCAGGTCCATACCTGTGGCATATGGAAGTCTCCAGTCTTGGGGTTGAATTGACGCTGCAGCTGCCAGCCTACACCACAGCCACAGCAACGCCGGATCTGAACCACATCGGCGACCTTCAACACAGCTCACAGCAACACCGGATCCCTGACCCACTGAGGGAGGCCAGGGATCGAGCCCCCATCCTCATGGATACTACCGGGATTTCTTTCCACTGCTCCACAGTGGGAACTCCTGAACTATACATTTTAAAATCGTGCATTTACAAATGTTGAATTACATCTCAATAGTATAATAGTTTGGGGGGATTTTGTGCACACCCACGGCATGTGGAAGTTCCCAGGCCAGGGCTCAAACCCACGTGGCAGTTGTGACCCATGCCGCAGCTGCAGCTGTGGCACAAAGGAACCTCCGGTTCTTAAAGGCCCTGGGGCGGGGGGACGCTGAGTGCCCAGGACTTAGTCCCTGACCTCGGAAGCTGCCCCTCCCCAAGCACCTCCAATCCGCACACTCACACGTGCTGTCCTGTGGCGTGGCCTCTGCGCCTGCTGTCCCCTCTGCTCAGAATATGCTCTTCCACCCGCCCCAGGGCTCCCTGGTCTGAGCTGAGCTCAGGGAACTGGCGTCTGCTCTCCCAGCCCGGCTCACGCTCCGCTTTCAGAAATCAGGTGCACAGGAGTTGCCGCCGTGGCTCAGCAGTTAACGAACCCGACTAGGAACCATGAGGACGAGGGTTCGATCCCTGGTCTCGCTCAGTGGGTTAAGGATCCAGCGTTGCCGTGAGCTGTGGTGTAGGTCGCAGACGCGGCTCGGATCCCGCGTTGCTGTGGCTGTGGCGAAGGCCGGCGGCTGCAGCTCTGATTAGACCCCTAGCCTGGGAGCCTCCATATGCAGCGGGTGTGGCCTTAAACAGACAAAAAATTAAAAAAAAAATCCTTTAAAAAAAAGACAGACAAGTCAGGTGGACAGTCTTCCTGGTGCCCAGAAGACGGGGACTGGCGCTCTGTCACACCCGAGGGCATCAGGAACGAAGCAGGGGCACCCTCACGTGGCACTCACCTGCGGAATGAAGCCGCAGCATGTCACCGTGTGGAAGCCAAACTTGCTCACGTACTGGGGCCCGGCACCCTCGGCCCTCTGACCTGTCAACGGAAAGTGCTGTTGTCTTTCTCTTCAACGCCAGACCTCGGCAGAGCAGCAGACAGGCCCGGGGTCCACGGCCGGGGAGCGGGTGGCCGAGGACGCACTGCACGTGGCAGCGACTGGTGCACGCTCGGACCCGCAGGACACGCCTGCCAAACACTGGCAGGCTGAGCACCCGAGCGCCCGAGCGGCCGTGAGCCAGTTCTGCTTTCACGCCGCGGCCCCCCCGGGACACCGCCGGCTCGGCCGCCAAGGGTGCCGGCAGCGACCCCGACGTACCCACTCTGCTCTCCTGCGTGCGCAGCTGCTCCCCGAGCTTCTGGTTGTAGAGGTGCAAGTCCGCCATCTGGTCCCCGAGTCTTGACGCCTGACTGAGGGGAGAACGGGTGCTGCAGGTCAGGACGAGGCGTGACAACCACCCGCCAGCCTGCTCTGCTTCACCAACTGTTTTCAAGACCCAGAAAACTACTCTTTGTTCTTTACAGGGTGAAAAACAAACTGCAGGCAATGACCGTCTCCAAAAAACAAAACGGATAAACTTGCCAGGAGGCTAGCAGGTGGGCTTCAGCAGAAGCCTCCGAGGCACTGGGAGCTAAGGGACAAACGTTTGAAAAGCAGCGTCAGGTAAAAACACTGTCTCCCAGTTTTTGTAAGTACACATGTAAATCATATATAAGAAAAAGGCTGGGGGAGCTCCCGTTGTGGCCCAGCGGAAACAAATATGACTAGGAACCATGAGGCTGAGGGTTCGATCCCCGGCCTTGCTCAGTGGGTTAAGGATCCGGCGTTGCCGTGAGCTGTGGTGTAGGTTGCAGATATGGCTCGGATCCTGCGTGGCTGTGGCTGTGGTATAGGCCGGCGGCTGTAGCTCCAATTAGAACCCTAGCCTGGGAAACTCCACATGCCACAGGTGTGGCCCTAAAAAGCAAAAAAAAAAGAGAGAGAGAGAGATAGAAAAGAAAAAGGCTGGGGCTATAATCACACATCAAAAGGTAGCAGTGGCTGGTCTCCACTGCTCAGATCAAGAGTGTCTTCAGTTTTCTATACATGAGTTTGCATCTTCTACCATTTTTCTGGCCGCAGCTGTGATATGTGGAAGTTCCCAGGCCAGGGATCAAACCTGCCCCATAGCAGTGACACAGCTGGATCCTAACCCACTGAGCCACAAGGGAACTCCTCCACCATTTTTTAAACAATCAATATACATCACTTTAATAATTGGAAAAAACCTCCGAGTTCCCAATGTGGCAGAGCGGAAACGATTCTGACTAGTCTCCGTGATGATGCGGGTACAATCCCTGGCCTCGCTCAGTGGGTTAAGGATCCAGTGTTGCCATGAGCTGTGGTGTAGGTTGCAGATGCGGCTCGGATCTGGAGTGACTGTGGCTGTGGTGTAGGCCAGCGGCTACAGCTCTGATTAACCCCTAGCCTGGGAACCTCCATATGTCGCAGGTGTGGCCCTAAAATAAATAAATACCTAATAATTAGAAAAAATTTTAAGAGCTTCAGATAATTGCCAGTTGAGACCTCACTGCCCAAACTGAGCTGGCTGTGGTCCCTCTAGGCAGAAGGTAAGAGGCAGCTAAACACTCTTATTTGGTGCCGCTTCGTGGAGCCAAACCCCCCTCAAGCCGGCACTACACAGAACACAAGAGCTCCTTGTCTCCGTGAGAACGGCAGTGACCCTTGGCCCTGCCTCTGAGCCCTGCTGCTGCGTGGGCAGCTCTCGCGCTGTCTGTCTGTCTCTCTCACTCACCTGCTCAGGCCCCGCATCTTCAGATGCTCCATCACGAAGGCCGCCCCACCTCCAGGCAGGTCGATCACCTTGACGGGCCGAGGCACCCGCACCAGGCCGGTGCTCCCAAGAGCCTCCAGGCTCGCCATCTCGCCCTCAAACATCTGCCGTGCCTGCAGGGAACATGGCCTGCGTTCCGACGCCAGCAGGGGCTCTGCAGCCAGGCCCGGGCTCGCAGCGCTGGACACAGGCCGCCGCACAGGGTCACAAGCACCCGGGACCTTGGCTGCCAAACACTGGCTGGGGGGGGATCAGCCCAGGGACCGCAGGGTGTCACGTGGCCCCTTTGGACGGGATGAGGCTGTGTCTGGAGCGGGGGCGCCCGGGGCTGACACCCGCAGCAGGCGCTTTGCCCTGAGAGGTGAGAAAGCACAGGTCGTGGGGGAGGTCCTGCGGGTGTCGCGGGTACCACGGGGTGCTGGGAGTATCACGGGGGTACTGTGGGGTGCTGCAGGATGTCACAAGTGCCTCGGAGGTGCTGGTAGGGTGCCTCGGGGTGTGTGCTAGCAGAGGGTCTGGAGCTGGGCCCGCATCGTCCCCTTTCAGGTGACTTGCCCCGGGCTGCCTTGAGCACTTATGACAATTGAGGGCAGCGCAGGGCAGCATGGGTGACGCCAGAGTGACTAGGGTGTCTGCTCAGCCTGGCCTTGGGTCCAAGGAAGGTCCTCGGAGAGGACCTGGGGGCTGGGAAGGAGACGGCCTCCACCGGGACCCAAGGCTCTTCCTGCTTCTGAAACGTCTCGCGAAACAGCGTGATGTTAAGTCGGGGGGGGGGGGCTCTCACCTTAGGTAAACTATACCTGAGCTAAAACGTGTTTAATAGCACAGTCTGTGAAAACCTCTGGCTACAGACCCAAAGCAGGAAAAGCGTCCCATCCTTTAATCCAGGTACCAGAAGGGAGAACACACAAGGCGTCCTGCCAACTGCCAACCCCACCTGGCATCATGGAGCAGGGTTTCCAGCCCCCCAGCCCTGCTCCCAGGGTGAGCCCCGACACTACAGGGCAGAGAGCACCTGCGCTTCAGGCTGCCTACGTCCTGAGGGCCTCACCTTTCACCTGGTCGCGGGCACTGACCGAGCACCCACTGTGTGCCAGCCGCACTGAAGGCTGCAAGGGGGAACAGTGGAGCCCCGGCCCGGAAGAGCTTTCGGGGACAGGCTGTGAAAGTTACAGTGCCAGTGTGAACTCTGAACCCAAAGCCATTTCCCAGCGCGGGGGGGGGGAGCTTATCGTTTGAAGAGAACCGGGTTCTGAAATCAGATTCTTCATCGGTTCCTGGTGCCAGCGGAGCGGGGTTGCTGGACCAAAACCAGCCTACTCTCCACCCTAGATATGCTCGGTGTGGCCGCGGACTTCAGGGGTCACTCTGGGACTTGCTCGGGTCCACAGCCCCCCCCCCCACCCCCTGCAGAGCGTCAGAGGGACCCGGCCCCCAGGGCATCAGCGGTGTGCGCGAGCCCTGCCCGGCTGCGGGAATGCCATCCTCAGCACCAGGGGTGCCCACCGCGGCTGACTGTCTGTAAAGTTTACTATCTTTAGCAGTGTTTTAAGCAGGCAGTGGAAACCAGGTCCAAACACAAGTGTGGCCTATGAGTAGGAGAGGGGCCCGGCCCTTCGGGTGGCGCTTCCGGACTCTTCCCACCCGCGCAGGAGGACCCAGGGGCTCTGGGGAAGCGGCGGTGCAGAGCTGGGCCCCGTGGGAGTCACAGAAGCAGCCCAGGCCCCCAGACGTCACCACCCCCACGCCTGATTGGTAGAGAAATTAAAACAGACAGCAAAGCCTCCTTTGCATCCAGGCAAAAGGAAGTAAATTAATCCTGCAGCAAACAAAATCCAGGAGTCCGGCAGAAAACGCTTGAGCCCTTCTCGCTTGCAGGTTGGTGGCAGTTCTGCAAGGCCGCAGGCTGGACCCCGAGGCTGCGCTGCCAGGCCTGGCCCGGGACCGCCCCGGCGCCCTCCCAGGGCCCCCACCCCCGCCCCCCAAGGCCTGTCTCACCGCGACCGTTCTCCCCTGCAGCCTCGGCGGGACGAGGAGTGGTGGGGTGGAATGCGAGGGGGTGGGGGGCACGCACCAGCGACCTGCGGTTGACCTTGACAAACACGGGGCCTGCGTCGGTGTCGTAGGCGCGCCCCTCGCTGATGCAGCCGGCCCCCGGGCTCCCGAAGGCGCGCAGGGTCGTGGTGCGCAGCTCGGCCCGCAGCAGCTGCTCCATGGGTGACAGGGGACGGGGAACCCGGGGCCGCACTGACAGCGGGCGCAGCACGCGAGCTCGCCGCTGCCAAGGCCGCGGTCGGCCGGGGAAGCGCCGGGCGCGAGCGCCCTCGGACTCCCACCGCCGCGGTTGGGGTGCGGGGACGGAATGAGAGAGCTCCAGCCCGCGCGGGGCCAGGCGGGGCGGACCCCGCCCGAGGGACGGGGCGGGGAAGGAGGAGCTCTCCGATTGGGGGACAGCCGCGGGGCGGCGCCCTCCCCGAGCCTGGGCAGTCCGTGCGCTGGACCCGCGGGCGCTCGCTAGGGGCCCGGCCTCCCGGCGCGCAGTTCACTGAACCGTCTCTGCGCCTCGGCCCATCCCCTCCCACCCAGCAGCACCCAGCACAGTCCAGCACCGCCCAGCTAGGTCTCGCGGGTCCACAGAAGGCTGGGGACCTGACCACGTCCCGCCAGGCCTCGGGCGACTCCAGTTGCTGGCACTGGGCTTGCTCGTCGGCGTCGGCCTGGTGCTCATCAGAGATAGAGGGCGCTCTGGGGGTTCTGATACCAGGCGCTGACCCCACCCAGGGTGGGACACCTGATTACAGACTGGCCGCGCCGGGAAGAGAGCTGCAGGGCACACGTGCCATGTGCTCACAGCCATGCACACACAGGCACACACTGCCCGGGGAGACTGTCAGGCACCTGCAGGAGGGGCCTGACCCTTAGAGTCCTGGGAACCCCCCTCTTCCTCTCCGAGTGGCAAGGCCCACCCTCCACTGCATCTCGAGAAGGGGTTCGTGGTGATGACAGCAAGGCTGAGCTCTGGCACCTCCACAGACATCTTTATGCTCATGGCGGGGGGCAGGGGACCCCGCCGGTAGACTATGCCACGTCCAGACACACTCGCCCACCTGCTCTCCCGTTCCTGTGCTGCTGAGATGTGGAAACTCTTCTCTCCTTGAAGGCTTTTGGGGAATTTTTCTTTTTAAGGGCTGCACCCACAACATATGGAAGTTTCCAGGCCAGGGGTCGAATCAGAGTTGCAGCTGCAGGCCTACACCACAGCCACAGCCACAGCGGATCCTCAACCCTCCCTGAGCGAAGCCAGGGATTGAACCCACGTCCTCATGGAGACATCCTTATCCTGCTCAGCCATAACGGGAACTCCCCGGGGTGCTCTCTTTGTCACCAGCATCTGACAAGTCCCCAGGGAAGTGCTGGGTGTCTGTCCGGCCCACCTTCCGCCCCACCCCCGGGGCAGGACGGATGGGCCGCAGAGGAAACTCGAGTGCTCCAACCCTGGGAAGCCGCCGCCCGCTCCCTCAGCTCTGCCTTTGTGATCTCCGCCCTGGCTTCTCCGTTCTCTGGGAAGTCCGACTCCCGTCTGAACCCAGTCCCCAAGCAGCCTGGTTCAGGTGCCCAAGAGCTCCGCCTCCGCCCCGTCCTGTGGGAGACGCTGGTCTCGACTGAGCCCTATTCTGGGCCGCCGGGTCCCAGAGCGGCCTCACGGGCCGGGTGGCAGCCAGGCAGGGGAACGCCATCTTACTGGTCCTGAGCCCAGGCCTCCCAGGTCCCTGCTGTGAGGCCCCAGGTCCCCGAGCAGGACCCCCAGCATGAAGACTCGTGCCTGGAAGCACAGTCTGGGGGCCGCCAGCCACGCTCCTCCCAGCCTGCATCGCAGCTTCGTCTGCGCGACAGCGTGAGTCAGGTCTGCGTCTGAGCCCTGCCTGCAGGGAGAGGCGGCTCGCGCTCTACCAAGCAGCCCGGGCTCGGAGTCCCTCCGCCACCGCGACCAGTGTCCCGCTTCTCTCGGAACCAGAGTGATGGCTGTAAAGGTGCAGAAGGCACTTCTCAGCCCCAGCTGGACCCCAACACAGGGAGCTGACAGCCGTTCTCAGAAATGGGGGGGGGGCGGATGGGGTGGAGGGCCGGCCAAGGCCCTGGGGCCGCCGTGCAGGGAAGCAACTCCTCTGCTCGCGTGGACCCTTACTCTGATTACTGAGTCCGGTGGTACCGGGAAGGGAAACACCCAAAGCCAAATGTGCCCCGCTGCTCCGGGTAGGGGGTGTGTTGGGGGGGAGCGGAGGGGGTGCACGCTGCTCTGAAGAGGGCAGCAGCAAGGCAGCCCACCCTGAAATCAGACGGCGGGGCAGGGGTGGGGTCCTGAGGCCTGGCTGCCAGCAGGGCCGTGGCCAGTAGCCAGATGTCACCTGCAGCCCGCCATCCTGGCCTCCAGGAAGCCTGCTGGGCCCGCGCCCCACCCGCAGACGGCTTCCTGAGAAAGGGAGGGACTCTGCCAGCTCTCAGAATTCAGAGTTGCCCAAGCAGGGGCGGCTGCCCCCGGCCCCCAGCCCTCTGATCTCTGGCCATTTCTGAACAATTTCCAGGGTGTCCGCATATTCTGCCAAGACGAAGCCCCGGCAGAGGCTTTTCGAAGCCATTTCACTGGGAGACCGTGGGGAGGACAGAGGAAGCGCCGCCACCCCCACCCCCCAACTGAGGGAGAGGCTCCCAGCCCGGAGTTGACCCCGTGTCCCTGGCCCACTTTGCAAATGAGGGGTTCAAAGTGGTGCCCCAGGAGTTCCCTTCGTGGCTCAGTGGTTAACGAATCTGACTAAGACCCATGAGGTTGCGGGTTCGATCCCTGGCCTTGCTCAGTGGGTTAAGGATCCGGCGTTGCCGTGAGCTGTGGTGTAGGTTGCAGATGCGGCTCGGATCCCATGTTGCTGTGGCTGCGGTGTAAGCTGGTGGCTACAGCTCCTGTTAGACCCCTAGCCTGGGAACCTCCATACGCCGCGGGTGCGGCTCTAGATGAAAAAGGCAAAGAGACAAAAAAAAAAAAAAAGTGGTGCACCAGCCCCGAGAGCGGCACGGTTCCCACTGGACCGGAGGCAGAGGGTCTCCAACTCCTCAGGCCCCTGCTCGGCTGTCACAGGCAGATGTGACACAGGCGCACGTCTGCCACGTTCACACGTCTGGAGCAAACCCGCATCTTCCACCAGCGGCCGGAAGAAGCAAACCGAACTTCCTTCCAAACTTGCATTTTCCTTCCTTACGGCGGCCCTAATCTCCCCTGAATCCCAGACAGAGTCCACCCCATGACGAGTCCCACAGTTCAGTGTCTGTCTGAACTGCCTTGCAGACCGGAGGCCCAAGACAGCACAGTGCACGGGGGCCGTCACGGCCGCCGACCACCCGCGGGGGCCTGTGGGACCGTCCTCAGGCTCCGTCTGCATCGTCCCAGCCCGCGTCCTGAGCCTCAGCGGGGTCTCGGGACTAAGCCCTGATGCCGCACCTCACTCCCAGGCAGGCCTCCCAGGCCCAGGCCGCCCGGGACGCCATCGGCTGTGAGGTTTCCTGGCGCCACAGAAGCAGCAAGTCAGGCGTTCCCGCCGGGACAAAGTGGGCAACGGTCCGCCTGTCTCTCAGGAGGAGCGGTTCCACCCTCGGCCGGGAGCTTCCATGTGCGGCGGCGGTGGCTGGAAGAGGGAAGAAAGCAGCATCGAGTTAGATCGGAGGCGGGGTAAGCGACGAGGGGATACGGGGACAAAGGGAGAAGCCACCCGTGAAACCTGAATGAAGACGTGCGGCAAGCTGGGGAGGGGACCACCTGGCCCCCCCCACCGCCGCACCCAAGACCGTGTCCAGGGAGAAAGCGGGCAGCACCCAGCTACAGCCCCGACGTCAACAGCCAGCCAGAAGGATTTTTAGGCACACGAAGGCAGCGGCACCGGAGACGGCTCGGATGAGGAAGGCCATCATCGAGAAGGCGGTAACGGTCCTCAGTGTCATCTTCAAGGCAGAAAACCCGCGTTTCAGCTCCAGGTTCATCGGAAAGATGCCAAGAGAGCGGCTTTGGGTGGAAAGCTAAACTGCGTTATCTGAAGTCTCCCTCTGTGGGAAGGCTGACGCCTGGCAGTAGCGGACAACGAGACGTTCCGATACATTTTCAGTAAGAAAGAGACTGCGGAGTCCCAGGGCTGAGGGACCCCAAGTCCAGCTGTGCCCAGAGCTCGCCCGAGGGCCTAGTCGAATGTCCCCCCCACTTCGGAGGTCGGCAGGCAGGGCGAGCGAGGATGCGTGAGCCTCGGGGCGGGGCCGGAACGGGCGCTCCCTTGAGATCCTCTTCCTGCAGAGGCCCGCTCCTCCGCCACCCTCCAGCGCAGGGGCTCCGGCCGCACTTCCCTGCGGGTCCCGCCCCAGAACACGCCCTCTGGGGAGACCTCAGGCTGCCACCGCCAGAACCAGAACCAGAACCAGCCTGGGAACGCAGTCTGGGTTGCGACAGCAGCACAAGTGCAAAACTGGGGGAGAGGGGTTCTGCCCTCAGAGACAGCCATCAGGAGCTTCAAGGACAGAGGAGAGACACTAAACCCTGGTGACCAGGGTCCAAGAATTATTAGGTCTGAAGCTCGGACAACCACAAGCTCCTAAGTCTTTGGACAACAGGCACTGGGTGAGCGAGCGGGTGTGGGGCGGCCGCAGGGCCTTGGCATCACTTTTCCCGGCCGGGGGGGGGGGCAGCGGCTGCTGGGCGGGGGGCGGCCGCTGGGCCGGGGGCGGCGGCTGGGCGGGGGCGGGTCCAGGCCTGGATTTCACCGAGGTGGCACGGCAGGTGCCCCGCTGGGCGAACAGCAAGAAATTCCTGCCAACTGAAGCCGTCTTTCCCGTTCACCCTCCATCAGACACCCTTTGTGCCTGGACGAATTTTATTTATTTTTTCAGACTGCCACTACCACGATGAGGAAACACCAGTAAAAGAGAGTAATTCAAGAAAAGGTCGGGGAGTCCCCACTATGGCTCAGCAGTAACAAACCTGACTAATAACCATGAGGACGCGAGCATGATCTCTGGCCTTGCTCAGTGGGTTAAGGATCTGGGGAGCTCCCGCTGTGGCGCAGTGGAAACCAACCCGACTAGTATCCATAAAGATGTGGGTTTGATCCCTGGCCTCACTCAGTGGGTCAAGGATCTGGCGTTGCTGTGAGCTGTGATGTAGGCTGGCAGCTGTAGCTCTGATTCAACCCCTAGCCTGGGTACTCACCTCCCAGGTGCAGCCCTAAAAAGACAAAAAAAAAAAAAAAGTCATAAGGAAAATGATAAAAAGAGTCACAGTCCTCTGTCCCTGCCCACAGAAACCAGACTCTGAAGGCGTCACTTCTGCTACTTAATTCCTGACCCACAAGGAGAGAAGAACAGCAGACGAGAGGCAGACATGAACGCGTCCTCTCGTCGACCCCACGTCCCACGCGACGCCTGACCTCCGGGCTGGCAGGGCCCACTCCTCCCCTGCAATCCACACACAAGCTCGCGCTACCCGGGCCAGGGCCGAGGACAGCAGGTGGACTGGCCCTGCGTCGAGCAGCAGCAAGGCCTCAGCCACACTCCCCCCACCCCCAAGCTGAGTTTCTCGCTTACTGAGCGACGCCAAGGAAGGAGTGTCATTTTCAGAAGCCACAGTCATACCTGTTTATTGTCACAACGTATTACCAAGGTTTCCGGACGAGGAGCTACAATAAACGAGGAAAGTATAATCTCACGAGTCACTGAAAATACGTTCGGTTTTATGCAAAGGGACTTGGCAGCCACTCATGGACACTTCTCACCGCCGCCAGACCGAGGGCAGAAGACCGGGTCGGCGCTGGTTCCCGCGACGCAGGCCCACCAGAATTCGCAGGCCTCAGGAACGGGCAGCTGACGGGCCGCCAGCAGCAGCAGAACACGGCTCCTAAAGCGGCCGGGGACGCTGAGGCGAGCGGTGCGCTCACTGCCCGCGCCGGACCTGCTCAGCCCGCGGCGGGCCCGGAGGAGGCAGAGAAGGGCAGGTGCCCTGGGCACGCAGCCACCCGCCTCCGGGGCAGCTTCAGGCTGGACACAGCCCCCGCCCTGGTCCCCAGTCCACGACCAGTTTCTATGGCGGTTCTACCAGCTGTGAAGTGCAGCCTCAGGGAGAGGCCTTTTTCCCGGGATGCGGACAAGGCCTGGAGAGCCGGTCTGAGCTGCTCCAGGGCGCGCAGCAGGATGCCCAGAAGGGGCTGAGGAGGGAGGCCGCCCGGTGCCGGTGGGCGTCTGGTGGCGGAAGCCCGGCCCCTCCCGAGAGCGCGGGCTCATCTGACGAGACTCCTCATGATGCTGAGGGAGGGGCCCCTGTACCCCGCCCCGAAGTGATTCCAGTGGTTCAGGTAGTGGAACAGCTGGTAGAGCTGGTGGCGCCGCTCGAAGCCGGGGGCCTTGGGGACCCTGCCGTGGTAGGCGGCGTAGAAGGCGCTGCTGAAGCCCCCGAACATGCCGGCGATGGCCAGCTCGTACTCCGAGTGGCCGTAGAAGGAGGCGGGGTCGAAGACGACTGGCCCGGAGGGCTCCTCGGCCACGTTTCCTGCCCAGAGGTCTCCGTGCAGCAGGGCCGGGACGACGTCCAGGTCTCGGAACAGGTCAGGGATCCTCAGCTGCGGGGCAGGCAGCCGCAGTGGCGTGTCGACGCATGGGAAGGACACAGAAGCTCGGCTGAGGGTGGCTTCCGTGCCCGGGGGCGGCTGGCGCAGAGCGCCACAGGCACGCCGTCTCCCAACCAGGCCCAGGGCCTGCAGCACAGGGTGGGCGCGGGCCGGGGGCTGCACTCACCTGCAGGGCGGCCCAGAGCTCGCGGGCCTCCCTGTCCCCAGAGCCCTGCTCCAACAGCTCCATCTGCGGCTGGATGCGCTGCCGGGCGTAGAACGCGACCCAGTCCCTCTGCCAGTCGTTTACCTCGTGGGCAGAGGAAAGAGCCGGGGTCAAGGGGGAGGGCTGGTCCCCAGAGGCGCCGCTGTGGGGATGGGTGTCCGGGGAGGAGCTGACCGGCCGCCTGGGGTCTGCGGGATGAGCTGGAACCGGCGGGGTCCCGGGCAACCCCCACAACAACCAAGAGCTGAACAGGGTGGACTGTGCCCCTCGGATTATTCGGGGCGCCCCCCAACCACCTGCCTTTCCTCAGAGGCCCCAGGGCAGCCAACCGCAGTCATCGACTCAAAGGTACCGGCCCTGCTCGTGGTGCTGCCTCGAGTTTCCCATACAACCGTGTTTCACTTTGTTTTCGCATCCGGCATCCCGGCCCGCGGGCCCTTCTCTGCCCCCTGCGCCCACCTGCACGTGAGGTGGGCGCTCTCACAGTTGGCAAAGTAGAAAGAGGGAGCCAGGCCGTGCCTCCCAGCCGGCTGTGCCCAGTCTGCTCACCTGGGGGAGGTACCCGCAGCAGGTCACCACGTCAAACCCGAACTGGTCGACAAAGGGCCGCTCCACCTGCCCGGCTCCTCTCCCTTGCAAGCAAAGGAAGACAGAGATGACGGACCCTCAGGGGCCCCCCCCGAGCTCAGAGACGCCTGGGGGCCTGACCTCAGCATGGCCCCCAGCCGCGTCCTCAGCAGGAAGGGAGGAGAGAACGCGCCTGACCCATCCGCACGGCCACTGCCACTTGTGCAAGACACGTGCCGTGCTCACTCCTGCAGCTCCCCGGGCTCAGAGCAAACCCACAGGACCAACTACCTGTGGGTGGAGAGGCAAGGCCGCATCCGTCCAGCACGGCAGACTCTCGGCCGGCCGGCCCGGGTGTGCCAGCCACACTGCCCGGCAGTCACCACACGGGCCGCACGGGGACTACCGAGGTCAGGGAATGGAAATCCCGGAAGGCCCCTCAGCGCCAGCCCCACAGCAACCCTAAGAGGTCAGACAGGACGGCACCAGCTCAGCCTCACGCACGGCTGCTCTTGGAAGAAAAGGCTCGTCACAGGGAGCCGAGGAAGCGCGACAGGCTCTACTCTGGGGAGCGAGACGTCAAAGGAACCATAACCCGATGGGGTTTCGTGTTCAGGAAACAGTTCCTATCTTCAAATGCTTTTTCTTTCTTTTTTTGCTCTTGGCTCCCAGGCTAGGGGTCAAATCAGAGGGCCAGCTTCCGGCCTACACCACAGCCACTGCTGAGCCTCGACGGGCACTCCCTCGAATGCATTTTCTATACAACACTCTCGTGTTCACTGTGTGCACCGCACCCCAGGCGTGCAGGCCCGGGGTCCCACTCCTCTCCTGCAGCAGCATGGCCCCACCCCGCACCGGCAGAGTCTCCCTGTGGGGGTCCCGCGGGCCCCCGTACCCACGGTGCCGGCCTCCTTCTGCAGGGTCTCTCCAAGCCTCTTGTTGTCCAGGTGGAGGTCTGCCAGCTGGGCTCCAAGCTTGGCGGCGTGACTGTGAAACCAGACGGCAGCCACTGAGCGTGTGTCACCAGTGGGGACCCAGCCCGGCTGACAGCTCTGGGGCCCCCTGAAGGAGGTGAGAGGGCGAGGACAGTCTGCTCCGGGGGAGCGAGCGGGGCGGGGGCCTCATCTGGGCCAGCGGCTGGGTCCTCTCTCTCCTGCTGGCCTCTGGCTCACAGGGCAGGTGCCGCACAACCTGCAGAACCCAGGATGTGTGGGGTCGTGGTTCCTCCTATCACGTCCCGTAAGACTACACCCTCAAACGCAGGCGTCCCCCAGGGGACGAAGCCACAGGAGGTGAGGCGGGGCCAGGACGCACCTGCCGAGGGAGCGCATGTCCAGATGCTCCATCACCAGCAGGCTGCCGCCTCCGGGGGCGTCCAGGACCTTGATGGGCCTGGGCACCTTGACTGTGCCCGTCTTTAGGATGGCAGTTAAACTTGCCATCTCGCCTTCAAACATCCGTCTGGCCTGTCAGAGAAGTGATGGGGAGGGGAGGAGGGGAGCAGGGCTCTGAGCGGGCGCGCCTCCCCAGCCCCCAAGCGGACTCGCGGCACCCAGACTGCACACTACGCACCACAGCCTGAAGCTGCAGGCGAATTGGAGGGACCGTGCGCTTCAGTGCTGTGTGTTTCCACATGGCCGTCGGCCACTCTCTCCGGAAGAAGGGACGAACGCTGGTGCAGAGCTGGTCACCCATACAGCACCTCGACCACAAGCCAGTGCCACCGGCACAGCTGGCCCCGCTGCACGTGCCAGGAGCCTGGCAGCACCGCCCCGCCCTACGGCAGCTCCTCCCCGGCACCAGAAACCAGCTCATCGCGACCACGTGTCCATCTGTCATCCCAAAGGCCTGCTCCCTCCGCACTGGCCTCTGCTCACCACACCCGAGCGGCGCTCTCGGAAGGCAAACCGCTCCGTGGAGCACCCCAAGCTGGCGACCCTGCTCACTTCCCGCGTGACGGCCCCGGCGCTGGCCCCGCACTCGCCCACGCTGGCAGCTGCACACACAGCCCCGGCTCCCGGATCACAGCCGTCCCTCAGCCCCGCAGACCCTGGACTCCGCCGGCCCGAGGGCCCCATCACGCCGCATCGCCCCCTCCTTCTGCTCAGCCGGCCCTTCCCTGCCGAACTCTCCCAGTCAGCTCGCCCACGGGCCACTCCGCTGCGCACGTGCCTGCTGCTCTGTCACCTGCACAGAGGCAGACGGCCGGCGCTGCACCTGTTCACGGGTGCAGCAACGCTCAGCGGCCACTCTCCCTGTGCAGTGTAAGGCCCGCTGGGAGGGTGTCCCTAACACGCGCGTTCGGCCCACTGACGGCGGGCACTGGGCTTCCGGTCTGCGGGCCTGACGAGCAGCGCGGCCATGGACGTCCCTCTACGCCGCACGACTACTCTGCTGCGGCCTTGGTTCCCTCATCTTTCAATGGGGTTGACAACAGAACCAACCTCATAGGCTTGCTGCCATAACCAACTGAGATTTCCAGAGTCCGTTCTAGACGCTTCCTACTTGTTCTCATTACACGGCCCTGGAGAGCTGAGGTCGCCGAGAAGGAAGACAAGAGCTGTGTCTTAACGAGAATTTTCAGAGCATGCCCCTTAGAAGATAAAGGAGCACAGCTGGGCCCCGGCTGTCCTCTGTCCTAGAGCACTGGTTGTACAGAGTAAAGTAAGGAACAGAATAAAAATACTTTTTTAATTAAAAAATGCAGGGAGTAGTTCCCACTGTGACTCAGTGGTAACGAACATGACTAGCATCCATGAGGATGCCGGTTTGATCCCCGGTTTCGCTCAATGGGTTAAGGATGCAGCACTGCCATGAGCTGTGGCGTCCATCTGGCATGGCTGTGGCAGTGGCGTAGGCTGGCAGCTGCAGCTCGCATTTGATCCTGAGCCTGGGAACCTCCACATGCTGAAGCTGCAGCCTAAAAAGCAAAACAAACAAAAAAAATGCAGGGAGAGGTGATGGAGGATCTGTGAACCCTGCTGGAGGCAAGGCTCCCTCACAGAAACGCCCCTGCCACACGGCCCAAGTTTCTAACTAACCCTAAGAACACTGCCCCTCCCGGGGGCCAAGGGGTTAGGGTCGGGGTAAAGGTCAGCAGCCACTGGGCTGCAGCAACACAGAAACCCGGGGCTGAAGAGAGGCATGCGAGGGCAATCCACTACACACGCATGCAAAGGGCAGGTAAGCACCACCACGAGGAAAAACCACTTAGACCGGGTCACTGAGCCGAGAATGAGAAGGAAAACAGAAGGGCAAGCAGGCAGTCTTCCGCAGAAGTCTGAAGGAGCCGGTTTCACCTCCTACAAGGGAAGCATAAAGAAAGTCTATCTCCCACACAGCCAGCCAGTGTCTACAGGTGGTCAGTACAGCTGCGTAACCCACACTGTACGTTCCAAGGCCAACCTGAGAGGGACGTTTGAAACCATCTACCAAAGGGTTAGAAGGAACTTGGGCAAATGGACTCCAAGGTCAAAATAATAAGAATCAAAAGAAAGAGCAGAAGAGCAATGTTTAAGAAGCATCACTGAGTGGTACCACTTTAACCATCAGAAAGTATTTGCCCCTGAAATCCACATCAAGTTCTGAACTATCACAAATGCTGGCAAAAGGGAAATACAGACGTGAAAAGCAAGCAGAGGCCGCATGAGAGAAAAAGAACCCAGACAAGGCCTGGGGGCTTGGAAACAGCAAAGGGTACCACCACTGCACAGACTGCCCGCAGGAACCTGTTATTAAAGAGTCTTGAAGGAACATTAGCTGCCACACTCCTGCAGAAGGTTCAGGAGCTACAGGGTGACGCACAGAGCAAAGGGCCAAAGGCTGGTCTAGAGAGAACAGCGTCATTTTGGAAGGAGGTCAGCCTACACACGGAAGGTGGGACTCCGCGAGTATGATTTCCAAGGAGAGACTACAAGCGCAGAGGGTGTGTGACAGGTACACGTAGGACTTGGTACCAGGGTCAGCGCTTTCAGCCCCATTTGAAGCAGTGCCCAGTCTTTCTCACTGCCTATGGGAGCCATTCCCCCCACCCAACCGCTAACGGCATGCAAGTGACCCACTCAAAATGGCAAAGAAGTGACCTCAACATTCTGCGGTAAGCTCAACTTCAGCAGGGGGGCCCACCTATTTTCTAAAGGAGCCCTTGAGAAAATGTCCGGATACAAACAGAATGGAGAGGGGGGACACAACGGACTGAATGTTGGTGTCCCCCCAAAACTCACAGGTTGGCACCTAACCCCCAGTGTGGTGGCATTGGGGGGAACTGGGGAAGTGACCAGGCCACAGGGGTGGGGCCCTCCGGATGGGACTAGAGCCCTTTAAGAGACCAAGAGCTCCGGAGCCCCTTTGGCCACGTGCAGACCCCGGGAATGTGGCCTCCGCACCAGAGAAGGCGGCCCCACCACAGCAAGAATTGCACCTGCCTGCGGGGTCAAGGCCAGGGCGGTATCTTCAGGATGCAGAAAGGATCTGACCTCTGCACGGTGGCACAAACCCCGGGACAAAGGGCTTCGACCACCTGGCCTCGCTCAAAACTCGCCAAAGGGAATGGGCCTTCTCAAAGCAGCGACCACCTGGGCCGCGGTAAGATCATCCACCGAGTCCAGCGGCGCCGCGTCACGAGCGGACGGGCCTGGGTTCGAGCTGCCGCAGGGCGGAGTCACCGAGAGCCTCCGCGGCCAACGGCTCGGACGGCCCCGCCCGGCCCTGGTCACGCACCCGGACCCCGACCCTGGCCTGCGAACCCAGACCATCCCCCTCCTCGCCAAGCCCGGCCCCGGCCCCGGCCCCGGCCCCGCGGACCCACAGCCAGACACTGGCCCCAGGGCCCGGCCCCGCCCCGCCCCGCCCGCGACGGCCCTGACCTCCGCCTTGGTGTTCACTTTCACAAACACCCGTCCTCCGTCCGTGTCGTAGCTCTGGCCTTGGCTAATGCACCCGCCCCCCGAGTGACCCGTGGCCTTGACGGAGCCGTAGCCCAGCTCCCGCTTCAGCAGCGCCTCCATGACGCGGGCGCCTACTCCTCAGACCCGCCTCAGGCCGCGCGGAAAGTAGCGACGGCGCGGGGGAGCGCGGGGATTGGGTGAACGGCCGGAGGGGGCGGGACCTGGCCGTGGCTGCGCTCGCTCAGCGATTGGGCGAGGAACGAGAGAGGGCGGGACCTGGCCGCGGCTGCACTCGCTCAGGGATTGGGCCAGGGGCGGGACGAGGTGGGTGGGGTGGGGCTGCGTTGTGCTTCCCAGGGTCCAGAGGCCCCCGAGGTTCTCCCCGCCGCGTGCTCGCCCTGGCATTCTTCTGACCACGTCTGTGACCTGCCCTTGCCCTCCCGGGCACAAGCCGTGCCCCGGCCCCGCCGGCTGCCCTTGTCCCTGGAAGGACTCCTGGTGGAAGCGTGACGCCTCACAGGGGCGGCTCCTGCGACACCCTCGGTGATGCTATCTTTCCTGTTAGTTGGCAGCGGATTATCTGCTATCTCTCCGACCAGACTTTAGTGACTTGAGGGCAGAATAAAGTCTGCTTTGCTCTGTCGAATGAAAAAAAGAAAAGAAAAGCACAACCTGAAAGTTGAGAATATGTTTTATTGGTGGCATTACTGAGGACCTCAGCTGCGGTGGAAGTCGGCGGGTGGCTGGAGGGACTGCTCTGAAGAAGCAAGGGTGGAGCCAGGATATAGAGGAGCTTTTGCAACAAACCAACCAGGTAGTTAAACATCAACAGATTGCTGCTCATTAGGAGTTCCTGCTGTGGCTCAGCAGGTTACAAATCGGAATCTGTCTCTATGAGGATGTGGGTTCGATCCCTGGTCTCACTCAGTGAGTTAAGTGGCATTGAAGCAAGCTGTGGTGTAGGTCACAGTCACGGCTCGGATCCCGAGTTGCTGTGGCTGTGGTGTATGCTGGCAGCTGAAGCTCCGATTAGACCCCTAGCCAGGGAACTTACATATATGGCAGGTACAGCCATATGAACAAAAATAAATAAGTAAAGATTATTGCCAATTTAAGAAAATCAAACATCTCATGCCAGTGGCTACTTCAGTGCCTGCCAAGGTGGGCGGTTTAAGTCAGTGGCCCCCTAACACAACTGATTATGTGTTCTTTATAAAAAACAAAGATAAAGCACAAAAATAAGAAAGGTCACAAGAAGTAGCATGCAATACCAGCCAAGAAAGCTATAAATACCATTAATCTAACACTCTCTAGCCAGTCATTTCACTCACAAAATCAGTATATTTTGCTGGTAAACAAAAGCAAATTCTTTGGAATAGCCAATTGCATTTCAGGACAAGCGATCTGTGAAGAAACACACGCCAGCGCAAAGGAAGGGAGCCTGCTTGTCTAAGGAAAAGGATGAGCGACGAGAGGCTGGGACGCACCTCACTGGCTGACTGCGCTGAGCCATCCAGACTACAAAGTAGCATCTTCCTGTTCCGGAGCGAGGTATTCTGCCTGCCTGCAAGGGAGGGTGTGAGAAGCCGGCCTGGCCTTCCTCCAGCTCTGGTTTTGATAGGGATGCAGTGGGAGAGCAACACAGGTAGTTTGTTGGAGGTCCCAGTAGGGGACCAGTGATAGAGAGGGAAACCTCGGGGACACTGGGAGGCCAGTAAGTTAATGATCGCTCAAGAAAGCCATCAGGGACTTCCTGTTGTGGCTCAGCGGTTAGCAAACCCGACTAGCATCCATGAGTACCTGGGTTCGATCCCTGGCCTCGCTCAGTGGGTTCAAGATCCAGTGTTGCTGTGGACTGTGGTGTAGGTCGCAAACAAGGTTCAGATCCCGCGTTGCTGTGGCTGTGACATAGGCCGAAGGCTTCAGCTCCGATTTGACCCCTAGCCTGGGAACCTCCATATGCTGCCAGTGCAGCCCTAAAAAGACAAAAAGACCAAAAAAAAAAAAGAAGAAGAAAAGAGAAGAAAGCCATCAGAATGAAACAGGATTGCTTAAGTACAAAACCGTAAATAAAAGAGATATGCCTCAGGTCATTAAGTGAAAGATAAAGTGGGGCCTGCATTCAAGTTCAGCAAGATAATGATCCTTAGGACCAAGAACAGAAATTTAAGGGAAAGATGACATTCCAGGAGTTCCTGTCATGGCTCAACGGTTAAAGAGTCCAACTAGTATCCATGAGGACACAGGTTTGTTCAGCTGCTTAAAGATTCGTCGTTGTGTTGACCTGTGGTGTAGGTGGCAGAGCAGCTCAGACCGGCATTGCTGTGGCTGTGGTGTGGGCCAGCGGCTACAGCTCCAGTTCCGCCCCTAGCCTGGGGACCTCCCTGTGCCACACATTCCACCTGAAGTCTCTCTCCTTGATTTCTCAAAGGCGTCCTGGAA
This sequence comes from Catagonus wagneri, assembly GCA_004024745.2. Lineage (NCBI taxonomy): Eukaryota > Metazoa > Chordata > Mammalia > Artiodactyla > Tayassuidae > Catagonus > Catagonus wagneri. The sequence goes on from PVHT021183571.1 coordinate 139,610, forward strand.
ACCCTGGAGGAGGGTTTACCACGTTTCCCAAACACCGAGTTTTCATGTAGAAACTGGAGCAGGTCTCGGCCAGAGAGCCAGGACGGGCCGTCTGGGAGGGGGCAGAGGGGAGCCCAGGTGTCCCCTCCATCCCTCCACCCCAGAGGCGCGATGCGCCTGGTGCTGAGGTTAATAGCCTTGGGGGAGCCAAGTGGGCCGGGGCCAGAGTCTGCCCGAAGCGTCAGGTGGGCGGTTTAAGAGCAGGCCCTGTGGGGGCGGGGCTGGGGGCGGAGCATTGGGCAGGCGGGGTAAGAGCAGGGAGTGGGCGGGGCTTCTAGCGGGCTCTGTGAGGCGGGCCGTGGGCGGAGCGTAGCTCTGACTTGAAATCTACAGTCAGTGTATTTTTGTCTCTGAGGCTCCAGGACTCTATGGGGGCATCAATGAGGTTACAGTTTTGCCTAAAATAGGTTTTCTTTCCATGGCATGAGAACAGCTGGCACCTTGGCTTTGAATTCTTGGTGAGTCATCATTAAATATATACCCGTGTGAATCTATGCTCAGCTGTTTGTCCTATTTAGCTCTCGACAGCCGGGGAGAGAAATAAGAAATGGTGTGTGCAAGTGCCTGGCTGTGGGGGAAATCTGGTCGGTCCCTTTTTAGTCCCTCGGTCTAATTTCATTTGAGCATTAGACAAAGAAACTTGAGAAATGCTTTTCCACATTCAAATGGCATAAAAATTCAACATTATGTAAGGAGATTCCTTGCCTATCTCCCTGCGGTGGCAGAGGTTCCATGTTCCATAGTAGGGACACCTCCCAGCCGTCCTCTCGGCCAGAGGCCGCTGCACAAAGCCACACAAAACAGCTGCAGCACCAGCCTCATAACCAGCTCTGTGCTTCCAAAACGATGCCAGTGTCTGGCAGTCCTCGGTCAGCTCTCTAGTTTCTGTGCAACCCAGCAATTCCACTCGTACATGTGTACCCACACATCCGCACAGAAACTCACACAGAAGTGTTCACAGCAGCATTGTGCACAACCGCCAGCATGTGGAAACAAAGCAAGTGTCCGTCCAGCAGAGGAACGGAATGTGGTCCGTCAGCACAAAGGAATATTGTTCAGTTTAAAGAGGAGGGAAACGCTGACACAGGCTACAACATGGGGGAACACTGAAGACATGGCATGTAAATAATTCGCTCACAAAAGGATAAATGCCATGTGATTCCATATGGCACCCCTCGAGCAGTCAAATTCATAGACGCAAGGAGCAGACTGGTGGGTGCCAGGGGCTGGGGGACATTGCTTAATGGGGACAGATTTCTGTTTTACAAGATGACGAAATTCTGGAGATGAACGGCGGTAATGGTGGCAAAACAGTGTGAACACATTTAATGCCACTGAACAGTACACTTAAAAAAAGAGGAAAATGGGGGGGTTCCCATCATGGCTCAGCAGTTAACGAAGCTGGCTAGCGTTCATGAGGACGCAGGTTCGATCCCTGGCCTTGCTCAGTGGGCAAGGATCCGGCGTTGCCGTGAACTGTGGTGTAGGTCACAGACATGGTTCGGATCTGGTGTTGCTATGCCTGTGTGTGGCATAGGCCAATGACTCCAGCTCCAATTTGACCCCTAGCCTGGGAACCTCCATATGTGGAGGGTGTGGCCCTAAAAAGACAAAAAAAAAATGAGTAAAACGGTAAATTTCACGTTCTGTATATTTTAGCTTTTTTTTTTTTTTTTTTTTTTGCTTTTAATGTTCTCATCTGCGACATATGGAGGTTCCCAGGCTAGGAGTTGAATTGGAACTGCAGCTGCCAGCCTACACCATAGCGACAGCAACCACAGCAATGCGGGATCCAGGCCAAGTCTGCAACCTACACCACAGCTCAAGTCAAAGCCGGTTCCTTAATCCACTGAGTGAGGCCAGGGATTGAACCTGCATCTTCATGGATCCTAGTCAGGTTTGTAACCCGCTGAGCCACAGTGGAATCTCCTTTAGCACACCTTAAAAAGGAAAATCAGGGAGTTCCCTTCCTGGCTTAGCGATTAACGAACCCAGCTAGCATCCATGAGGTCGTGGGTTCGATCCCTGGCCTTGCTCAGTGGGTTAAGGAACCGGCTTTGACTTGAGCTGTGGTGTAGGACAGCAGCTGTAGCTGCGATTGGACCCCTAGCCTGGGAACTTCCATATGCTGTGGGTGCAGCTCTAAAGTAGCCAAAAAAAGAAAAAAGAAAAAAAAAAGGAAAATCAAACAAAAGCATGTCTGTGCTGCTGCACTGATCAGCCCCCAGATGGAAGCCACAGGCAGGACCTCTGGCAGTGCAGGCTTCTCTGAGCCCTTTTTCCTTGATGTCAGCAGGAGTGACACTGAAGCTCTGAGGGCAGCGGTGCGGTTAAAGTGGGCCAACCACAGACAACCCTGACACTCTCTCACCAGCCACCGGCCACCCCCTTGGACACTCTGGATCCTGGCCCACAAGGCCCGATGACCCTCTAAACCGAGGCCCCTCCTCTCCACCCCATGCAGAGCGGGGCTAATTGGAGCTACAGCCGCCGGCCTACACCACATAGATGCAGGATCCGAGCCTTGTCAGCGACCTACACCATAGCTCATGGCAACACCAGATCCTTAACCCACTGAGCAAGGCCAGGGATCAAACCCGCAACCTCATGGTTCCTAGTCGTATTCGTTTCCGCTGCGCCACAATGGGAACTCAGAGGGTTAAGGATCTGGTGTTACTGTGAGCTGTGGTGTAGGTTGTAGACGTGGCTCGGATCCCACGTTGCTGTGGCTGTGGTGTAAGCTGGTGGCTCCAGCTCCGATTGGACCCCTAGCCTGGGAATCTCTATATGCTGCAGGTGTGGCCCTAAAAAGACAAAAGGACAAAAAAAAAAAGGCACATTTACTGGTAAAACCAAATCTATCCTACTGACTACTTGTAAAGTTTAGGGTCTGCTGAGTGTTTGAAGCTATCTCTCTGAAATCTTGAAACATAGTTTCCTAAATCCCCCTGTGTGTCATGTGGAGATTTCAAGGCAAAAACTGGAGATGACTCATTGAAACATCAGGGAGCACAGACACGTGGGAGCATCCTCACCAAAAAGCCTGAGGCCCCCGGTGAAGTGCTGCACGAAAGAAGCTGTGCGTTTTCTTCCTCTGGCATTCTGGACCAAATCAATTTTCTCTGAACAGAAACGTTTTCCAGGCTCTGGGGTTGAGAAGGGTTATGCTTTGTAACGCGAAAGGAGAAGAAGTGGTGGGTTTGACCCAGACTGAGATTGCTCTTTCAGTAAACGGCATTCTTCTTTCTGCAGAAGAGTGCTTCCCTGGCGTTTCCGCAGAGCCCCCGGCTGGCCCGCCTCTTGCCGGATCTGGGGGACCACTTGTCCACCTTGTTCCCAGAGACTCGCTGGCGACGAGACCGGAGCCGGAGGCCAGCCCTTATCTGCGGAGCCAGGGGTACCGGGAAATCCCCAGCTCCTGTTCCTTTGGTCCCTGCGCTCCGAGGAAATCAGGGAAGAGGGCGCGGTGGGGGCTACAGGGCGTGGGTCAGTCCTGAGTTCACCGCCTCTGGTTCCAGGCTGCCCTCTGCCGCCTCTGCTCCGGATCTCAGGATGCCGACAACCCAGGACAGTCAGGATGAAGGAACCACTTCTCCAGGGCCTAACAAACGGACATAAGACCAACTCCGACCTTTCTGCAGCCAAGGCACACACTCCGGTCACAGCAGCCCGGCCTGGCTTGGGGACTTTCTCATGGAGGGACTGCCTAAGAGTGAGAGCGTGGCAAAGGAGCCAGGATCCTCTTCTGGGAGAGTCCAAGTTCCCATGCAGCCCCAGTGTTCACAAGATGCAGGGTGGTCCCCTGGAGGGGACACAAGGCTCTGCCCAGGACACACAGATGAGGATAGGGTGACAGATGCCCCCAGGTGGGACTCTGGGACAGGGTGAAGATCATCCAGGGACCTGGGCTCCCAAAGGGGCCAGCTCTCATGCTCCCACCGTGCTGGAGCCATGGAAGACGCCGTTTACAACTCAGTGAGCACTGGGCACTGCTGTCAGGAGTGCTGCTCTCTGCGGTGTCATCACAGGTTCAGATCCTTAGAAACAGCTTCCTCACATAAAAGGGAGGGTGCACATGTGTCAAGTTTTCATTTAGCTCATTAACGGGGGACCTGGAAAAACAAGAGCTGGCTTGAAAAGTGTCGACTTCAATAATATGAAAGCCAGTTAGGAGTTCCCATCGTGGCTCAGTGGTTAATGAATCCGACTAGGAACCATGAGGTTGCGGGTTCGATCCCTGGCCTTGCTCACTGGGTTAAGGATCTGGCGTTGCCGCGAGCTGTGCTGTAGGTTGCAGATGCGGCTCGGATCCCGCGTTGCTGTGGCTCTGCCTTAGGCCGGTGACTACAGCTCCGATTGGACCCCTGGCCTGGGAACCTCCATATGCCACGAGTGCGGCCCTAGAAAAGGCAAAAAGACAACACCAACAACAGCAACAAAAAGTCAATTATTTTACCAGCATGAGCCAGTGTATTTGGGAATTGCAGCTTGGAAAATGGAAGTGATGGTGGATCAGAGGCAGATCCAGGGAACCAGGAAGGGGACCTTGCTTTTATAGGGAGAGGGAGGGAGGGTGGGCAGGGCTGTGAGAACCAGAGTCCATAGGAAAGTTCCCATGCTAGGGGTCCAATGAGAGCTGCAGCTGCCCGCCTACACTGCCACAGCTACACCAGGTCCAGTCGGCATCTGGGACCTATGCCCCAGCTTGCTGCACGCTGGGTCCTTAACCCACTGAGCCAGGACGGGGATTGAACTCACATCCTCATGGAGACTACTGGGGTTCTTAACCCACTGAACCACAAGGGGAATGCCAACCATGATAAAAGTCTTAAAACAATTGCTTTTGTAATTGTTTCTCTCTCCATTGCACCCATACACACACAGGGAAGTGGGGTCTAAGGCAGTTCCCTGCAGGTGCGCAGAGCGGGTTGCAGTCCTCATGGCCGCTTGACGCCAGTTCCCCAGGGTGATGTCTCCAGAGAGTGAGCTTGCCACGCTGGTGCGCGCCCCTTGCCACTGCCCAGATTCCACGGGCAAACCAACGGGCACCAAGTCAGTCCCCCAGTGCAGAAGGCAGGCCCCCGCCCCGGCACCCACTGCTTGGAGATCTGGAGAGAAGCTCAGGATGTGGAGGGTCCCCACCTGGTCCTCTCCCCCAGCACCTGCAAGGACACTTGAACGGACGCCCACACAAGCACCTGCAAACATATTCAGGCACTTGCGCGCAGACACGTGCACACACAGGCGCAAAAGCACGCGGATGAGCACGCACAAACAAACGAACACGTGCGTAGCTGTTAGACAACTGCGAGAGACAGCGAGTCTGGGCTCCCCCGGGACAGGGACCCTTGACACCAGACGACCTCGCTCGGGCCTCTCGACACCATCCGCAACATGAACCGACCCTTGCGACTCCCGGGCTCTGCCCAGTGAAGTCTCCAGGTGGGTGTGCGGCAAGCCTAGGCGCCTAGCGGGCGGGCCCACGCTGCGCTGTGAACACCTAGCCTCGCCCCTAAAAGTCCCGCCCTGCGCCTCCTCTGGCCCCGCCCCACCTATCTTTCGATCTCCATTGGATGAGGCCGTAGCATCACCCATCCTAGGCCCCGCCCCCTTCCCCCGCCTCCCGTCCGGGCGGCCGCAGCGGGGCGGGTGAGGGACGGCCTGGAGGCGGAGACGACAGCGAGATGGACGGGCGTCCAGCCAATGGGCACTCGCATCCGCCTAGCAACTGCGGTCGGCCAATGGTGGGGCGGGGCGGGGCTACGCGCTGTCAGCCCCGAGGGCCGCCCAGCCAGCAGAGCTCCCGGGACCTTGGGGCCCGCGCGGCGCTGGCCTGCCCCGCCACTGCCACTGCGCCGTTCCACTGGGCCGGGCATGGGCACGGGCGCCGTCTCGGCACGATGAGCGCCGGGGCCAGCCCGGTCCGCGCCTACGACTTCCTGCTCAAGTTCTTGCTGGTGGGCGACAGCGACGTGGGCAAGGGCGAGATCCTGGCGAGCCTGCAGGACGGCGCGGTAGAGTCGCCTTACGGCCACCCGGCAGGTGAGCGCGGGGCCGGGGAGGAGTGGGGTGGAAGGCACGGGGCCGAGGAGGAGAGGGTCGCTGGCCGAAGTAGGGAGCAGGAGGCGAGAGCAGAGGCGAGGGCACCGGGCCCAGGAGCCGAGCTCTGGGCAGGCCGAGGGAGCGGGAGGCCGGGGAGGGGAGCATGGGGCGCGGGGCTGGGGAGGGGAGCGGCGCCGGGGAGGAGAGCGGGTGGCGGCCGGGCAGCGGGGCTGAAGCGGGGAGCAGGAGAGGCCAGGGAGCCCGGGCAGGCTCGGGGCCCAGGAGGGCGAGCCGGCCGGGGAGGCTCCGGGCGCCAGTGATGAGAAGGCACTCGGGTTCGCCATGGGAATGTGGGGCTCGGGGCCTCTTCCTGGATCTGGCCCCCGCTATTCCGGCAGCCGCGGCTGCACCAGCCCTTTGCCCTGCAAATGGGAGACCCAGACGGCTCATGGAGGGCCTGGGGCCGGTGTACACCGTGCGTGCGGCGGGAGCGAGCGGCTCGGCGGGGCGCCGTGTCCTCCTGACCTGGGGCGTAAATAGCGAGGCAGAGGAGAGCATGGGGGCCTCGCAGCCGGGGTCTTCAGGGCTGCTCCGGGTGGCCGGCAGGGAAGCCTCACGTGCGCGCGACGCGTTTGAAATGGACGCGTGGGGAGTGCGTCGCCCGCGGAAAGGGCTGGAGCATGGGATCCGAGCGCAGCGGAGGCAGGCTCCCAGGTTGTGGCTCTGGGGCTGGGGAAGGAGGGAAGGTGCAGAGGACGGGGTGTCAAGGGCGGCGTGTGGGGACCCCGGTGGACAGGCCTGGGAGTGCAAGGAACCCAAGCGATCCTAGGGAGCATTTCCTGGGGCCCAGAAAAGGGAGCACCGCTGAGAGTGCGGGAGAGTGGGTCCAAGGGCCAGGGGAGGCCAGGGCACGGAGGGCAGCCAAGGGATCTTGCCTTTTTTAAGAGCAGCAGCCCACGGGAGGGGATGGGCATTAGGAGGAAAAGAAGGGCAGGCGGTTGGAAATGCCTGAGCAGGAACCTGTGCCAGGAGGGGTGAGGACAGCCAGGTGTCCCACAGCTCCTCCTTCCTTACCTGCAGCAGGCTGCTCCATCTCAGGGATGGAGCCCCGTGACGTTCACTCCTGAGCTGTCATGTCAGGGGCCCGAACCACATTTCTAGCACAGACGGTGCTGCTCCTCTGCCTGCGGTCTGGTTTCTGGGGAGCCCAGGAGGGCAGCCCAGGTAGTGGAGTCAGTGTTCAGTCCAGCCTCCGGTGCTTCCTGTCCTGATGGAGCGGAGTAGGACTGAGCAGACAGTGGGCGTGCGGGGAGTTGAGGGGCATGAGCTGATGGTAAAAGCCTGGACCCACCCTCACGCTGCTGTGCCCTAAGAGTCACCTGGGTGCTGAGATTACAGGTTCCGATTCTAGAACCACGTTGTCCAAAACGATGCCGTTAGCCACCTGTGGCTTTTTACATGTAGTTAAAATGAATTACAGCCAGAAGTGTACATTAGCCACTTTTGTGTCCTGGACTCCCCACCCCCCGCCCACCCCGCGGCGTGCGTGGCAGGGCTCTGCTGGACACAGCACCCCTGGGTTAAGGGTCCTGGAGGGCAGGGATGCTTCTGTTTCCCCAAGACTGGCTTCTCCTGACCTGGGGGGCTCAGTGAATGGACCGGCCAGAGCAGAGGCGAATGAAGCTGTGTGTGCTGTGTGTGTGTGGAGGGGAAAAGGGCTGTCTGCTGTCTGGAGCAGGAGAATGCTGCGGGGCAGCCACGAGGAACTCGGACAGACGCTTGTCAAACATCCTTCTGGCTGGTGTTTCTGCCGAAAGAAGGCTGGGAGTGCTTCTGCTGCAGTCCTTTCATTTACGTGCTGAACGGAGACTTCTAGCCGCCAGTTAGTGCTTTCTTCTCATTTCTTCCTTGACACAGAGGAGGGGTGTAGGCTACAAAGACACGGTCCACGAAAGATTTTGTTGTCAACTTGGCTTAAGACACTGCGGGAAAGAACCAGTATCATAGATCCATCTTTGTGGGGTTTTGATTTACTGAAAGATTTTTCTAGGATTAAGAAAAGAGATTACAGGGGAGCACCCTACTGGGAACCATGAAGTTGCGGGTTCGATCCCTGGCCTCGCTCAGTGGGTTAAGGATCCGGTGTTGCCATGAGCTGTGGTGTAGGTTGCAGATGCAGCTCAGATCTGGCATTGCTGTGGCTCTGGTGTAGGCCAATGGCTTCAGCTCTGATTGGAGCCCTAGCCTGGGAACCTCCATGTGCCTCAGGTGTGGCCCTAAAAAGACAAAAATTAAAAAAAAAGAAAAAGAAATTGGAGTTGATATATTTATAAGTAGTAGTGTTTTAAGAGTAAGTTTCACTTTGAAATGGTGTGGGTGCTTCTGGCTGGAAAAGTGAGGGCATTTCAGCCCCACACCCCCTTCCCTTCCACCTGCTGCCCACAGCCTGTGCGGTCATTTTCCATGCTGCCCAGGTCCCTAACACTTCCGTATCACGGCTGCAGTGCCCACAGTTGCTTGCGCTCTGTGCTCACCGGGAGGCCGGCTCGTGAGCACCTCACGCTGGGGTGTCTTCCATCGCCTCTGCCTCTGACTGGAGTGACGCTCTTAGCTTCCATCTCTTTCCCTTTGTAGCTACTGCTCCACAACCCTCTGCCACTGGGTGCGATCTTTTCCTATGCGGGTAATCTGCATTTTCTTTATGAATTTCTGAAGAATTCCTTCTTTGGGCTCTGTTTCATGAGCTCAGCCAGACCACGTCTTAGAGTTGCCTGCTCCCTTTTGAACCCCTGGTACATTGGATACTCTTTCAATTTGCAGATTTCTTTTCTAATTTCAAGGAGATTGACTTCATGTCTTTAACACGTCTTCTGTTACATTTACTGGTGTTTCTACTTCAGGGACAGCAATTGTATTATTAGTTTCTTATTGCTCCTGGGCCGATTGCCACCAACTTGAAACAACCCCAATTTATCCTCTGATGGTTCTGGGGTCTGTAGTCTACACAGGCTCACGGGCTAAAATCCTGCTGGGCGCGTCTGCATTCCTGTCTAAAGGAGCTAGGGGGGTGCTGTTTTCCCACCTTTTCCGGCTTCTAGAACCCTTCTGTCTCTCTGCTTGTGGCACCTCTCCCATCCTCAGAGCCAGCCACGGTGGGCTGGGAGGGGTCATCTCAAATGTCACTTTTTTTTTTTTTTTTGATTTTTAGGGCCTCACCTGCAGCACTTGAAAGTTCCCAGGGAGTCCCCGTTGTGGCTCAGTGGGTTAAGAACCCGAGTAGTATCCATGAGGTTGCGGGTTTGATCCCTGGCCTCGCTCAGTGGGTTAAGGATCCGGCATTGCCATGAGCTGTGGTGTAGGTTGCCGATGTGGCTCTGATCCTGCGTTGCTGTGGCTGTGGCTGTGGCTGCAGGCCAGCAGCTGCAGCTCTCATTCGACCCCTAGCCTGGGAAACCTCCATGTGCCACAAATGTGGCCTTAAAAAGACCAAAAAAGAAAGAAAGAAAGAAAGAAAGAAAGAAAGTAAGTTCCTGGGCCAGGGGTGGAATCAGAGCTGCAGTTGCTGGCCTACACCACGGCCACAGACAGCAATGCCAGATCCAATCCCCATCTGCAATCCACACAGCTTAACCCACTGAGTGAGGCCAGGGATCAAACCCGAATCCTCATTGAGACTGCTTGGGTTCCTAACCCATTGAGCCACAGTGGGAACTCTCTTGAATGTCGTCTTTCTGATGCTGACTCTGCCTCCTGTTTCACTTTTTTTTTCGTTGAAGTGTAGTTGATTTACAGTGTTGTGTTAGTTTCAGACGTACGGCAAAGTGGTTCAGTTATAAGTGTATATACTATTTGAGATTCTTTTCCCTTATAGGTTATTGCAATACACTGAGTATAGTTCCTTATACTATCCAGCAGGCCCTTCGCCTGTTACCCGTTTTACGCAGCAGCGTGCATCTGCTAATTCCAAGCTCCTTGTTTTCCCTTCTCTCCTGCCCCTAGTTCTAAGAACGCTTGTGATCACTTTGGGGCCCATGAGCCAGACAGTGTCTGTATCACAAGGTCACCTGACTGGCAAACTTAATTCCGCTTTGCCAGGTACCCTAACTTATTCACAGATGCTGGGAATTAGTACACAGATATCTTCTTTTTTTTTTGTCTTTTTGCCTCTTCTAGGGCTGCACTCGCGGCATATGGAGGTTCCCAGGCTAGGGGTCTAAAAGGAGCTGTAGCCACCGGCCTTCGCCACAGCCACAGCAACGTGGGATCCGAGCCGCGTCTGCAACCTACACCGCAGCCCACGGCCACGCAGGATCCTTAACCCACTGAGTGATGCCAGGGATCGAACCCGCAACCTCATGGTTCCTAGTCGGATTTGTTAACCACTGAGCCACGACGGGAACTCCTCTTCTTTCTTTTAACTAAAAAAAATTTGGGGCATCATGCAAGCATCATGTGGGCCAGGGATTGAACCTAAGCCGCGAGCAGCCCCAGCCACTGCAGCGACAATGCCAGACCCTTAACCTTAACCCACAAGCAGACTCCTTTCACTACTTTTACAACTTTTCTTTTTTTCAATTAAAAAATTTTACTTAGGAATTCCCTGTTGGTGCAGCGGGTTAACCACCCAGCCTTGTCACACACAGCTGGGACGTGGGTTTGATCCCCGGCCCAGGAACTTCCACATGCTCTGCTCACAGCCAAAAAAAAAATTATTAAAAAAAATTCATTTTAGGAGTTTCCACTGTGGTGCAGCAGGACTGGGGGCGTCTTAGGAGAGCTGGGACACAGGTTCAGTCCCCGGCCCGGCCTAGTCGGTCAGCGAACCAGGGTTGCTGCAGCTCCGGCTCGGGTCACAACTGTGAGATCCCCGTGTGAGGCCCCCGGGGCGTGCGTGGCCATGGGTGGCCCGTGCTCGCGGTGTGTGCACCTCCCGTGGCCTGCTTACTTACCCGGCCTGTGGGATGGCCGTTCTCAGGTTCCCAGAATCTGGGTGTGGTGGTTAGCCCTGCAGCGGACACTCCTGGTGCGTGTCTGTGGAGGACGCGAGACCTAAGCTGCCTTTCTGTCGGAATAAGCCTAGCCCGGCTGGCAGGTATGCATGCATTTAACTTGAGAAGCTCTTGCAGAAATGTTTTCACTCTGTGTTCTCGCTGCCGGGTCCGGGCGCTCTGTGCCCACACCCACGCCCACGCTTGTGACCGGCTGTTTTGCATAATGGAAAGTACAGCGTGGCTGAGTTTGCTTTTCTCTGATGACTTATGAGATCAAACACTTTTTCATATGTTTATCTGGATTTTCTCTTTTGAAAAATGTCCACGTCTCATGTCCACTTCTCATTGGCTTAAGTATTTTTAATTGGTCAGTAGGAGTGTTTTAAAAATATATTCCCCCCGGGAGTTCCCGTCGTGGCTCAGTGGTTAACGAATCCGACTAAGAACCATGAGATTATGGGTTCGATCCCTGGCCTTGCTCAGTGGGTTAAGGATCCGGCGTTGCCGTGAGCTGCGGTGTAGGTAGCAGACGCGGCTCGGATCCCGCGTTGCTGTGGCTGTGGCGAAGGCCGGCAGCTGCAACTCCTGTTAGACCCCTAGCCTGGGAACCTCCATATGCCGCGGGTGTGGCTCTAGATAAAAAGGCAAAAAGACCAAAAAAAAAAAATATATATATATATATTCCCCCCGCCCTCGCCAAAAAAAAAAAAAAAAAAAAAAGGGTGAGTTCCCTGGTGACTCAGCAGGTTAAGGATCTGCTGTTGTCACTGCTGTGCTACAGATTTGCTCCCTGGCTGCAGAACTTCTGCATGCGGCGGGTGAGGCCAAAAAAAAGGAAATGTATATAGAGCCTGCGTCGTGACTCACTGGAAAGAAATCTGACTAACATCCATGAGGACGCAGGTTCAATCCCTGGCCTTGCGCAGTGGGCGAAGGGTCTGGTATTGCGGTGCGCTGTGGTGTAGGTGGCAGGCTCGGCTCGGGTCTGGCGTTGCTGCGGCTGTGGCTGTGGCTGTGGTGCAGGACAGTGGCTCCGGCTCCAGTCTGACCTCTGTCCCCTTGTCACAGCCGGGACCAGACAAGCTCGGTCCCCCATGCTTTGCTCTGCAGCCGGCTCTGCCCTGCGTTTCCCTGCTCACGCCCAGCAGCTCCACTGGCTGGTGATCCCGGCTCTGACGTGGTCCTGTGAGGCCTGGACCTGCGGACCTGTTTCCTTTCCGCCCGTACTTGGCGGCTGAAGTGTGGCTCCCCGCCGCTGCCCTGCAGCCTGAGCTCCGCAGGAGCGGGAAGGCCCGCATAGGCCGCGTAGACGCCCTCGCTGGTGGGAGCGTGGCTGGGCGCCCCTAGGCCGCTGGGTCCCTGCTGCGCCTGGAGCCCCCTTCTGTCGGCTGGGGTGGTGCTGGGTCCAGACTCCTCTCCCCGCAGGAGTCCTGGTCCAGGCGGGAGCGGGGGAGGGTCTGCCTGCGCCCCGGGCTCTGGCTGGCGCCCCGCGTGTGCGTGATCGTGAAGGGCGGGGGCGCACCTCCCAGAGGCTCCCTGGCTCTGCCTGGCCTCCCTCGGCGGCGGCTTCTCGAGCCCGGCTTTCTCTGTTTCGCATTTGGAAACTCCCACTCCTGGAGAGCACAGGCTGTCCGTTCTCCCGCCCGCCTCCCTCGGCACCTGCTGCAGGATGTAGAACACGACTTATGACGTCATCCTTCCAAGTTTGCGCTGAGAGTCCCCTCCATGGGGTCGCCCCGCCTCCCTCGGCGCCAGCCGTGGGCACTCTGAGTTAACCGCATGCGTTGGCTTTTCAAGTTACGTCGTAAATACTTCCCTATATTTCAAAATGATAAAATTGCACTTGCGTCAGATTTTCGCTTTAAAAGCGTTTGATTCAGCCCTGCTTCCCCTGTGCCCTGTGGGGCTCCTCCCCGCGGTGGTGACAGTCCCTTAGGTCTCACCTCTAAGCCCTGCAGCCCAGGGTGAGCCTGATTTCAAGTGACAGGCAGGGAGGGGCTGAGAACCGGCCAGCCCGGGTTCCTCCCAAGCAGAGGCCCACCCACTGCCCCTTGTTTCCTCTGGCACCGGGCCTGGGTGGCTGTTGCCGGGTGGCAGGGGCACAGCCTCGAGGTCCTGCCTGGGTCCCACCACACCCGCTCCGCTCTCCCTGGCCTGGGAGCACAGGATCTAAGAGCATCAGATATGTAGCTTTTCTCAGATCCAGAAACAAGACAATCTGTGATGAAAGACCTCTCAGGGTTCACCTTCAGAGGGCAGCTGGCCTCCTTGGAGGCATGGACCTGGTTCGCCACTAGACCTGGATGCCCTCTGCCCGTTCACAGGCTCTCGGGGCTCCTGAAGCTGGTCTGACTGCACTTCCCTGGCTTAAGACGCCAGCAGCATTTCATCAGTCTTGCTAAGTCGTGCAACTTGTGTAGCTCCTGCAGTGATCTTTTTTTAAATATTTTTGCTTTTTAGGGACACACCCACAGCATATGGAGGTTCCCAGGCTAGGGGTCTAATCGGAGCTGTGGCCGCTGGCCTACGCCACAGCCACAGCAATGTGCGATCCGAGCCACGTCTGCAACCTACACTGCAGTTCATGGCAACGCCGGATCCTTAAATCACTGAGTGAGGCCAGAGATCGAACCCGCAACCTCATGGTTCCTAGTCGGGTTCGTTAACCACTGAGCCATGACGGGAACTCCTCCTGGACGTTTCTGAAGGAAGATTATTTCTTACCTCATTGAGTCTTAACGTTCAAACTCAGCAAAGGCACAGAAAGGACCGAAGACACTTTCAAAATGCAAGGCCTCAAAACCCATCTTCCACACACCCCTCTCGGGAAACGGAAGAAGTAAATCGAAAGAGGGGTCGGTCCAATCCACTGGAAGGAAAAAGGGGGGCCTGGGAACACAGCCACGGCCCAGCCCAGGCAGGAGCAGGCACGACGTTCTGGAGAGACGCCAGCAGGTGAACCGCCTTGCGGCTGCGGGTGCTGAGGGGAGCTTTATGCAACTGAGGGAGGCCCGGGAGAGGGGTGGGTGATAAATACACAAAAAGCTGTACATTAAGGACAGACGAACACAACATCCCACACAGTTCATCTGTGGACAGTGTTTAGCGGGTCATGTTGATGTAAAATTGAGTGTTGATCTAGCTGAGGGAGCACCATAACCAAACGCGCTGTGCACGGTGGTGTGTCTATGTGTATAGTCTATGTCTTTATTTATTGTGCATTTATACATCCTGCGTGTGCGTGCGTGCGCATGTGTGCGTGCGTGTCCGTGTGTGTGCGCACACGCGAGTGTGTCTGTGTGTGCACGTGCACACGCGTGTGCGTGTGTGTGTGTGTGTGTGTGCGCGCGCGCGTGCGCGCTGGGAGCGAGTGCCCGGGTGGGCTCCGTCAGAGGGAGAACCACGTTTCCGCTTTCTGTGATGGGATATTGATTATCGCCCAGAACTGAAGAGTTGGGAAGCTGGGATACAAGTGTGTAGTTTACAAGGTCAGAGACACATAGCAAAGAAACGACTGGAGAAGATTAAAGTGGGAGTGGAACTCGGCTCGGGCACGTCTTCCACACTGAGTCCTGGAGAAAGATAGATCTGACCCGAAGCCATAAGCATTTGCGACTCATGGAAACAAAAACCCAAGTCCAGTTTGAAACACTCATCGGATGCTTAAAAAGACCCTCAGGAATGAGTTATTTTATTTTTGCTTTTCTTTTTTATTTTAAAGGGCCGCACCCGCAGCATATGGAGGTTCCCAGGCTTGGGGTCCAATCAGAGCTACAGCCGCAGGCCTACACCACAGCCACAGCAAAGCGGGATCCGAGCCGCGTCTACGAACTACACCGCAGCTCACGCCAGCACCGGTTCCCCAAGCCACTGAGCAAGGCCGGGATCGAACCCGCAGCCTCGTGGGTATTGGTCGCAGTGCCACAACGGGAACTCCAGGAATGAATTTTATATTTACAAAAATGTCTTTTTTTGTTGTGGACCTAGCAGATAAGTACAAGAGGAGACTTCCTAAGTCGAGGAGTCTGCCCAGCTCAGGCGGCGGGCTCGCCTGCTGCAGGATAAAAATGAAACGCCTCTCTAGCCTGTGAATGAATGACAGAGGCCCTCCCTTACTGTCTGGGAACAGATCGTCTCCAGACGCAAAAATAGATCCCGAGTGTTCTTGTTTCTCAGTTTATGTGGACGTGCGGGACCTGTAACCAAGGGGGAACCTGAATATGCGTGTGTGTATATGGATTCAAAGTTGATTTTACGGCTATAAATATATATTTCTATATTCTCTATAAATACATGTAACATAAATCTATAATAAACTACGTAAATTTATATTGTGTGTATCTCACATGCACCTACTCTTTATTATGCAAACATACGTTCTATTTATTATATGTGTACACATTTTATTTAGTTACTGTGCCCGTGTGTGGGTGTCTCCTGCGACATATGCCCCAGGGCTGACCACTGCAGAAGGGAGGACGTAGGCATTTGAAGTTACTTTCCAGAGAGTTTATTGTGATTTTGTTTAATTTATTTTAAAAAATTTTAATTAAAGTATAGTTGTTTTACAGAGTTCTGTCAGTTTCTGCTGCACAGCAAAGTGATGCAGTCATACATATATACACACTCTCTTTCTTATATTATCCTCGGTCACGTCCTATCACAAAGGATGGGATACGGTTCCCTGTGCTGTACAGCAGGACCTCATTGCTTATCCATTTTATTTTATTGTCTTTTTGCCTTTTCTGGGGCTGCACTCGTGACATATGGAGGTTCCCAGACCAGGGGTCCAATCGGAGCTGTAGCCACTGGCCTATGCCACAGCTACAACAACATGGGATCTGAGCCATTTCTGTGATCTACACCACAGCTCACGGCAATGCCAGATCCCTGACCCACTGAGCGAGGCCAGGGGTCAAACCCATAACCTTGTTGTTCTTAGTTGGATTCGTTAACCACTGCGCCAAGACAGGAACTCCTCAGATGCATTCTTGACGAAGTCTGTGAACGAAGTCAATCAAGAACACGACGCCCCAGGAGTTCCTGTTGTAGCTCAGTGGTTAACGAATCCGACTAAGAACCATGAGGTTGTGGGTTCGATCCCTGGCCTTGCTCAGTGGATTAAGGATCCAGTGTTGCCGTGAGCTGTGGTGTAGGTTGCAGACGCGGCTCAGATCCCGCGTTGCTGTGGCTGTGGTGTAGGCCGGCGGCTACAGCTCCTGTTAGACCCCTAGCCTGGGAGCCTCCATATGCCGCGGGTGTGGCTCTAGATAAAGACAAAAAAAAAAGAAAGAAAGAAAGCTGTGAGGAACTCCCCTGGGGAGCACTCTGGGGTTGGGATCTGGTGTTGTCATTGCAGTGGCTCGGGTCACTGAGGACTGCTCTGCCCGTCATGCTGACCCCTCACAGGATTAAGAAGGAATGCTGTCCGCTAAGGAGGTCTGGTCAATACAGATGCAAAGCACACACCCAAGGGGAGGAGGAGGCCCGTGCGTGCAGGGAAAATTTCATGTTTAAACTTTTCGCATCTTGCTGTGGGAATTTTATTTCATCACCCCACACACCCACATAACTGCTCTGTCTTTGCGTAGCTGAGATAATACTTCAGACCTGATTTCATAGCGCTTTTGTTTTTGGCCACGCCTGTGGCACGTGGACTTTCCCAGGCCAGGGATCAAACCTGAGCCACAGCCGCAACCGAAGCTGCTATAGTGACAATGCCAGATCCTTAACTCACTGTGCCACCAGGGAACTCCCAGCCCTCACTCTGTCGCCTACACATTTTGGCTTCACATTCTCAGTGTGATAATCTTGCGGAAACCCAGCAGAGATAAGTAGCAAGCCTGGGACCAGCAGGCCATGCATGCAGCCAGCTGCAGAGGGGCTGGGGGCTCCATCTGCCCACCCCTGGGGCATGGGCAGGAGCCTGGGCGCTGGCTGAGGCGGTGCTGGAGAGGGTGGGGTGGGGGGCCGGGCCGGTGGGCGAGGGCCGCCCCGTGAGAAGCCCCTTCTCCCCCAGCTCAGCGCTCCTCCTTCACAGGCATCGACTACAAGACCACCACCATCCTGCTGGACGGCAGGCGGGTGAAGCTGCAGCTCTGGTGAGTCGCTCCCGCCCCCAAGGCCCCGGCACGCCCTGTGGGAGGGGCCGAGCCTCAGCCCGGCCGACCCGGCGGCTCCTGAGGGAGCTGAGAGCTGTGTGGGCCCCCAGTCTGTCCAGAGCACGTGGCCTGTGCCTCGCGCGGCCCAGAGCGGCCATGCACAGTGACCAAGATCCTTGACAGGCGTTGGGAGGGGCAAGAGGCCAGGGTGTCGCCGGCTCTGTGCTGGATTTCTTTCTCGTCCCAGTCCTGGACGCACGCACCCCACCTGCTGAGTGGGCGTGTTAATTGCACCCGCAGACGCATGCACTTTGCCCCGAGAAAAGGTGCCCGGGAAACCACGTCTGCTGGTGCCCGAGAGCCACTGCCCTGAGTGCGGGCCGGTGTCCATTCCAGGGGCTGCTCGCTCCTGATTAAGGCACCCAGTCATTTCCGTGCATTGATAAACACAGCGACCCGTCCACAGGGCCGACTCCGTGTGAGCTGTGGGAGTTTAACTGGAAGTGGCGTCCCCCCACCAAACCCTCTGGTCTAGTTCTCCCCCGTCTAGACACACGTTCCTTCCTACACAGCTTTATCTCTAAACAAAGCGGCTTTTTAGAATTCCCCCTTAGACAGACTGATGGCAGAGTCGCTCAGTGGAAACTCATGACGACTTTTCCAGCTGAATTTTTATATGGCAGCAGAGAGGATGGGCCCGGAAAGCTGCCTGCCGTCCAGCTCTCTCCAGGGACGGCGTGCCCAGCGCTTTGCTGAGGGCTCGGGCTTTGCCTGCGACGCCCCCGGCCGACATCTGGACGTGCCCCCTCGGCTTCCCGAGCCGCAAATCCTGCGGTCGGGAAGCAGTGGCTTCTCCTGACAGGCCACCCACCTCTCTTCCAGGGACACGTCGGGGCAGGGGAGGTTCTGTACCATATTCCGCTCCTACTCTCGGGGGGCACAGGTAATGCCCCCGCGCCGGGAGGGCCGCGTGTCCTTGAGTGGGTGCTGGGAGCACAGGCTCACGCACCGGCTGATGCCCGCTGTCCACGTGTGCCCTGTACTGTCGGGTGGCTTCCAAGCCCTGGGCATCCGGATGCGGGTGCCCGGGCTGCATGTGTCCCTGCCTGTGCACGAGTGGTATGTAAGCAGGTGTGTCATGCATGTGGGGACACAAATACACAGGCACGTGGGCCACGTGCATCTGCGTTCACGTGTGTGTGCCTCCACGCGTTTGAGAGCCCTCTGTCCAGGTGGGTGGTGGGCTCTGCACGCCCCGCCCCCTGCATTCTGGGTCCTGGACCAGCTCACGAAGGGGTCGGGGTTTGAGTTCTGGTCCCCAACTCACCTTCACACACAAGGCTTTATCAATGAGCTTATGAAATATCATTGGAAGTGATCGCACCACTGCTGCATTTGGCAGATAAACCAAAATACGTTTTGTGTTAAAAAGTAAAATGGCTCCTGGAGTTCCTGTTGTGGCTCATTGGTAACAAATCTGACTGGCATCCGTCAGGATGGGGGTTCGGATCCCTGGCCCTGCTCAGTGGGTTAAGGATCGGGCGTTGCCGTGACCTGTGGTGTAGGTCGCAGACTTGGCTCGGATCCCGAATTGCTGCGGCTGTGGTGCAGGCCGGCCGCTGCAGCTGATTCAGCCCCTAGCCTGGGAACTTCCATATGCCATGGCTGCGACCGTGAAAAAAAGGCAAAAAGGAAAAGTAAAATGGCTCTTGAGCTGGTTGTGTGTGGGTGAGGGGCCTGCGGCTGCAGCCTGCCCACGTGGCCGTGCCCCCCCAGGGCGTGATCCTGGTCTACGACATCGCAAACCGCTGGTCCTTCGACGGCATCGGCCGGTGGATTAAGGAAATCAACGAGGTACGGCGCGGCCAGGGCTCCCACTTGCGGGCCTGCGAGGGGCGGGCAGGGGGCGGCGCCAGGGCGCGAGCGCCGGCGTGGGGCGGGGCGGGGCGGGGCACGGCACCGGCAGCCCAGGGTCTGCACCCAGACAGTCCAGCTGCCTTGGGGACATGGAGTGTCAGGACCGTCCTCTTGCGAGTGTCCTGGGCTGTGACAACTACTGGCTGCGTGGCTTCAGACGACAGAAACGTACCCTCTCAAGTCCTGGGGCCAGAAGGCCAAGGGCAAGGTGTCGGCCGCACTCCCCCAAAACTCGAGGAGGTTCCAGCTTCCACGGGCTGAGTCTTAGCCTGGGGACGTGTCCCTCCGTCTCTGCGCTGCCGTCACATGGCCTGTCCCCTTTCTGCTTCTGATAAGGACACAGTGACCGGACCGAGGTCCAGCCCAAGACCTCATCATAACTAATTCCATCTGCAAAAAAACGCCATGGATTTGGGCGCTGGCACGCATCCCAGGACAGCACGGTGCCAACCACTCAAGTCTGCAGGTGCCCCCCCTTTCTTTTCTCTCGCCCTTTAGCACGCCCCGGGGGTCCCCAAGATCCTGGTGGGGAACCGCCTGCACCTGGCCTTCAAGCGGCAGGTGCCCACGGAGCAGGCCCAGGCCTACGCGGAGCGCCTGGGCGTGACCTTCTTCGAGGTCAGCCCCCTGTGCAACTTCAACGTCACCGAGTCCTTCACAGAGCTGGCCAGGACCGTGCTGCTGAGGCACGGGATGCAGCGTCTCTGGCGGCCCAGCAAGGGTAGGCGCCCGCCGGCCGTCCTGCGCCCCGCCTCCTGGGTCCGCCCCGTGCCACGTCCCCACGCTCTCAAGCTGACGCCGCTTCTGACGTCAGCCACACAGAAGGGAGAGCGTGTGTCCCTGAGCCCAGAGGGCGGTCCTGTTATTCCCTGGAGACCGCCTTGGCCGTGACCGGGCAGGTCCCCACACCTCTCGGTCCTAGAGGGGGAGGTGCTGGGGGTCTCAGGTTTTGGAGACCTGAGTTTACCGTGATGAAAGTGGGGCCAGCCGTCCCCAAGGGCCCTGACTTCTTGCCTGCACAGGCCCAGAGTCCCAGAGGGGAGGGAGGGCAGGTGTGTGGGCTGCCCCACTCCCACCCCCTGTGCCGCGCCCAGCCGGGGGCCACACGTGCTCAGCAGGTTCTCCTTTCTTCCCCAAGTACTGAGCCTGCAGGACCTGTGCTGCCGGGCTGTGGTGTCCTGCACGCCGGTGCACCTGGTGGACAGGCTGCCGCTGCCCGTGGCCCTGAGAGGGCACCTCAAGTCCTTCTCGATGGCCAGTGGCCTGAACGCCAGGATGATGCACGGCCGTTCCTACTCGCTCACCACCTGCTCCAGTCACAAGAGGAACAGCCACCGAAAAGCCAAGGCCGCCCGCCCACCCCAGAGCCCCCCTAGACGCTGCACCAGCAACGGCTGCAGAGTCTCCTGAGGGGGGCGCGGGCAGGCTGGCCGGGACCCCCGGGAGAGGAGAGTGACGGCAGGAGACAGGAGCCTCCAGTGTGGAGGGGACCACGGCACTCTTAGCGACGAGGCCGTGGCCACCGCCGTCGGGACGTGGCTTACCTGACGTTTCTGCGTGGCCGTTTGCCGGCCTCTTGCTTTGGACGTGTGTTTATAAGGGGAAGGTCACGGTCACAGGGCAAGTGCTGTTTTTGGCCATACTCTTAGCACAGAAGTTCGCGGCCAGGGATCCAACCCCTGTCACAGCAGAGACAACCCCTGCACCACTGGGGAATTCCACAACTTTTTTCTTAAAATAACCGCTTTTTTATAGAAATGGTGATGTGCGTGTGGTGAGTATAAATTCTAGGGGCTCCGAAGAGCAGTGATGGAGAGAGAAACCAGAATCTTCAGCGTCTCGAGGGGCCTCTCCGTAAACCTCCTTTTTAATATCAAAGCACTAATTTATTAATGCTGCAGGCACATTAGGGACGCCGTCCAGCAGTCTGTCAAGCTTGTGTGTGGAACAGATTTGATGAAGTTTTTGCTATGTTATTTACTACATTTTGGTACTAATAAGTGATTTATATGTGTATTTTTCTGTAAGTCTTACGTTCTTTTGTACAAGATGTTCCCCGCGTTACGAAGCAAAGGAAGGAAGATGCTAAAGACACTTGGAGTTGCGGTGCACAGGTCCAGATCAGCAAGAACAGGTCTGTCTTGGCCGTCTCGGCTCCAAGAGAGGGAGCACTTAGCAGAGGAAATGTTTCTCGACAATAAAAAATGTTCTTGCTTCCTGGTAGAGCTGCGGACTGTTCTCTCGTTTTTTGCGCTGACCTGCCCTTTAACCCGACCGCTTTACCGCCAGATCAGGCTCCGCAGAGCTGGTACCTGATCTTAGCAACACAGCCCATCCCTGAGCCGTGCCAGCGATTTTCCTGGACAGCACCGAGAGGCTGACACTGGGCCTTAGGGGCGGCCGTCCGGCCTGGGCCACTGATGGGCAAACTGCGTGAGGCGCGCTGGGGACCCAGTGGACGGGGCCATAAGCTCCCAGCGCAGACAGAGGAGAGCTAGCTCTGCCAAGACGCCGGGCAGGGCCTCTCCTTCCTGGCTCTACCGCTCAGTTCTCTATGGGGCTGGAGGTTACGACAGGGAATTGAAACAGTAACTTGAAGAGAAGAGAAAACGCCCCAGTGTCCTCGGTCTCCAGGAATGATTTATAGATCCAGCGCCCCCAGAATGAGAGCCACAGCTTTATTCGGAGACGGTGGGGCCGAGGCCCCGAGGGGCAGGTGGCCTGGCCACCACCGGTCACTCAGGCCCCCGGGCATGGAGGGGACGGTGCCCCCAGGGGAGCTGGCGAGGGGACAGCAGGAAGCCCTGAGGTCTCTGGGCCTGGAAGGACCCTTCGCATGCTGGGCCGTGGGCAGACAGAGGAGCGAGAAGGGCTCGCCACTGACCCTGAGGCCCTGACTGCTACCAGCAGCGACGAGGAGGGTCCCCTGAAGGCCAGCCCCCGCCTTCCCTGAAGGGCCCATGACGTAGACGGTGCACGTCCTCAAGGCCGTGGGGGCAGGTGGCCCGGACGGATGCCTGGGCACAAGGCTGAACCCGGCCCCTTCCGTCCCGTTTTGTGGTTTGGTTGAAGGACCCCTGTGGCTGCGCTTTCCAAGGCCAGGTGTACAGGAGTGCTGAGCCCTCCTCGGGCGACAGACACCTGGGCCACCAGAGCCATACCCGCTGCAGACTCCGGCCTGCAGAGCCGTGAGAAGCATGTTTCTCTTGCTTTCAGGCCACTAGTTGGGGGCAGTGATGGTGACCAGGACGCTCACACAGCAAGGAAACACATTGCACTTCACAGTAGAAAATGCTATCAAAGTGGCATTTCTGGGAGTCCCCTGGTGGCTCAGCAGGTTAAGGGTCCAGCATTGTCACTGCTGTAGCATGGGTTCGACCCCTGGCCCCGGAACTTCCACATGCCATGGGTGAGGCCAAAGGAAAAAAGTGGCATTTCTGTGAAATAAAAACAAACCCAGGAGTTCCCGTGGTGGCTCAGCGGTAAGGAACCCAACTAGTATCCAGGAGGACGTAGGTTCGATCCCTGGCCTCACTCAGTGGATTAAGGATCCGGCATTGCCTTGAGCTGTGGTGTAAGTCGCAGATGTGGCTCAGATCCCAAATTGCTGTGGCTGTGGTGTAGACCGGCAGCTATAGCTCCAGTTGGACCCCTAGCCTGGGAAACTCCATATGCCTCAGGTGCAGCCCTAAAAAGACAAAAAAAAAACAAAACCCTAATGCAGAACAAATTAAGTACAGGTATGCATGGTAAGCATACAGAAAATGGAATTTAAAGGTAAACTGAACCTTAGAGAAACTGTTCTCAACTGTCCCTATTGTCTTCTGTGGCCTCACTGCTGGCAAAATCCACGCCAAGTATAAACAGTTTCCCACTTGTCTGTGATTCTCTTTTCAAGCATGTAGATTCAAAATACATTATGGGAGTTCCCGTCACAGCTCAGCAGAAACGAATCTGACCAGCACCCATGAGGACGCAGGCGCCATCCCTGGCCTTGCTCAGGGTTAAGGATCCGGCATTGCCGTGAGCTGTGGTGTAGGTTGCAGAGGCGGCTTGGATCTGGTGTTGCTGTGGCTGTGGTGTAGGCCAGCGGCTACAGTTCTGATTTGAACCTTCTCCTGGGAACCTCCATATGCTGAGGGTACAGCCCTAAAAAAAAAAAGCAAAAAACAGAAAACAAAATACATTATGTACAATTGCATCTTAATTGCCCCGTGACGATTACTGCAGTGCAGAGTCATTTCTTAGACTGAGAGAGAGTTTACAGCCTGGGTGAGGAATGATCCAGGCAAATATTGAATCTGGAAAAAATGTCAGTTTACAGACTTCATAATATTTGCTTTGCCAAAGCGTCGGCCATGGAGAAGCTTCCCTTTGCTGGAGAACCGTGTCTTTAAAGTAAATGTGGGTTTGAGAAGAAAGCTGAAGCTGCATCTGCGGAGCAGACCCAGCTGCCGGGGGGGTGGGACCCTGTGCTCAGCGTTCACTCCCTGCTCCCTGCCGGGTTCGTGGACCTCACCTCCCTGGGGCCCCCGCCTCCTTGGGGTGCCATCAGAGCAAGGAGGTGAGGCTGACAAAGCCTCAGAACCGGGCAGCTGTTGCTGCAGAGGCCTCTGTGACCTACACCACAGCTATGGCAACGTGGGGTCCTTTAACCCACTACAATGGGCCAAGATCAGACTCGAGCCTCTACAGCAACCCAAGCCTCTGCAGTCAGATTCTTAACCCAGTGCGCATGGCAGGAACTCCCCAAGTTTGGGTTTTCATGTGACGTCCCTTCCCCACCTCAGTCTAGAGCTCGAGGGCAGAGTATTGCTTGTTCCTCTCCACTTTCCCCAGCCCAGACACAGAGGCCTCGGGGTCACCGTGGTGAGGGAGACAGAGGCAGAAGTCCACCCTGCCCCAAGGCAGCTGCTGTTGCTCCAGCCTTCACCCCTTCTAGGTGAGGCAGCCAGAAGTGCTGTCACTACCGTCAGCTAAAGATCAGCAGGAACTCACGGCAGAGGGAGACCTTGCCGGGTGCTTCCGTGGGAGGGTGCTGGAAAGGACTCTGTCCAGCTTGTGCTGGGGGAGCCCTGTGCTGGGTTCCATGCTCGCAGGGAGCAGCAGCGAGGCTGGGAGGGCCATCTGAGTAACTCTGGTCTGGAAGGAGTGGAGACTAAGCATGGTTAAAATGTCGAATATCCCTCAGCCTTCCTTTTTATTTATTTATTTTACTTATTTTTTTAGGGTTGCACCTGCAGCATATGGAGGTTCTCAGGCTAGGGGTCCAGTCTGAGCTACAGCTGCCGGCCTACACAAGCCACAACAATGCGGGCTCTGAGCCGCGTCTGCGACCTACAGCACAGCTCACGGCAACGCCAGATCCTTAACCCACTGAGCGAAGCCAGGAATCGAACCCACAACCTCATGATTCTGGGTCGGATTTGTTTCCGCCAGGCACGATGGGAACTCCTCAGGCTTCCTCTTATGAGGACGCAAGTGACAGCATTTAGGGCACAACCAGATCATCCAGGAAACCCCTCCTCTCCCGCAGGGCCTTAGTCTAACCACATGTGCACAGGTTCTTTTCCCAAAATGAAGTACTGTTTGCAGGTTCAGAGACGAGGACCCGATAACTTTGGTTTGTAGTCAGATTCGTTTCTAATGTGCCACGACAGGAACTCCAGGACCTGGTAACTCTGAGGGTCCTTCTTCGGCCTGCTGTGAGCTGTAGCAAGCTTCTAGCTGGTGTGGCTTACACCTCATGTATTCATTCCCCTACAGCTACGTAGGTCAGAAGCCCCAAACAAGCCTCCAGGGGCTAAAATCAAGGTGTGGGCAGGGCTGGTTTCTTCTGCAAACCAAGGGAGAACCTGTTCCAGCCTCTTCTGGTTCCGGCTGCTAGAAGCACCCAGTCCTCTGGCTCCTGGCTGCACTGGGCTAACCTCTGCCTCTGCTCGCACGGGCGCTCCTGGCTCCCTCTCATGATGGGGTGGACTTTGGGGCCCAGCTCAAGGTCCATAACACGCTCCCATCTGCCCGGTCACTTCTGCCACACAAGGTGACACGGTCACACCGCTGGGGGCTGTTTTCCAGCCTTGAGCACGGGCTCCTCCCCTGGTGTGGTGACTCTCAGGCCAGGAGCAACGCCATCGCCAGGTCTGCAAACCACACCTGTTCTCTTCCGTGGTGACGCCCACGTGTCCCGCGTGAGCCTCGCGCACAGTGAGTCACGCCCATCTGTCCACTGCCCGGCAGGCAGGCGCGTCTCCGCACAGGAGGCTTACTCCCTGGACTTGCCCTGCACTTTCCATCTTGCAAAAGCACTTTTAATAACCCTGCAGACGCGTCTTGGGCACCTGCCCGCAGGGGAGACACCCTGGGTCACAGGGACACTCAGAGTCCCCCAGAGAGGGTCCTGGGTCCTGCGGCGGAGGCTGTGGAGTCCATGGGTGGAGTTTTCCTTACGAAAGGGGTCTGGGCTCTCCAAGGAACCTACGGTAAGCCTGTGCCCCTCTGCCTGGCTCCAACCCCGTCTGCCCTCAGAGGTGGGAGTGGCGTGACAGGGTCCCACTCTCCCTTCCCATCCCCCAGAAGACTTAGGGGTGGTCATGGGGCCGTGAAGACCTTTGCCTGGGGGTCCAGGGGGTGGTCGTGGGGTCGTGTGGGCCCCAGCCCGCGGTCTAGGGGAGAACCCCTCCCAGGCCTCTTCCGGCTCTTGCTGGTGGCCTGAAAACCTTGGCTTTCCCTGTCTTGGCTGCACCACCCCAATCTCAGTGTCCACCATCCCCGGGCCACCCCCTCTGTGCCCCCCTTCTCTCCTAAGGAGAAGGTTTGCCATTGGCCTTAAGGCCATCTTCCCAGGATGAAGGTAAACCATCTTGGATTTTTTTTTTTTTTTTGCCTTTGTCATTTTTCCTATGGCATGTGGAGGTTCCCAGACTAGGGGTCTAATCGGAGCTACAGCTCCTGGCTTACACCACAGCAACGCTGGATCCGAGCTGCATCTGCAACCTACACCAAGCTCACAGCAACGCCGGATCCTTAACCCACTGAGCGAGGCCAGGGATCGAACCCGCAACCTCATGGATCCTAGTCGGATTCCTTTCCACTGAGCCACGACGGGAACTCCCATCTTGGAATCTTTAATCACGTGTCTGGGTGGACAAATTTTTTTTTTGCCTTTTTTTCATTTTAGGGCCGCACCTGTGGCATGTGGCGATTCCCAGGCTAGGGGTCTAATTGGAGCTGTAGCCGCTGGCCTATGCTGCAGCCACGGCAACGCGGGATCTGAGTCGTGTCTGCGACCTACACCACAGCTCACGGCAACGCCGGATCGTTAACCCACTGAGCAAAGCCAGGGATTGAACCCGCAACCTCATGGTTCCTAGTCGGATTCATTAACCATTGAGCCATGGCGGGAACTCCTGTTTTTTGCTTTTTTAGGGCCGTACCTGCGGCATATGGAAGTTCCCAGGCTAGGGACTGAACTGGAGCTGCAGCTGCCGGCTTACACCAGATCCACAGCAACGCCGGATCCTTAACCCACTGAGCAAGGCCAGGGATCGAAACTGCATCCTCATGGATACTGGTTGCGTTCATTACCGCCGAGACTCGACGGGAACTTCTGGGTGGATGCATCTTTGAGGCCCCTGTCAGCCCCTGTGCAGTGGATGCAGTGCCTCGGGGTCCCCAGTTAGGCTGTGGTAAGGAGATGCCCTACCGGCACACCAGCCCGGTACGGCAGTGGAATGGAGGGACATGAATTGGAGGTGGCATGAAGGTGGCCTCTGGGAAACCAAGAGAAAAGCCGAGCCTCTCACTGCCCCAGGCACCACCCGGGAGCTCCAGGCGGTGACAGCCAGACCAGCCTCTGGCAGCAGGGTTCCTTCTGAGTCTGGGCTGCCCAAGGGCCCAGCTCTGTGATTAGATCCCGTCCAAACCATGGGTCGGTGCCTGTCCAGCCCCGCCGGTTGGCAACCCTCACGTGTGCTGGCAGAGAGGGCGAGCCTGCTCCAAGTCCCACAGGGGATGGAGTGAGAGGGCTGCAGGTGGGCTGGGGGCGGGGTGGACAGTGACGCCGGAGACCAGATGCCCCTGCCTCTGTGGCCTCTTGTGCTGGACAGGACCTGGGCTGGCTCCCTTATCCAGGGATGGGCTGTGTGTCCTGGGGTGCGGGGTGGGGGTGCCAGGTGTGTGTCCTGGAGATTGTGTCCCTCCACTCTCCACGTAGGAAAAAATCCACGTGTAATTGAGAGTCGGCGCTCCCGTCGCTGTATCTGTGGTTCTGCACTTGCTGCTGCAGCTGCTATTGAAAAATTCCTGTGTGAGTGACCTCCGTTGATCAAGGGTCACCTGCACTTCCATTTCCTCACTTCCACCCGTTTTGCTATTTTTGTGTACATTTTACTAGCATTCCTGTAAGAACTCTATAGCGCACTGTAATTTTTAGCGAGACACATCTTTTTATCAGTTAAAAATAAGAAAAGGTCTCTTACATTTACTTTAATTTACATGATTTCCAGGGGGGCTCGAGTTACTAGGCGGGTCTGGGCCCCGCCTGCTCCTGGGGGTCGAGGGGCACAGCTGTTGCTTTGAATTGCGGTCCCCGGGTGGGTGGCCCTGACGGGTCTCCTCCCACCCAGGCGGGCGGTTCCGGCCCCCAGACCGCCCCGCCCTCTCCAGAAGTGGCCACGCCCCTCAGACCAGGCCCCGCCCCAGAAGCGGGCCGCCCCGCCCCTCGGGCGCGGCCCCGCCCCCCCGTGGACGTGACGCTCTCGGCGCTCCTAACCGGCCTGCAGGCCCCGGGTGGATGTGCTCGGGGCTCCGCCGCTCCCTGGCTGCGCGCGCAGGTGGTGGCCTCTCGCTTCCGGCCGCGGAGGCCTCAGCGCTGGCCAGACGGACCCCGGCGCCCGGCCTCCCCGAGCGGCATGCGGCGTTGAAGCGCGGCGGACCCCGGGCGGCGCCATGAACCTCCTGCCCTGCAACCCGCACGGCAACGGGCTGCTGTACGCCGGCTTCAACCAGGACCACGGTGAGGGGAGCCCCACGGCGGCCCCAGCCCCCGCCCCTCCCGCCGCCGCTGCCCCTCCGGCGGCTTCCCGCCTGGGCCTCCCGCTCCCCCGGGCGGCGTCCGCGCCGAGCCCAGGCCGCTCGCCCGCTGCCCTGCGCGCCCCTCGCCCCGGGCGGCCCCTCCTGCCCCCCGGGCGCCCCCTCCCCAGCCCCCCCGGCCGCCCGCCCACCGCCCCGGCCTCGCCCTCGGACCCTGCCGGGCTTTTCCTGCGGGTTTGGGGTCAACGGCGGACGGGCCCGGGGCGAGCGCGGGGAGGACGCCCGGGCCTTCGCCGCCGCACCCCCGCCCCGAGGGCCTCGCCCTCGTCCGCGAAGGTCCTCGCCTTTTCTGCCGGTTTCAGTAGAAAATGTCGCCGGATGCACATTTTCTTCTTTTGTCGGATCCGGTGCGCCTTCGGGGAAATGGCTTGTTTCGCGTTTCGAGTCCGGCGGGGTGCGGGGCCCGGCCCCTCGTTCGCCCGGGAGCGGGCCCCGCGTCCCGCGTCCCGCTTTGGAACCGGTTTGTAGAGGATCCAGAAGCGGGAGCCGCGGAGCCGGGTTCGCGGAGGAAGTTCTGAGCAGATCGAAAGAGACGGGCAGGGGTCGGTTTGGCTTGTAGGGTGATGGCTCCGGCCTGGGGCCCCAGGAAATTGAAGTGTGTCTGGGGGCCGCGGCGAGGCGGGAGGGCTCTTGGAGGGGTGGGGCTGGGGACCGTAGGTGGTGTGGCCCCACCGCAGGGGTTTTGGCGTGCGCTTCGGGGGCCGCTTGTGAGGCATTGGGTAGTAAGTGGCTGAACCCTATGAGTTTGAATTCCAGAGGACCAGGTTTTTAATAGGCTTTGGTAATAATTGGAAACTCTTTAAGGAGTTAACAGTGATTTTCAAAACTTGTTGAGCAATTTGGTTTCAGTGAAAACAGGTGAGTAAGGGAGGGGAGCGGCGGCTCCAAGAAACAGATCCAAAACGGAAAAGCTTACTGCCTCTGAGGCCCTTAAATGCAGGGTCTTCTCCGCCTGCCTTAGCGCCCGGCGGATCCCTGTACCGAGTTTCTGTGATGATAGAGGCTTGTAATGACGGGAATTACTTTAGAAACCAGTGGCGTTTATGCTGTTTTTTTAACTTTTTATTTTAGTTGGTTTACATTGTTCTTTCAGTTTCTGTTGTTCCGCAAGGTGAACCCGTCATACTCAGGACTCTCTCATATTACCTTGAGTCTTGCTCCATCACAAGTGATCGGACATAGTTGCCTGTGCTGTCCAGCAGGACCTCTGTCTACGACCGTTCTAAATGGAGAAGCTTGTGCCCCTTAACTCCAAACTCCCACACCTTCCCCCTCCGAGAAACCACAGGTTGGCTGAGTCTGCTGCTGTGCTGTAGATAGGTTCAGCTGAGCCATATTTTAGATCCTTTAGACTGTTTTTTTGTTTATTTTTTCCCCCTTTCTGCCCACCCTGTGGCGTATGGAGCTCCTGGGCCAGGGATCAAATCTGAGGCGCAGTCACAACCTAAGCCACAGGCGTGGCCATGCCGGATCCTTAACCCACTGAGCTGGGTGGGGGATCAGACCTGCGTCCTAGTGTTCCCAAGACACTGCCGGTCCCATTGCACCGCAGCGGGGGCTCCTGTACTGTCTTTAATAAAGGCTTATCAGGATTTCCTGTCACGGCTCGGCAGAAACGAATTTGAGTAGCATCCAGGAGCACGCAGGTTCGATCCCTGGCTGTGAGTTGTGGTGTAGGTCTCAGACATGGCTCAGATTTGGGATTGCTGTGGCTGTGGTGTAGGCCGGCGGCTACAGCTCCCATTAGACCCCTAGCCTGGGAACTTCCATATGTCTTGGGTGCGTCCCTAAAAAGATAAAAAGTTTCATCGAAAATTATTTGTTTATTTACATTGGAATATTTTATTGAATGTGTATCATTAACTAGAGCTCAATTTTTTATTTTTATATTTTGCTTTTTAGGGCCACACCCACAGCATACGGAGGTTCCCAGGCTAGGGGTCTAATTGGAGCTACAGCTGTCAGCCTGCACCACAGCCGCAGCAACGCGGGATCCGAGCCACATCTGTGACCTACACCACAGCTCATGGCAATGCCGGATCCTTAACCCACTGAGCGAGGCCAGGGATCGAACCCTCAATCTCATGGTTCCTGGTTGGGTTTGTTTCCGCTGCACCACGACGGGAACTCTGTAGACCTCAATATTTTACAATTCCTTGTTTCATATGAAATTTATGTATAGCAAAGTGACATCTTGTACATTTGTTTTATTTTTTATAATGATTTTTATTTTTTTCTATTATAGCTGATCTACAGTGTTCTGTCAGTTTTCTGCTGCACAGCAAGGTGACCCAGTTGAGATTTATTTATGTATTGCTTTTTAGGGCCGCACTTGCGCCATGTGGAGGTTCCCAGGCTAAGGGTCCAATTGGAGCTACAGCTGCTGGCCTACATCTCAGCCACAGCAACATCAGATCCGAGCCACATCTGTGACCTACATCACAGCTCATGGCAACGCCAGATCCTTAACCCACTGAGCCAGGCCAGGGGTCAAACCCACAACCTCAGGGTTCCTAGTCGGGTTCATTTCCGCTGAGCTATGACGGGAACTCCCCCATCAAAGATTATTTAAAAAATACAGTTCTGGCTTTTACATGGTTATATTTCAGTTGTTTGAAAAATACACTTTCGCTTTTAACAAATTACAAGTAAAGCTTATAATGATACTGAAAAAATATGCTTTTATGTTTAAGCTTTTGGTTATCCTCAGGTTAATTCACTATAATGTAAATTTATGCCAGATTGTTGAGTTTATTACACTCTGTTTTTATTTATACTGATTTTTTTTTCTCTTGGAGAGCCGTATGGAAGTTCCCAGCCTCAGGGTTGAATTGGAGCTACAGCTGCTGGTCTATAACACAGCCACAGCAATGCCAGGTCTGAGCTGTGTCTGCAACCTGTACCACAGCTCACAGCAATGCTAGATCCCTGACACATTGAGCTAGGCTAGGGAGCAAACCCGCATCCTCATAGATATTAGTCAGATTCGTTTTCTCTGAGCCGCAATGGGAACTCTTGTATTTATACTGATATTTAATTTTCAGTCAGTACTTTTTTTTTTTTCCTTTGGGCTGTGCCTACAGCATATGGAGGTTCCCAGGCTAGGGGTCTAATCGGAGCTGCAGCTCCCGGCCTACACCACAGCCACAGCAACACCAGATCCGAGCCGCGTCTGTGACCTACACCACAACTCATGGCAACACCGGATCCTTAACCCACTGATCGAGGCCAGGGATTGAACCCGCAACCTCATGGTTCCTAGTTGGGTTCGTTTCCGCTGTGCCATGACGGGAACTCCTTCACTCAGTGTTTTAACCACACTCATTGCAACTTTGGGTTTAAAAACATTTGTTTATAATTTTAAAAATTGTTGTTATTATTTTATGGTTGCACTTGTGGCATATGAAAGTTTCCTGGCTAGGGGTCAAATCACAGCAACACTGGATCCTTACCCACCTAGACTAGGGAACGCACCCGCATCCTCTGGGAGACCGTGTTGGGTTCTTAACCTGCTGAGCCACAATGGGAACTCCTATTATTAGTATTCTTATTATTTGGTTGAGGCTTGCAGCAGCTTGATGTGGGATCTCAGTTCCCAGACCAGAGACAACCTGGCTGCAGGGGTGAAAATGTAGCATTTTAACCAGTGGAACACCAGGGAACTCCCTCATAATTTTATGTTATTTAGCTTTTTAGGGCTGCACCCACGGCATATGAAGGTTCCCAGGCTAGGGCTGAATCAGAGCTGCATCTGCTGGCCTGCACCACAGCAACGC
Organism: Catagonus wagneri; assembly: GCA_004024745.2. Classification (NCBI taxonomy): domain Eukaryota; kingdom Metazoa; phylum Chordata; class Mammalia; order Artiodactyla; family Tayassuidae; genus Catagonus; species Catagonus wagneri. The sequence continues at coordinate 171,569 of PVHT021183571.1, forward strand.
AGGATCCAAGCTGCATCTGCGACTTATATCACAGCTCACGGCAATGCTGGATCCTTAATCCACTGAGCGAGGCCAGGAATTGAACCTGCAGCCTCATGATTACTGGTCAGATTCGTTTCCACTGCACCACAATGGGAGCTCCTGTACCTGCCTTTTTATTCAGTGTCCTGTTTGTGGGGTTCTTCCCATGCTGTTGAGTAGGTCATTCCCACTGGCGTGCTGTCCGCACGGCTTGCCCACCCCGCCGTTGGTGGGTGTTTGGGTCGGTCCCCGGCTCGGGGCTGTTGTGAGGGTACCAGTGCCACTGGGAGCACTCTGTCACCTGCCTCTTGGTTCCCGTGTGTTGCTTTTCCTGTGAGGCTCGTGTCAGGAGTAGCATTGCCAGTGGGAGTTGGGCAGGCAGCCCCCCGCCAGTGGGCCCCCCTCGCGCTTGGCGTGCTGTCCGTCGTCTTGGCCGTCGCAGCGGATGTGCGGTGTGTGTGAGATTGTATTTGCATTTCCCGGATTCTGTACTTTTTTTTTGTCTTTTTGCCTTATCTAGGGCCACACCCGCAGCGTATGCAGGTTCCCAGGCTAGGGGTCTAACAGGAGCTGTAGCCGCCGGCCTTCGCCACAGCCACAGCCACAGTCACAGCCACGCGGGATCCGAGCTGCGTCTGCGACCTACACCGCAGCTCACGGCAACGCCGGATCCTTAACCCATGGGAGCCTGGCCCATGGGAAGCAGGGGGGCCTGTGGTGAGGGGACACCCACTGCGCAAGGCAGGGATCGAACCCTCAACCTCGTGGTTCCTAGTCGGATTTGTTAACAGCTGTTCCACGACAGGAACTCCCAGATTCTGTACTTTTACTGACCATTTGGATATTTTCTTCTGGAAGAGGTTCAGTCTTTTGCTCATTTTTCTGTTGGGTTGTCTGCTTTTCCCTGTGGATTTATTGGGGTCGTTTGTGTATTTTTACACAAGTCTTGTCAGGTGCCCCCCAGAGCCCGGGAGCTGGTTCGGTGCATCCCCAGCTCCTGGGAACCCTCTGACAGTCCTTGCGGTTTTATGAGTGACTTGGATGGAACGGAGCAGGTCTCCCCCGTGCCGGCGGGGCGGCTGACAGCGGAGAACAGTGTCGCCCAGCGCTGGGTCGTGGGTCCGAGGGGCCGCCGACTCGGGCAGCCTGGGCATTCAGACCAGCGCGCGCTTGCGGTGCGGCACTGCCTCGGAGGGTTTGGGGTTTCTCTTCCTGGCCGCAAGCTCCATGTGAACCAGCAGCTGGACGTGGTCTTGGTCACACTGCGGCCTCGAAGTGCAGGTCACAGGGTCACCTGAAGCTTGAGTGCTCCGTTCTGTTCCATTGCCAGGACGCCGTTCACTGGCCGCTGACAGTCTGGTGTGTGCCTTGGGGTGGTGACCGTGCTGGGGTCAGTCCAGGGAACCTCACGCTGCCTCCTGGAAGCCCCCTCCCCTCCTCCAGGGGATGCGGCTTTCTTGTCTGCAGTCGCCTCTCTGGGACCTGGTGCCTGGCAGCCCTCCAGAGCGAACTAGGAGGCGACAGAAGCCCGGGGGCGGGGGGCAGTGCACGGCGGCTGAGCCGGCGAGGGGGTCAGCGCTGCAGCGGGGCCTGGCCCATGGGAAGCAGGGGGCCTGCGGCGAGGGGACACCCCAGCGCCGCCCACAGTCCTGTCTGTGCCACAGCAGCTGCTAGCAGGGCCATGGGTAGCCCCTAGCCGCGGCCGCTCGCTCCAGGCCGTGAGCTTGGCCAGGTGCCCCGTGAGGTGACAGCTGTGTCTCTCTCTCACTTCAGGATGCTTTGCGTGTGGGATGGAAAATGGATTTCGAGTCTATAACACCGATCCGCTGAAGGAAAAGGAGAAACAAGGTAAGACATGCTCCTGCCATCTCCGTTTGCAGCCCCCGGGCCTGGATTGTGCCCTGGTGATGGGGGGTGCCGGTGCTGTGACGTGCGTGGGACTCACGGCCCTCTGCCCGCCTGGATGGCTGCGCTCCGTCCTCGTCTTCCTTCCCTTTCTTTCTTTTTTGTCTTTTCTGGGGCCGCACCTGTGGCCTATGGAGGTTCCCAGGCTAGGGGTCTAACAGGAGCTGCAGCCGCCGGCCTTCGCCACAGCCACAGCAATGCGGGATCCGAGCCGCGTCTGCGACCTACACCACAGCTCACGGCAATGTCGGCTCCTTAACCCACTGAGCAAGGCCAGGGATCGAACCCGCGTCCTCATGGTTCCTAGTCGGATTTGTTAACCACTGAGCCACCACGGGAACGCCTCTTTTTTTCTTTTTTTTTATGGCTGCATGTATGGTATATGGAAGTTCCCAGGCTAGGGGTTGAATCAGACCCGTGGCTGAGGTCTGCACCACAGCCACAGCAAGGCCAGATCCTTGACCCACTAAGCCGGGCCAGGGATTTAACCTGCATCCTCTTGGGGACAACCTTGGGTTCTTAACCTGCTGAGCCACAGTGGGAGCTCCTTTTTTCTTTCTTGTTGCCTTCTTTCTTTCACCGAGCTTCTGTGGGCCCAGGTCCCCTGGCCTGGATACGGCAGCCGTTCCGTTCAGGGGTGCTGGTGACGCTGGTCCCCCGGGGGTCCCGGCCCTGCTGGGAGAGCGGGCGTGGTCGGTGCACCACTACTTTTCTTGTCGGACGTGAAGCTGTCGGGAGTTCAGCTGAGGAATTTAGTTATAGCTTCTGGGACTTGGACTCTTAAAATGACTCACGCTTGGACAGTATTGCTGTATTGCTTGTAATAATAAATTATTGTTGCTTCTCTTAATGCATTGTCTTAAATTATGTTTCCATGGGCTGCAAGTTTTCAAAAGCTGGAGTCAGGAATTCTATGGGTAAAATAAAATCATGGTGGTCCTTTTCCCACGTGACAGGAAAGATGTGTGATTTACGGGCAGCATCTTTCCATCCACTTCTCCTACGTGTTTTTCTTAAGCTTGTGGTGTCTCCTGGTCCTTACCTGTCAACGGATGAGCAAATCTCACATAAGTCAGACGGAAACCTCCTCTTTCTTCCTGCGGCTGTGGTTGGGTTTTTCTTCCGTGCACGAGTTATATTTTCTGGTGCTGGAATTCTTTCTGGTCTGTAGGAGGGGTCACCGCCTTGGGGCCCCCTGTCAGACCCTGTGTGTGCAGCGGTAGGTGTCTTCGCATCTGGAGAGCTCCGGGTATTAGCTGGAGTCTCTCCCTTGTGCTTGTTGGAGGAAGTCAGGGCGGCGCGGCGGCAGAGGCTCGGGCTCTGGGCCCTCGCGCAGCGCCCCGTCCTGGTCTGGCCCGTGTCCAGCTGCTGTGTGACTTCTCTTGGCCCCGGGGTCTCTGTGTGTGAAAACGAGGATGATTACTGCCCACCGCCTAAGGCCGCTGTAGAGATGGGTGAGTTCAAACCCGTGAGACACAGCAGATGCCTCGAAAGCTTGTGTCCTCTCACCGGGCAGTGGAAGAGGGGCCTGTGGGGTCAGGGAGGGCTCCAGGCTGCGGTCGGCCTCTCCCGCCGGTCTTCTGTGCTTCTGACTGCCGTCTGTTTTGCTTTAGTGAATTAAGCCAGCTCTGCTTTTTACAGAAAAGAGGTTACAAAATAGTTTGAAACAGGCTGACTTGCAAATTTGAGGGTACTTTTTACTTCAAGTGACCTAGAAACGTAGGCGTCACAGACTTCAGCTTCCTAGTTGAGTCATCAGGGGCTTATTAACCACTGCCTCCTAAATAATGAAATGTCTACAGTAAGAGTGGGATCGCTCATGAACGGGGTTAGACAGCGAGCAGCTGAGTGCCAGGAAGGCCTGCTGCCGTCCTGCAGCCGCCCCTGCCTGGGTCAGCCTGTCCCCGAGCTCAGCTTGTGGAGAGGGTACAGACCTGGCAGGGCTGTGCAGTGCCGACCGGGGCCTTCTGCTGCCACCTTCCTAGCAGCTGGCTCAGCAGTAGGAAGAGGTGCAAGACTTGGCCTTGTTCCTTTTTTGTCTGCCAGACGTGCCTTCCAGGGGAGGAAGGAAGTGTGCCGGCCTGGTGCGGTCATTCCCAGGTCTGGGCGCTCGGCCTCTCCCAGCCACGACTGTGGCTTCGGGAAGGGGACCCTGCCTGGCCGTGAACAGAGCGCCTCACTGGACGGAGGCTGGCAGTGCTGGGAAGCTGTCTCGGGCCTCCTGGGCCGCCGGGAGGCAGCCTTCTCCTCTGAGGCGTTGCTGGCCATGCGGGGGCCTCGCAGGGACGCTGGCCGTCAGAGGGAACCGAGTCACGTGGGTCACATGCGTCCGAACGTGTACTAGAAGGAGGGTTCGGATCGTAATTTGAGCGAAGCTGTGCCAGGAGTGATTGGTTTGCGTAAAGTAGTACATCCACTGGTTGCAGAAATAGAAGGGAATGTGTGAAAAGTCAGCCCCTGTCTTCCTTTAGAAACGCAGCCTCCCGAGTCTCAAAGGCGCCTGGAGTTGCTGTAGTCCCTGCTTCATGGACTGGAAGGTCCCCCATCTTCAGGCACCTGCCTCCTCCACGCAGCAGTGTGCACACGCGGGACGGGGCGGCGTGTGGGGGCAGAGGGGCCGCACCTGACGGGCGGAGCTGCGGGGAGGCTCATGGGGGCCGGCATGCAGTGATGGAGGCCACCACCCCGTGTCGGGAGTAGGGGGTGACCTGCCAGTCTCCCGGCCCCTCATCCTGCAGGTCAGAGCAGGGGCGTGGGCTCCGCGCCCACGTGGTCAGCCCAGCCTGCCGGGGCGCGGGGCCCAGAGCAGTGGGGAGCTCGTGCCATGAGATGAGGGAGGTGAGCTGACGGGCGGGCGGGGCTCTGGTGAGGGTGTGGGCACGCTCTGTCTTGTCCGGGCACGGCCTGGCCTGACAAGTTCAGGTTGGTAGAATAACTTGGCAAACTGTTTTCTGTATTTATGCACACTCTGTTTGCTCCAACAGTTACGCTTACAGGACTTTAAAGGATTTTTTATCTTTAATTTTTCAACTTTTCTTTCAAATTTAAGTGTAGCTGATTTGCAGTGTATGTGAATTCTCTTTCAGGTTCTTTTCCCTTATGGGTTATTACCAAATACTGAGTCGCGTTCCCTGTGCTTCACGGGAGGCCTCTTTTGGTTATTTTATGTGTGGTGGCGTGTAAGTGGTAAGCCCAGCCTCCTCATTTGTCCCTCCCTCAAAGATTTTATCTGAAGGAAAACATTGGAAAAAGAACCAGACCTTGTTATGAGTATTCCTTGCAGCGCAGTTTCTAGGTGTGAGCAGTGAGCGGGGCCTGACCGTCCTCTCTCGGATCTGGGATGCCCTGTGCCCGTGCAGCCTGCGCGTCCTGACGGGGAGGATCGGCCATGACGCCGCTGCTTGAGTTCAGAGGTCATGCACCGTCCCGTTTACAGCGGCTTCTCCTTTATGCTTTTCTGTGTTGCCTCATTTTGTAACAGTAGTGTACAACCCGCATAATGGGAAATAACTAGGATCTCTCCACTAACCTCAGAAATAGGAAAGGGGAGCTGGGGCCGCAGGGCAGAGGCCAGGATGGGGAGGCAGGAGCTGGGGCCCTTCCTGCAAGGCCCCCCTCGCCCACTTTCTTGCAGATGCTCGATTTTGGCGGCAGGTTCTTGGAGGCGTGGGACCTGTCAGGTGTCGGCTGGCGCTGGAGTTTCCTGGGCGCCTGCTCCATGTCGTCTCGCCCTCTCTGCAGTGCTGGTCTGCAGCGCAGCCCGCGGCCTGGGCACTTCCCGAGGTGTCCCGTTGGGTGCGCCCCTGCGCACGGGTCTGCTTTTCTGTCAGCCTGTAGTGCCTGTGGCTCTTGCAGGACGAGCCCTGGGGGCCCGGGTAGTGGGCTTCCTTTGGGGGCCCCCCATCGCTCCAGCTGCAGGAGGTGGGGTCGGACAGCCTCGGGGGCTGTGGCGGGTGCCCTTCGGGGTGGAGGCTGCGGCCTTCAGGGGTCGAGTCCTGACTCCGGGAGTCTGCCTTTCTGTGCCGCTGCGTGTCGCATGGAAGCCTCTTCACTAGATGTGGAAAAGTCTGCATTTCTTTCTCTTTCCAAACTTAAATCCCAGAGGCCTTAGCTGTTTACAGTGGTCAGAACTGCTTAGGGTTCCCACCAGGGCTCAGTGGTAACAAACCGGACTAGGATTCCCGAGGATGTGGGTTCAATCCCTGGCCTCACCCAGTAGGTCGGGTATCCGGTGTTGCCGGGAGCTGTGGTGTCGGTTGCAGACGTGGCTCAGATCCTGCATGGCTGTGGTGTAGGCTGGCAGCTGTAGCTCCGATTCTACCCCTAGCCTGTAACTTCCACATGCCGCGGGTGCAGCCCTAAAAGGCAATAAAAAGATAAATAAAATTTAAAAAATTGCTAGTCTATCTTAATTCTTAACGTCTTTGTAACCTTTTTGTTGTTTTTGTTTTCTTTTTTGGCCGCCCTGCAGCATATGGAGTTCCTGGGCCAGGGATCAGATCTGAGCAGCAGTTGGGACCTAAGCCACAGCTGCAGCAACGCTGGATCCCTAACCCACTGTGCCCTGAAACGCAGCCGTCCCGTTGTGCCACAGTGGGAACTCCTTGACTTCTTTGTAGTCGTTTTTTTTATAATGATTTTTATTTTTTCCATTATAGCTGATTTTCAGTGTTCTGTCAGTCATACATACCCAGTCACACATAACATGTATACATTCTTTTTGCTAACTTTATCATGCTCGATTACAAGTGACCAGACATCGTTCCCAGTGACTTCTTTGTAATCTTGATGTTGATGCTTTTTTTTTTCAATTTCTTAATGAATTTTATTTCAATTATAGGTGTACAAAAATCATCACAAGTCAATTTGATAGCATTTCCGTCTCAAAACCCTCAGTGCATCCCCCACCCCCCAGACTGTCTTATTTGAAAAACCAAAGGTTTTCCAAAGTCTGTGAGTCATTGTCTGTTCTGCAAAGAAGTTCATTGTGTCTTTTTAGTTTCCACATGTAAGCGGTAGCATTGGATGTTGCTGTCTAATTGACTGGTTTCCCTTCGCATGATAATTTCTAGGTCCATCCATGTTGCTATAAATGCTGTTATTTCGTTCCTTTTAATGGCTGAGTAATATTCCATTGTGTGTATGTACCACATCTTCCCTATCCATTCCTCTGTCATGGGCATTTAGGTTGTTTCCGTGCCTGGCTATTGCATAGAGTGCTGCAGTGAACGCTGGAGTACGTGTGTCTTTTCGAGTCGTGGTTTCCTCTGGGTGGATGCCCAGGAGTGGGACTGCTGGGTGGCACTGATGCTTTTAAATTGCATCACAGGAGTCAGCCATAAATAGGCATCAAGGTAAACAAAATAGTTTTGATTTCATAAAATACTGGGTTTGGGTTTTTTTTGTTGTTGTTTTTCCTTTTTTGGCCACGCCCATGGCATGCACGAGTTCCCAGGCCAGGACTGAACCCAGTGCCACAGCAGTGACAGCACTGGATCCTTCACCTGCCGACCCGCCAGGGAACTCCTGGGTTTGTTTTATTATTATTAGAAGGAGGTTTAGAGGAAAACCTCAGCCTATATCATTTAGAACACTTTATTTCATTTTCTTTTTAGGGCCACATGTGCGGCATATGAAGTCCCAGGATAGGGGTTGAATCTGAGCTGCAGCTGCCAGCCTACGCCACAGCCACAGCAACGCGGGATCCGAGCCGCGTCTGGGACGTACACCACAGCGCACGGCAACGCCGGGTCCTCAACCCACTGAGCGAGGCCGGGGATCGAACCGGCCTCCTCTTGGATACTAGCTGGGCTCGTCGCTGCTGAGCCACAAGGGGGACGCCAACAGCCTGTGTCATTTGAATGAAAACTCTGAGACAGAATGCAGCCAATCTGTGGTGGCTTCTTTTGTGAGGTTCTGCAGCCCGCCCCCTTCTGACCGGCTCTGTGTGTCGGGGGTGAATTGCAGGCGCTGCTCTGTCTCCTGGTGTTTCCTCCTCCCGTTAGCTTGGTCACGTCCTGCCAGGGGACCGACTTGCCGCTTTCAGACCTTGCGGACCTGGGACTCGGGCTGGGTGGGTAGTATTTAGAGAGTACTGGGTGGGAGCTCCCTGGTGGAGCTGGCGGCGTCACTGCTGTGGCTCCGGTTCGACCCCTGGCCGGGGAACTTCCGCATGTGGCCAAAACAAATAAAAACTAAAAATCAAATAGAGAGTATGTTGGTTTCCTCTTGGTGTAATTTACAGGTTGCTCTAAACTGATTTGATTCTAGAGCCTCCTGGAGCTGCACTGAGGGAACACTTCCTCCTCACAGACCCCGGACGCCTCATCTTGCGAGACCGAGCCTCTGGGCCCGGCAAACGCTGCCCCACCCCGCCCCAGCCCTGCTTCCTGTCCCTGGGCTTCTCTGCCGCGGGGACCCGAGCAGACGCACTCACACAGCATCTGTCCTTTCGGGACGGTGCCTTTCACATGGCAGTGTCCCCAGGGCTCGCCTGTGCAGGACCGTGTGCCGGGTTCCTTCCTTTTTGGGCCTGAGTGACAGTCCGTGTGCGCGTGGACCGTGTCTTATTCACCCTGGACGAACACTGGCACGGCTTCCGCTCCTGTGGATAATGCAGCTCTAAACACGGGTGTGGACGCGTCTCTTCGGCGCCCTGCTCTCAGGTCTTCAGGACGTGTGCCAGCTCGTGGGACTGCGGGACCATGTGCTGGTTCCATTTTTAAGTTTTTGAGGAACCACCACCCAGTTCCAGGAGCACCTACAAAGACAGTGCCTGAGGGTTCCTGCTTTGCCACCTGTTAATTAAACTTCCTGTTTGTTTTGGATAGTAGCCTTCCTGGTGTATGTGGCGGGATAGCTCGTTGTGGGTTTTTTGGTTTGTTTTTTACATGGGAGTTGCAGTGCTTACTTCAGGTTCTCTCTTGTTTTGTCCTTTTTTGCCACACAGGCAGTCTGTGGAGATTCCCCGGCCAGGGATCGAACCTGTGCCACAGCAGCAACCAGAGCCCCGGTGATGAGTGCGCAGGAGCCTTAGCCCGCCAGGCGAGCAGAGAGCTGCCTCGCTGTGGTTTTGACGTGCGTTTCTGGGATGCTGGTGACGGGCACGTTTTCCTAAGTGTTGGGCACTTTATGTCATCTTTGGAGAAATGTCTCTGCATGTTGCCCATTTTTTTTTTATAATCCAGTTATTTGATTTGTTGTTGTTGTTGGGTTGTTGTTCTTTGTATATTTTTGACATTAAGCCCTTTTCAGGTGAATGATTTGCAGGTGTTTTCTCCCATTTCGTAAGCTGCCTTTTCACTTAAGTCCTTTAATGCACAGCAGCTTTTAGGTTCCACACAGACCCATTTGTTTATTCTTTTGTGTGCCTTTGATATCGTGTCTAAGAAATTACCAAGTGCATTGGCCTGAAGATCTGTGCTTCCTGGAGTTGTATGGTATTGGATCTTACACCTGGGTTTTTTTTTTTTTTTTTTTGTCTTTTTGGGCATTGGCATATGGCAGTTGCTAGGTAAGGGGTTGAATTGGAGCTGCGGCCTACGCCACAGCCACAGCAGCATGGGATCCGAGCCCACGACCCACACCACAACTTGCGGCAAAGCCGAATCCTTCACCTACTGAGCGAGGCCAGGGATCCATCCCGCACCCTCACAGATACTAGTTGGATTCGTTTCTGCTGCGCCTTGTCAGGAACTCCCTTACGTGTGGCTCTTTGACCCATTTTGAGTTTGTTTTTATCTGAGGTATATGATACGGGCTGCCTTCGTTCTGCCGCATGTGGTTGGCGGGGGCTTCTCCCTGGGAGCTCAGGAGCAGCCGTTGCAGGTCTCTCTAAGCTTTGGGCTGTTGGAGCCCATCAGTCTCTAGTGTGAGAGGCTGAGCCCAAGTTCACTAACAGCCACTGTCCCCCACCCACCACGATGGCCTGGCAAGTCCCGGCTGGGTGCAGGGACCCAGTGTCACACCTGGGGGCCACGTCTCGTCTCGGAGGGGGCGGGGCAGTGGGGCGGGGGAGCGCCGACCGCTGGGGAGCAAGCCGCAGCCCTGCTGGGTGGGAGGCACCCTGTCGGGGGCTCTGGGCATGTGTGCGGCCCTGACTTTGGGTGGGGTTAGCTCCTGGGTGGCCTGGAGCCCTGCTGGGCGCGGCCAGCTCCGGGTGCCCTGCTCCCGGCCCTCCCCACGGCCGGCCATCCGCTGACCTTGCCCTCCAGACAGAGCGCGTGGGCTCTCCGCGCACCTGGGACGCTGTGGGAGGAGGAGGTGTTGGCGGCCGCAGGCAGTCTGGGTGTTGGGCCCTCTCAGTTGGCCAAGTTTGGTGCGCTGTCACCTATGATTTCAGAGCGCTGGCGCATTTTGGCGCCTTGGCCTCTTAGGTGCTCAGTGTTTGCACTTGAAATTGAGTTCTCGGTGAGCACACGAGAGACGTCTGAGGCTGTCGTTTTCCTCGCCAGTCGCCTTTCTCGATGCTCACGGTGGACGTGCATTGTTGGTTAAAAATCAGGTGCTGACTGTTACATTTTCCCCGTTTCTTGTTTTAACGGTAAAATGTACATGCTAACTTCTTTTTGTCATTTCAGAATTTCTAGAAGGAGGAGTTGGCCATATTGAAATGTTATTTCGCTGCAACTATTTAGCTTTGGTTGGTGGCGGGAAGAAGCCGAAATATCCTCCGAACAAAGGTAACGCCGTCACGCATGCAGTCCTGTCTAGACCTCGTTGGCCTCTCTTTGGGTCTCTGGCCACGCTGGCTCTTCCCTGGTGGCCCGGCGGCACTCAAAGGACTAGTGCCTGGGCAAGAAGCTTCCAGAGCCAGTGTCTGGTCTCCACCCCTCCTGGGAGAAGCCCTGTGTGACGAGGTCACTTGTTCCCTTGCGTGGAGCATGTGCTGCCCAGGTGGGGTCGGCCAGGCGGAGGCACGCCTGCACCGGCCCGCCTCGTCCTTGGCGTCCTGTGTCCTGAGCTTCCCCTAAAAGAGGAAAGGGCTGTGTCAGCTGCAGAGGGCCACAGACCCACGGGAGCACGTGGGCGGAGAACCAGCTTGCTCGGGGCTGAGGCGTGCTCTCGGTGTGTGCGTTCAGAGAGGTGGCGGCGTGGAGTCTGAGGGAGACACGGACGTACCAGCCCCCAGGCCCTGCGCGCCGCTGACCAGCTGTCTTTGGGGGCGAGGAACCCACAGAAAGAGGGTAGAGCCTGGAGGGGGCAGGCGACCGGGGAGCGGGTGGGCAGACCGCTCTGAACGCCCGGCGAGGACCTGGTCAGTCTAGAAGCCTCGCCCGGGAGGAGGCCGGGGGAAGTGAGTGTGGTTGTGGGGGCTGGGGCTGCCGAGCTGGAGCCCCCTGAGACGGGGCGGGGGCAGTGGGGACCACGTTTCTCGGAGCTTTGAGCTGTTGTGAGGGAGGTCCCCAGTGGAAAGCGGGCGGGTGAGCTGCTGGAGACCACGGGGGGGTTGGGGGGCAGCCCGGCTGTGCTGGAGTCACGGGGACGCAGAGTTCTGCGCGGCCCGGGACAGGCCTGGGGCGCGGCTGGCAGTTCCCAGTGGAGCTGCTGTGGCGTGTGTGATCCGGGAGCTGGACTCTGCCCTCAGTTGAGGATTCGGCCTGAGGACTGCAGAGGCTGAGGGCAGCATGCCAGGCTGCTCTCCCAGTCTGTCCGCCCGGCCTGGATGGCAGGGCCTGGGGCCCAGCAGTTAGTGGGCAGCAGCTGTACTGGGGGCCGGGCCTTGTGCTGGACTGAGGTGACGGGGCTCCTGGGACCAGGCAGAGTGCCCGCTGTCACTCTGAGGAGTGGTGTCGGGAGCCTGGCCCGCCTGGGGAGCTGTTTCAGGAGGGGTCACCGCTTCTGCATCATCTCTGGGTCTCTCACCCGGATACCTCATTCTCAGTAAAAGGAAAAAAATCTGAGAATTGAAAGTCTCAAATTTTACGGACTTACAAGAAGGCAGTTTTATAACAGAACACTTTAAGTAAAATTTAAGCTTTTATACAGTGCTAAAGGCAATTTAAAAAATTATTTATTTAGGGCCACACCTGCAGCATATGGGAGTTCCCCGGCTAGGGGTCGAATTGGAGCTGCGGCTGCCAGCCTACACCACAGCCACAGCAACTCCAGAGCCGTGCTGTGTCTGTGACCTACACCACAGCTCACAGCAACTCTGGATTCTAACCCCATGGAGTGAGGCCAGGGATCGAACCCGAATCTGCATGGGTACTATTTGGGTTCATAACCTGCTGAGCTGCAGTGGGAGCTACCTAAAGGCAAGTTTTTAAAGAATAACGTGTTCTGTTTAAACTTTTGTAAGATTGAAACATTTTTTTTCAATAATGTCAGTGTTACTTTTTCGTATTTTAATGATTGCACACTAAGAAACCCGTTGTTGCAGTGCAAAGCATCTGGCTTCTTTGGTGTGTGGAGACTGGCCGTCACAGGGACCAGCTGAGTCCTGACGGGCCCATGCTGTGTAGTGGACAGGGAGGCGCTTTCCGTTCAGGAAGAAGTCCGGAGTTTTTGAGCGATAGTTGCTGCTCCCAGGGGCTGTAGAGACAGGCCAGAACCTGTCCAGAGCATCCGAAACTTCTGGTTGGCTGCAGGAGGGCTGAAACTTCTGGTTGGCTGCGGGAGGGCTGCCGGCAGTCCTCGGTCACTGCCGTCCTTGGATTTTTCTCACTCCCCGGGTCGCTTTGCTTTTGTGAGTGAGCATTCGTGCTGCTGACCAGGGGGCTTCGTGATGGTGCTTCCAGAAATTTCTGAAAATGGAAGTCACCCGTGTTTGTGATGTCCTTGATGTCCTCGTCGGTGCGGGCCCGGCGGCCGGCTGTGCGCGTGCAGGCTGTGCGCGTGCAGGCGGCACTGGCGGTGTCAGTTGGCAGGGCCGCGGGCGCCCCGTCCTGTCCCCGGGAGAGCCTGCTCTGCCCGCGGCTTGTAAACACGGGCGTTCGGAGGGATGTCACGGCCCATCAGGAAACTGCCCTCTGCCCGCCTGTCCGTGTCCGGAGCCCTTGCCGGAGCTGGCGTGGGGTTTATCCAAGCGGCGGCGCTGGAGGGGCCGGGACGGCGGAGCTCGGCCTCGTTTTGCGCGGTTACGAGTTCCCGTCCGTCTCGTCTGCAGGGGCTGCGCTCGTGGTGTGGCATCGCCGCTGCCGCTCTCGCTGGGCCTGAGCGCTGCTCTGGCGGAACGGACTAGAGGCCCTGCCCGCAGGGCTGTGTGGCCGTGGTTTCTGGCCTCCGGGGAAGCCTCTTTCCCTCCCATCCTCGGCCGTCCGGGCACAGACACCCCGACCCTGCCCCCCGGGCTGTCTGAATTCTCCCGGCCCCGGGACGGACGCTGCGGACCCGTCGCGGTGCGAGGTCGCGGTGCTGGCCCGTCGCGGTGCGAGGTCGCGGTGCTGGCCCGTCGCGGTGCGAGGTGGCGCTGCGAGGTGGAGCAGCAGCAGTGGGTCGAAGGGCCCTGACCCAGCTCCCAGGCCTCGGCTTCCTTCCCTGGTCCGGGTTTACCTGCTGCACTTGAGACCTGTGGGCAGGTTTGCTTTGGCTCTGCTGGTGGACCCACGGGGCAGAGAGTTCGCGGGAGACTCGTGAGCGCGTGTGCCCGCGCGCGCGCGGGGGGCGGGGCAGGGCGGGGCGGGGCGGGTCCAAGCCCGAGGGGGCGGTCCTTCGTGGGAGCGGTCCTTCCGGGGGGCGGTCCTTCCCGGGGGCTCAGCGCCCGCCAGGTCGGGAGCGGCCGCGGCACGGTGCTCACAAGCCCTGTACTGCCGCAGTGATGATCTGGGACGACCTGAAGAAGAAGACGGTGATTGAGATCGAGTTTTCTACGGAGGTCAAGGCGGCCAAGCTGCGGCGGGACAGGTAGGCTTGCGCCTGCCTTTTAGACGCAGAGTGCTTGCTTTCCCGGAAGAGCCTGGAGTGGTTTTACTCGGGAGGGGAGTTGAGGACAGCCCTGTGTTAAACGTGAGGCTGTGCCTAGTCTGTGGCCCAGAAACAGGAGGAGCGGGTCTTACTTGCTGAGAGGTGAGTGGCCGGCGGACCGGGGAGGCGACCCCCGGGCTCGGCCCACGGTTCTCAGTCCTTCTGGGGGGCTGCCGGCCGAGGACACGAGCTTTGACCCTCGAGGCCCCTCCCCCATCCTCGGTTGTCCCATGGCCCCCGGTTGGTGTTTGTGTCTGAAGGCTGCGCGCCTCACCCAGCGGGTGTCTCTGAATCTCACCTGCTGGAGGTCGCGGGTCTCGCAGCGCTGCCCTCAGGGGAGCCCGAGGCCCCTCCTAGCGCCCGAGCCGTAGAGCAGAGCGCCACTACTTGGATTTTAATTTGCTGTGAGTGACGTCTACGCCGGGCAGTGGGGGAGGGACGGGTCCTGCCCCAGACGAGCGGGGGTGTCAGTCCCCACCCTTGGGAAGGTCTCTTCCTGCCTGCGCTGCTGGGGGCCTGCGGTAAAGCAAGCCCTGGGGCCGAGTCGGGGCGCTCACATCCCTGAATTACCAAATTCAGAGTCTGAATGGGTCAGGATGCAGTTCCTGCCTTCGGGTCCTACTTGGCTGTCACTCTAGACCAGATGTCTGCTGAGGGTACCCATTGGGCTGTGCCCGCTTGGCACGCAGTGCCCTCGGCCAACCTGCCACAGCCCCTGCCGGCCAGCGCCCAGGCCCGGGACTGCCCTCTTGTGGGCGCTGGTGGCAGTGTCTCCCAGCTCCCAGCTGACAGGACCAGAACTGCCGTGTGTCTGCGATTCACTTTGGGAGAGAGCATTGCCGGTGGTTTCTCTCCTTCCCAGAATCGTGGTTGTGCTGGACTCCATGATTAAGGTGTTTACGTTCACACACAACCCCCATCAGCTGCATGTCTTTGAAACCTGCTACAACCCTAAAGGTAAGAAATCTGAGAGGCCGGCGTTGGCACCCTCGGGGGGCGGTCTGGGACGGCCCCAGCGTCCTCCTCGACCTTCCCGCAGAGTCCTCGCTGTGGTTCTCAGATGCGTGCCCCCCAGTGGAACCCTTGTGGGCTTTTCCCGGTGCTTGTCACCCCGCAGCCCGGTCTGACTGTGGGGCCTGAGGCGGCACGTGCTTCTCTTCACTGGGAGGAGCTGCACGTGGCTGACCTGGATACGTGTTGTGCCGTCTTCAGTTCCTGGCGCAGCCTCGGTTGTTTCTTCTCTCTTCACCGGGGTGAGACGTGCACACTCGCTCATCTTGAGTGTGTCGTTTGGTGACCCTACAGCCAGAACAGGACACAGTGGTCCGTCACCCGAAGGACACCCCTCACCCCCGGCCGGCCTTCAGTTCTGCCTTTTCAGGTGTTCGGTGTTTCCCTCCTTCTGGCCGTCACCCCCGTGCCCCGTCCGTGGTGTCACTTGACTGCTTGTTACCGCGAGCGATGCCGTCTGTGGGTGCACCGTGGCTGTCCGGCGCCACAGGCCTCCGGCCGCTCTGGGCAGACTGGTTCGTGTACATGTCTGTGCGGACGGTTTGTGTGCCGGGCTTCGGCGTGACCGGTCCTCGGATTCCGGTGCCAGTGACGACTGCAGGGCTGACTTCTGTGTCTGACTCACCTCGCTCGTTACTGCCGATGGTGGGGCGTCGTCCTCCTTATGGCTCAGTAGTGCTCCTCTGTGCGCGCGTGTGTGCGTGTGTGTGCGTGTGCTCGTTGGAGCATGCAGGCCTTGGTGTCTAAAGTAGTCATCGACAGGTGTGTACTTGTTGCTACTTGTTGGGGGTCTTTGTAGGTCTTCTTTTTTCTTCCTTTTCTTCTCGTCCGTTGTGAGTTTATGACGTCTTCATGTTCTGTGTGGATCCCTTTTTCTTGCCCGTGTGTCTGCTGCAGGTGCCGGGCTGTGTGAGCCGTGCTTGTGCGCGCGTGTGTGCGATGACCGAACGGCCGGGTCTCCGTCTCAGACGCGTTTGCTCCCCCTCCTGATGCCGGTCTGACGGCAGGTTTGACGGCGTGTTCCGTGTCCGCTTGCTCACCGCGCTGCGTGGGACTCGCCTCCTGTGGCATAAGCTCCCCCGGCCGCACGGCTGGTTTTACTCCCTGCTCCACGCTGGCCTTGGTGGTGAGCGCCACCCGTGACGGTTTTCACGTCTCTTGTGGGGCCTTTCTTTTTCGCTTAAAAGGCTGCCTTTACCGTTCGTTTAAAAGACTCTTCTGCATTGAGTTACTTGGTACATTTTTTTACACCAAGTGTATGTAGGGTTTTTCTGGACTCCTTTTTCTGTTCCTGTGGTCTGTGTTTCTGTCCACAGGCCAGTATCAGACCACCTTGGTTTCTGGAACTTTAGGATAATTCTTGAAATTGGGTCGTCTGAGTCCTCTCATCTTGTTGCTATTTATTTTCAAGAATTTGAGGGCTTGGGAGTTCCCTTTGTGGTGCAGTGGAAACAAATCTGACTAGTATCCATGAGGACGCAGGTCTGACCCCTGGCCTCGCTCGGCGGGTTAAGGATCCCGCGTTGCCCTGAGCTGTGGTGTAGGTTGCAGACGTGTCTCGGATCCTGCATGGGTGTGGCTGTGGCTGTGGTGCAGGCCGGCAGCTGTATCTGCAATTCATTCTCTAGCCTGGGAACCTCCACATGCTGCAGGTGCGGCCCAAAAAAGCAAAAAAAAAAAAAAAAAAAAAGTTTGTGGCTACTCTAGGCCTTTTCCTTGTAACTTGAGAACGGCTTGTCTGTTTCCTCCAAAAGCAGGACTGCCCCTGGTCATAGGACACCTCAGTCTGCCGTGTGGCTCAGTGTCTTTTGCAGTCACCGTTCAGCATATTCCCAGGTTTTGGTTTTTTATGCTGTTGCTAACGGATTCGTTCTTAGATTTTACAGTTTTCCACTCTCAGGAGTTGGCACCCCGGAAGGCAGATGTTTCATTCAGTTTATTCCGTGATGAATTCAGCATACATTCCAATTACGAAGCTGCCTTGGGGAGGTAGCTTTGCTTGGCCCTCTGCTGCCCTTCGCAGGGAGAGGATTTTGTGGCTAATTCCCGTCTTTTCTGGGGCCTGGAGGGCAGTGGGCAGGTGTGGCTGTGGAAATGCGGGGGCTCCCAGCTGCTCCCCAGCCCTTGACGGTCGCCCTTCTCTGTCTAGGCCTCTGTGTCCTGTGCCCCAACAGCAACAACTCCCTCCTGGCCTTCCCGGGCACGCACACAGGCCACGTGCAGCTCGTGGACCTGGCCAGCACCGAGAAGCCGCCCGTGGACATTCCCGCCCATGAGGGCGTCCTCAGCTGCATCGCCCTCAACCTGCAGGGGACGAGAATTGCGACCGCGTCTGAGAAAGTACGGGGTGTCCCTGCCCCTGCCGCCGGCCTGTCGGGAAGCTAGTCATAGTTGCCAGAGGGTCAGGGGTCGTCCTCGGTTCTGCCCCCTCGGCTCAGAGGCGGAGTGACACGCGTACCGTTCTGCCTGGCCGTGGGGCTTAGGGAGGGCGAGCTGATGGCCCTTGGGCCGGGGCTCTGCCGGGGAGGTGTGCCCGGGGCTCGACGATCAAAGACCCCAGTCAGCTCTCGGTGACAGCAGGGGGACAGGTTGCGTCAGGTGATGTGGGTGGGTTTGGGAAGGGGTCAGATGGGCTCGTGCGTCTGTGAATAGAAGTCATTTCAAAAAAACTAAAAAGTTGTGAATCTTTGATAATGAAACAAAACACTTCGCTGTTTTCAAAGGGGACCCTTATACGAATATTTGATACCTCATCAGGGCATTTAATCCAGGAGCTGCGGAGAGGATCTCAAGCCGCCAATATTTACTGGTAAGCAGCCTGCAGCGCGGCCCTGGTGAAGGCTGTGGTCTCGGCCTTGACCCGGGCCGTGTGGTCTGGAGGGATTGTCACGTCCACCCCCACGAGGCGGGCAGGCTGCCGTCCCCTCAGGGGTGGGATTGCGCTCGCGTGGTAGCCGGTGTAACCCTGGGGGCACGGTAATTGGCCGCCGGGACCCGGCCCCCCGGCCCCGTCCACACGGCCGGTCTAATCTCCCTCCCTGCTGCCCGTCGGCTTCCTTCTCTGGGCATCCAAGGCGGCACTGTGAGCTGTCTGCCCGCCCCGGAGGCTGACCCGCTGCTGTGGGGCCGCAGCTGCGCCCCGCACGGCCAGGGCCTTGTTCTTGGGGTCTGGTCTGTGGCCGTTGCAGGGGTGCGGCTGCCCCCGGGCCCCGGCGATAAGCACGCAGTTGGTGCCTGGACGGAGGCCCGTGCTGGGGCTGTGGTGCGGTGGGCGCTCGGCGCTCCGGCCGGCCCGGCCGACGCCCACCCCCATGGGCCGGGGTCCTTGGAGGGAGCTGTTCTCCCGGGGCAGAGGCCGGGCCCTGGAGTGGGGTCCTGACCGCAGGAGGCCGGGCTGGGCAGGGCGCCCGTCCCCGCGAGACCCGAGCTTCGCCTGTTTGCTCGCAGCATCAACTTCAATCAGGACGCCTCGCTTATCTGCGTGTCCAGCGACCACGGCACGGTGCACATCTTTGCTGCGGAGGACCCGAAAAGGAATAAGCAGTCGAGGTGGGTCCCGTAGGAGGGGCCTGGGTCTGGGCCGGCCGGGGTTCCTTCCTGGTCTCGGGTCTGGTTCTCTGGAACCGGAGTGGGTGGCTCGGGGCGGAGGCAGCGGGGCCATCACCCCGCCCCGTCTCCGTAGACGTCGTCAGGGGACCGTCCAGGCGCCTTCCGAGACTTAGATCTCGGCCCTGGAGTCTACCACCACCTGTGGCTGGTGCCCTGTTGGTGCTCATAGTTCCTGGGTTTGTAATAAAGCCATTAGTGGAGTTCCCGCCCTGGCATGGTGGGATCAGCAGCATCGTGGGAACACTGGGTCGCAGGTTCGATCCCCAGCCCATAACAGTGGGTTAAGGATCAGCGTTACTGCAGCTGTGGCTTAGGTCGGACTGCAGCTCGGATCTGATTCCTGGCCCAGGAGCACCGTATGCCATGGGGAGGCCAGAGATAAAATGAAAAATGTGTGTGTGTGTGTGTGTGTGTTATATATAATAAAACCATTAGTAATGACCAGGTTTTCTCATGTGAAAAATGAAAAAGGCGAAAATAGAACTTCAGTCACGAGGGCTTAGCCAGCACGAGGCAGAGCTGTGTCTGCCGCACGGACGTAATTTCTGTCTTTGCTTCCTTCCCTCAGTTTGGCATCGGCCAGTTTCCTTCCAAAATACTTCAGTTCCAAGTGGAGTTTCTCCAAGTTTCAGGTGCCCTCGGGCTCCCCGTGCATCTGTGCCTTTGGGACGGAGCCCAATGCTGTCATTGGTGAGTGTCCCCCCAGGTGCGGCCCCCCTGCCCTCGGGGTCTCCCACGCCGTCGCCGGGCAGGTCATCGGGTGTCTGAGCTAGTGACCAAAGCGGGGGGCTGAGTAGACACGGCCCCGAGCAGCGGGACCTGGGCCGCGTGGGCCCACCGTCCACGGACGCTTTGGAGCTGGGCGGCTCGGGCTGTCCCGCCGAGTGAGACCGTCTCCCCCCCGCAGCCATCTGCGCGGACGGCAGCTACTACAAGTTCCTGTTCAACCCCAAGGGGGAGTGTGTCCGCGACGTGTACGCGCAGTTCCTGGAGATGACTGACGACCGGCTGTGAGCCGCCCCGGCAGCGCGGCAGCCGCCGCAGCCTCCACCTGCGGCTGGGGCTCCGGACAAACCGAGGGGCGCCTGCAAATTTCCATCATTTTTCCCGAGTCTGCAGCCGGGAGGGGAGCGCGCGCGTAAGCCGGACTCCGGCAGCCTTAGGGGAGGGGCCCTCCTCCCGTCTGAGTGGAAAAGCGCGGAGCACACAGGCCGGCGCGGCCCTCGCAAGCCCGCGGGCTCGCCTCAAGCCCGACAGGCGTCCCTGCTGTGGGAGCTGTTGGGGCGAGGTGGCGCCCGGCCCCCTGTGAGCAGCACCGTGGCCCCTGGAGACGCTCAGGTCAGACGGTTCCGCCGTGACGCGGGCTTTAGACACGAGTTGCGGAAGAACGCGTCCCTTAACGCGGCGGCCGCGAAGGCGTCAGCCGCCTCAGCAAAGCCGAGCAGTGCCTCGTCCGGGGCCTGAGTGGCCGCCAGCCGCCCCTCGGCGCACGGGGGCTGTGCGCCAACCTTGGGAACTGAGCTGGGTCGCGGGCGCTGTCCTCTCAGTCCTGCTGCAGGCGTACGTCTCCTTTGCTCAGATTCCCCTCCCACCTGGTTTTGTGTTTCAGTTTCAGGCTGCAGATGTTTAGGACCCACAGCAGCAGCTTCCCAGTTTGTCGGTTCTGTTGTCATGTAATCAGCTAATCCTGTCTGGATTTCAATGTAAAGTATGCATGTTACTTTTATGTGTATTTAATCATGAAATTTAATTTTGCACACTTATTTGTAATGTTTCTTTTAAATAAAAGTGACTAATTTTGTTGTAGTCTGTACCCATCAAGGGAAAAGAATTGAACAAAACCAAATGTCTCTCTAATTTAGGACCTGGATGGAGTGCAGGCCGCAGGGTGGCCCCTATGCCTTCGCGCCTGAGCCGCCCGAGGCCGGGTGGACGCCCTGCCGTCCGTGCAGGTGACGGCCTCGCCCAGGGAGCAGGGGTCACTGGTGTCTGTCTCTGGTGAGGAGGCCCTGCCAGGCCCTTGGGGACACTGCCCTCGGCAGAGATGCCAGCATGGTGTCCGCGTCCATCGATTTACTCCTGACGCGGGGCCACCAGGACGAGGGCCGGGCCCACTGGGCGAATCCGCACAGTCCTGTAGTGTGTCCAGGTTCACACAGCCTGGGGGGGGCGTTCACGGGGCGTGGAGGTGCTTCAGGCTGGTGAGGGAAGCAGGGCTGGGGGCGGCTGAGCCCTGGACAGCCTGGAATGTGCCGGAGCCTCTAGGAGGAGCCCACGGTAGGGGCAGGTCCAGGCGGCCTGCGGGTGGGCCCCACCAAGGGGCTCAGGTTTGTCTCGAGACTCGGGACCCCACGTCTGGCCTGGGCAGCGCCCTGGGCGCGGCTCCTGGACGCAGGGCCTGCAGGCAGCGTGGCCCCAGGCCTGTCGTGGCCTCGCTTCACCCGAGGGAGGTGTGGGGCGGAGCAGGCCAACCTCCGCGGCCCCTTAGGACAGCGCAGACTCTGCCTTTCAAACGGATGACCCCTGGCGCGGGCCGTGGGCCTGGGTCCGGAGGGCCACAGACGTCGAGGCCCCGCCCGGGGCCCCCCCAAGGCCTGCTCCTCCCCACAGGCCTGGTCTGTTCAACCCAGTGTCCGCGGGGACGTCCAGGAGCCGCCTCACGGGGCCGTGGACAAGGAGGGCTCCGGGCTCCCAGGTGGGGACGGGGCCTGGAGGCTCGGCCGTCCGTTAGGCTCAGCGGCGGAGGCCCCGCTCCCGGCCCCCGTGCAGCTTGTGAGACCGAAGCCGCTGGTGCCGCGTCTCTGCCACTGAACCAGACTGGCAGACGGTCCCACGCCTTGGTCCCTCCTCCTGCTGCCGAGGCCTCTGCCCAGCGACGACGGTTTGTTCTAGAAGGTTTCACACCTTGGTCCTCCGGCTGCAAGAAGCCTTTGCTCGAAGACAGTGGTTTGGGAACTTGTGCTGAAATTTTGCTCTTCAGAATGGGTCAGAAAATCCTTAGGATCAAAATGCACATGTCTGTTGTAAGCGAGAGAAGCATGGAATGCAGCGAAGAATGCGGAGCTGGGCCCTACAGCGCCGCACGCAGCCCTCCAGGGGGCCAGAGAGCCCGCGCCTGGGGCGAGGCCGAACTCTGCGGTTTCGGGGCTGTTCCTGAGCTTTTTTCTGCACATGGATGTGTCAGGACACACTAACTGCCCGAAGGTGCGCAGTTGTACTTTCTGCTTTTAAAACAGCGCTTTGGAAACGGGAGAGCTGTGCACCCACGCTCACAGCCTCGTCCGCCTGCCCCTGTGCCCGCGGACCGTCTGCGCGCGAGGTTTGCTGCCCGCCCGCACCGCGTCCTCGCCGGGCCCGAGCTCGGTGCCGTGAAGGAAAAGCGCCCCGGCGCTGGCGGGTCGTGCGTTTCGGGCCCTCTCCAGTTCCGGTGTCAGCTGCTTACTCGTGTCTGTACTGTTTTTTCTGTTGGGGCGCTTTGTCTTTTTTTGTTTGTGAGGACTTCTGATCACCGCTTGTCGTTTTTTTCACCTTGCTTATTTCAGTTTGAGGGTTTTTTTTTTTTTTTGTCTTTAGTCATTTTAGGGCCGCACCCGCGGCATACGGAGGTTCCCAGGCTAGGAGTCTAACAGGAGTAGCCGCCGGCCTACACCACAGCCACAGCCACGTGGGATCCGAGCCGCGTCTGCGACCTACACCACAGCTCACGGCAATGCCGGATCCTTAACCCACTGAGCCAGGCC
Organism: Catagonus wagneri; assembly: GCA_004024745.2. Classification (NCBI taxonomy): domain Eukaryota; kingdom Metazoa; phylum Chordata; class Mammalia; order Artiodactyla; family Tayassuidae; genus Catagonus; species Catagonus wagneri. Next base: position 193,759 of record PVHT021183571.1, read on the forward strand.
AGGGATCGAACCTGCAACCTCACGGTTCTTAGTCGGATTTGTTAACCACTGAGCCACGACGGGAACTTCCCCAGTTTGAGGGTTTTTACTTCACCGTGTCTCATCTGATGTTGTTATCCATTTGATGATTGCTGGTATCGGCTCATGAGTAAAACAAAAGGTTTTCCAGGGCGTTCTCTGCATGGTCCTGTTTTCCTGGTTCGTACCCAGCGGATGTCCAACGCGCAGTGAGGCGAGGGCCTCGTCGTCTTGCTCCAGACGGGCCCCGGGTGACCCACCTCAGGGCGCCCACAGCCCACTTTGTGCTGCGGTTCTGGGCTCTCTTTCACCTTGCGCCTGGCGTGTTTCTCTGGTTTGGGTGACGATTGTGCGTTTGCCCTGTCACGAGGCCGTTTATCAGTGGACTCACTTGGTGCGCACCGACTCTAGGAAGAGTTCTGTTCTGCGTACGTGGCTCCGCTGACTGTAAGCATCTTAAGCGTTTTTCCCCAGATGAACTTTAAATGGAATAACAATTTTTTTTTTTGGTCTTTTGCAATTTTTAGGGCCTCATATGTGGCATATGGAGGTTCCCAGGCTAGGGGTCTAATCGGAGCTACAACCGCCGGCCTTCGCTGCAGCCACAGCAACGCGGGATCTGAGCCACGTCTGCGATCTACACCCCAGCTCATGGGAATGCCAGATCCTTAACCCACTGAGCAAGACCAGGGATCGAACCCGCAACCTCATGGTTCCTAGTCAGATTCGTTTCCACTGCGCCACCACGGGAACTCCCTTCAAAATTTTCTTACAGTTAATTTTCAGTGTTGTGCCCATTTCTGCCACACAGCAGCGTGACCCAGCCGTGCACACATCTCTTCGTTGCTTTGCTCATGTTACCTTCCACCGTTTCTGCCCCGGAGACCGGCTGGTTCCCTCTGCTGTGCAGCGGGGCCTCGTTGCTCGTCCGTTCCTCACTGCCCGGTGCACCGACAGAACTCGAGTGAAAATCTTGGGTAGTTGCATCTGCCAACCCCAGACTCCCAGTCTGTCCCACTTTAGAGAAAATTCTCCTGGGATTTCAAAAATGCGAGTGCGATTGGCTCCCCAGTGCTGAGGGACAGAATGTGCAAGGGTTTCTAAACGCTTTCTCCCCAGTGGTGGTGCGGCGATGCGGCACAGAGGATGTGAGGCCCGTGCTTGCGTTTGCTTCAGACGCTGTGCAGCTGTTCCGCCCCTGAGGAAAGAAGCCGTGAGTTCCTGTGTCCTTTCCGTGTTCTCTCACGATGGCGAGAGCTGTTTTATGAAACGACAGTTTGTAAACTGTGATACGTCTGCATTTGGTTTTCTTGCGTATATCATGCACGGGGCTCATTGAGCTTTTTGAATTTGAGCCATGAAATCTATGGCTTTCATCTAATTTGTGAAAATTTCAGCCATCATTTCCTCAAATAATTGTTCCTCCTCGTCTCTTTCCTGTTGGGATCTGAGTGCACAAGCCTCACAGCCTGTGTTGTCTACTCAGTGCACATTGAGGCTGTTGGTATGTTTTTAAAGTATATTTCCTGTTTTTAAAAACAGTTTAATTTTCGCTTCCCATGGACCACCTCCATTAATGACCTGTTACTGCCTCGTTGCCCACTCTGCTTTAAGGCCTGTACCATGTATTTTAAACTTAAGATGAATTTGTCAGTTCTAAAATTAGAATTCTTTTTTTAATTTATTTATCTTGCTTTTTAGGGCCGCACCCGCAGCATATGGAGGTTCCCAGGCTAGGGGTCTAACAGGAGCTGTAGCTGCCGGCCTTCGCCACAGCCACAGCAACGCGGGATCTGAGCCGTGTCTGCAACCTACACCACAGCTCACAGCAATGCCGGCTCCTTAACCCACTGAGGGAGGGCAGGGATCGAACCCACGACCTCAGGGTTCCTAGTCGGATTCATTCCTGCTGAGCCACTGCGGGAACTCTGATGTTCTTTTATTCTGAGCAAGTGTCACCATAACTCGTGCATCTGGTTCTTCAGGGTTCTGTCCTAGACACGTGTTGGTAGGTTCAGATATTCCGGAACCTGGCGCATTTCTCGGGAGAACATAGGCCACTTTGCGTTACAAAGTGTGTGAGCAGCGCTCCCCCATCTGAATCCCCAGGATGAGAGCGCGGCAAGCAAGTTGTCAGCGCCCAGCTTCGCGCTGCCGGTCAGGCGCGGGTTTCCATCACAGGGCCCCTAACTGCACCCAGCTCAGAACCAGGTCGCTGAGCGCACGGCCTGCGATGCTGAGGTGGGGAGCGCCTGCCCGGCCCGCTCGCAGTGTGTCATGCCTTCTTGCTCAGTTATTTAGTTATTGTGACTTGGACCTGCTAATGCCGTCGGTGTGGGTGTGTGGGTGTGAGAGACACTCGTCTGCCGTTCAGTCATGGTGTCGCCACATCGTGGCTTCGTGGACATCAGGTTAGTGGTTTTGGTGTTAACTTTAAAACTGTTAGCTTTATGCAGCCTCAGAACATAAACTCAGAGCAGGCGCAAACAAAAGCAGGAGTCCTCAGGACTGAGGTGACAATTAGGGAAGTGTGGTTTTTAGATTTTGCATTTTTACGGCTGCACCATGAATGACACAGGGAGGTTCCTGGGCGCAGCGGAAGCCGTGCCACGGCAGTGACGGCACCAGACCCTTTGCCCCGTCCACGGCAGGAGCCCCGACATGCGGTTTGTAGAGCTCTGCCTGAGCTGAGGGAAGCCCCCCGTGGAGGCCGCTGTGGCCGGACGTGCGCTCTGCTGCGCTGCCCCGGCCACCAGCCAGAGTCCTGTCACTGGGTGAGGCCTTCGGGGGCGGCCGATGGGGCTCGCGACCCCTCCTGGGCAGGGGGCCGCCGTCACGGCCCAGGCTCTGGGCGGAACCTGCGGAGGAGGGGGTCCTGGTGGCCTTGCGAGCAGACGACACGGCCCTGGGCGGGCTGAGGGTCCCGGCAGGCGCTTACGGCCGTCGTGCCCGTGGTGACCAAGGCCATCCTGTCCTGTGAGCGAAAGCAAGCCCCCAGTCAGGCTAAGTGACTTATTCAGACACGAGGGTGGACAAGGTCTCCACTCTCAAACTTTGCTGGTCCCCAGGCGAGAACCGTCCAGTTACAGCTTTTCAGAGCTCTTCACGGTAAAGTCACTGTTTGTGTTAAACATCGTACTGACTTTGGAAGGCCACGTGCCGCGTCCTGCGGGACAGCCCCCGAAGGCCTGAAAGTGTCCCCAAGGGAGGAGCGGGGGCCACCGGGGCCTGACCGCCAGGCACCTCCCTGCCTCGGTGCAGCCCTGCTGCCCTGAGCGGCTCGGGCCCCGGGAGCGGGGCGCCCCCCTCGCGGAGGCGGCGGCCGAGGAGCCGCCTTCCCCGGGGCACCGTCGTCCCGGCACGGTGACGCGGACGCACAGCCCCTCGAGGCCGCTCTCCCGCGCCGGCCCCCGGCCCCCGGCCCCCGGCCGCGCGCTCCCGCGTCTGCGCGGCGCGCCTGCGCTCTGAGTGGCGTCGCTCCGGGCCGCTCCGCCGTCCCTCCGTCAGGGCCTCTCGGGTCGCGGCCTGGGCGTCCGTCCACCACGAAGGACACGTGGCGCGTTTCCAGCTCTGGGCGACCCCGCGCTGTGCTGCTGCCGGGGCGCTGGCGTTGGGAGGCGGCAGGTCTTCGTCTCGGGGAAGCCCCGGAGCGAGGCTGCCGAGTCGCGGCGTTTAACCCCGGCCGGCGCTGCTGATGCGGCCCGAGCGGTTCTGGGTGCTCGGGTGGGCCCCCGCCCCGGGAGAGTCCGCTGGTGACACCGTCTAAGCCTCCCGCCCCCCCGGGTGAGATGCAGACACGAGTGCCGAGCGGCTCAGGTCGCGTCTGCCACCCCTCCAGGCCTGGCCACCCGTGCCCACCGGGAAGCCGTGGCCACTCCCCGCAGTCCCTCCCCATCTTGGCCACGAGCTGGGCTTTCTGTCCAGGATCTGCCTGTTCTAGAAGTGTCGTCTGGAACTCGTCCCGCTGTTGGCAGGGACCAGGCAGCTCCCCTCACTCAGACTTGCAGCCTGTGTGGGGCTGTCACTCCTTTTCTGGGCGGAAGGCTGGACCTTGTCTGCAGTCTGGGCACGTGCGGGGCTGCTGTGGCCGTCCGCCCCTCCGGCTGCTGGGAACGTGCCGCCGTCGACGTCGCTGCACGTCTCTGGGCTGTACACCCAGGCGTGGACTCGCGGGCTCACTGGGTGACCCCCTTTGATTTGGGAGGTACCGCCAGGCTGTCTCTGCGCAGCTGCAATTCAGCTTCCCAGCGGCGGTGCGTGAGGGTTCCCGTCGCTCCACGTCCTTCCTTTTTTTTAAGCCCTGACGTCGCCCTGGTGGGTGTGCAGTGGCTTCCGTGGTTCTGGTTTGCGTTTTCTTGATGAGCAGGCGGTGATGCTGAGTATCTTTTCATGTGTCGTTTGGTTGCTTGTCTGTCTTCTTTGGAGAGACGTCTGTTCAAGGCCTTTGCACATTTTTATTGTAAAGTCCACGTGACAAACTTACCACGTGAAGCCTTTTTCTCTACGGTTCCACCGCATCAAGCACATCCACATTGCCGGGCAGCCGGCACCACCTTCCACCCGCAGAGCTTTTCTTCTTCCCAAACGGAAGGTCTGTGCCGGAAGAAACCCTCTCCCGTCTCCGCCCGTCAGCCTGTGGTAGCCCATTTCCCTGTCACGGATGTGAGCAGGCATCGCAGGTAAGTGGATTCATACAGCATTTGCTGCAGTTTTGTGTCCAGCTTAGTCAGTGCCTTCACGGTTCATCCACGTTGTAGCATATGTCAGAACTGCATTTGTTCACCTTTTTTTTGCTTTTTAGGGCCGCACCCGTGGCTTGTGCACGTTCCCGGGCTAGGGGTCAAATCGGAGCTACAGCTGCCGGCCTGCACCACAGCCACAGCCACGCCGATGCCTAACCCGCCGGGCGAGGCCAGCGATGGAACCCGCAACCTCACGGTTCCTAGTCGGGTTCGTTTCCGCCACAGCACGAGGGGAGCTCTGGTGGCTCGTCATCTTTCTCCCGTCCTGCAGACTCGCCTTTCACACTGTTAACAGCCTTCGGTGCACAAGCTCTGGTTACTATGATGTGGTTTTTCTCTCATTGCTCATCGTTCTGGACCAGACCTGAGACTCCGTCGCCAAATTCAGTGTCATCGGTATTTACCCCTGTTGTTCTTCTGGCAGCTTTGTGGTTTTAGCTCTCATATTTAGGCCATCGACCCACTGCAGATTATCAGTGAAGCAGCACTCACCTAGCTGGTGTGTTTCAGGTGCCGGACCTGGTGGTGCGGTGTCTCCGTGTTCACACCACTGGCGCTCCATCCCTGCGGCTGTTTGACGACCGGGCCTTTGCGCCTGGCTGTCCCCGACTCTTCTCCCCAGCCCCGCGCCCCTCCCTCCGCCAGCCCTGCTGTGCCCCTTCCGCCTGCTTCGACTTCTGTCCTGTCGTACTTGATCATTTGTGTCAGCTTCCACACCTAGTTGGTAACACGCAGTGCTGGTCTTTCTCTGGCTTGCTTCGCTGAACGTAAGAGCCGGTCTGACCGGTCTGAGGTGGCACCTTGGGGTGTTGATCTGCATTTCCCTGATGAGCATCTTTTCAAGTTCCTGTTGAACTTGAACAGGTCTATAGAAAACTGCCTGTTCAGGAGTTCGTGTTGTGGCTCTGCTGGTTAAGAACCCAATATAGGAGTTCCCTTCGTGGCTCAGTGGTTAACGAATCCGACTAAGAACCATGAGTTTGCGGGTTCGATCCCTGGCCTTGCTCAGTGGGTTAAGGATCTGGCGTTGCCGTGAGCTGCGGTGTAGGTTGCAGACGCGGCTTAAATTCCGTGGTGCTGTGGCTGTGGCGAAGGCCGGCGGCTACAGCTCCTGTTAGACCCCTAGCCTGGGAACCTCCATATGCCGCGGCTGCGGCTCTACGTAAAAGGCAAAAAGACAAAAAAAAAAAAAAGAACCCAATATAGTGTGCGTGAGGGTGTGGGTTCAATCCCTGGCCTCGCTCAGTGGGCTAAGGATCCAGCGTTGCTTCAAGTTGCAGATGTGGCTCAGATCCAGTGTTTCTGTGCCTGTGGGATAGGATCCTAGCCCCGGAACTTCCATGTGCCGCCATACGGCCTTAAATAGGGGAAAAAAAAAAAAAATCATTCGACAATAGTTCCCCTGTGGCACAGTGTGTTTGGGATCCAGTGTTGTCCCTGCAGCTCGGCTTGCTTCTGTGGTGAGTTCAGTCCTGGCCCAGGAACTTCCACATGCCACAGGTGTGTCCAAAAAGAAAAAAAGAACACATTAAAACAGACCAGTTGGCCACAGATGCTGGGGTTTATTTCCAGACTCTCATTTCTACCCCATCGGTCTGTGATCAGTCCTTATATGATCAGTCCTTATGCCAGAACCGCAGTGGCGTTTTGTTGTTGTTGTTGCTTTTCAAAGGGCCACACCCACAGCACATGGAAGTTCCCAGGCTAGGGGTCTAAGTGGCAGCTCCCAGCCTACGCCACAGCCACACGGGACATGAGCCATGTCTGTGGCCTGCAGTGCAGCTTGTGGCAATGCCAGACCCTTAACCCTGAGCGAGGCCAGGGACTGAACCCACTGAGCCACAATGGGAACTCCACAAACCACAGTTTGGATTACCGTAGTTTTGTTGGAAGGACTGAAATTGGGAGGTGCGAGTCCTCCAACCTTTTTTATTTCAACACTGTTTTAGCTTTTTTCGTGTATGTGTGTCTGCTGTTGTTTTAGGGCCGCACCCACGGCATGTGGAGGTTCCCAGGCTAGGAGTCTAATTAATTGGAGCTACAGCTGCCGGCCGACACCACAGCCACAGCAACGCGGGATCCAAGCCGTGTCTGCAACCTACACCACAGCTCACGGCAACGCCGGATCCTTAACCCACTGAGCGAGGCCCGGGATTGAACCCGCAACCTCGTGGTTCCTAGTCGGATTCGTTTCCTCTGCACCACGACAGGAACTCCCCCTTGACACTTCTTCATGACTGTGAGGGTTGGCTTTTCCGTTTCTGCAGACAGACAGGACTGCTGGAACCCCAGTAAGGACGGTGTTGACTGCAGACTGCTTTGGGGGTGGCTGCCATCTACGAGGTCTTCCTGCCCAGGAACAGAGGGTGTTCTCCCACTCACTCAGGTCTCATAGAATTTCTTTCACTAAGTTGGTAGTTTTGAGTCTACGAATCTTTCTCCTCCTTGGTTAAATTTATTCCTAGAGGTTTTGTTCTTCTGGATGCTGTGGTAAATGGAATTACTTATTTTTGCAGTTTTTAACCTGCTTGTGTTTGTGTCTTGATCTTCTACACTGCAGCCTTGCTGAGTTTGTTTCTTAGCTCTAGCAGTATGCATGTGTCTCAGTGTGTGTGTGTGTCATCTGCAGAGATAGTTACACGCCTTCCATTCAAATTTTCTTTTTCTTGAATGACTGCTCTGGCTAGGACTTCTAGTACAGTGTTGAATCGTGCTAGTGAAAAGGGACATTCTTGTCTTGCTTCTGATCTTAGAGGAAAAGCTTTTAGTTTTTTACTCCTAAGTATGATGTACGCTGTGGATTTCCAAGTTTTTCCTGCTTGAACTTTGTTGAGCTTCTTGTATAGGTTCATATCTTTTTCTGCCTTTTTTTTTTTTTTTCTGATTCTCATAACACAATGTTGGTTGCTAGATGGGATAAGTTTTTTTTTTTTTTCCTCCTGATTAGATTGGGTTATTTCAGTTGCCCTATCTCTTCACTGATCATTTCTGATGTCTGGTCAAGTCTGCTGTTGAAGAGTTTGATTTTTGAATTTCAGCTATGTACTTTGCACCTCCAGAATTTCTATATGATTCATTTTTATAGTTTCTCTTTATTGATTTCCCCAATTGTTCATAAACTGTTTTTAGTTGTCAGTGACTTCCATCAGCTCTTTGAGAATATTTAAGACTCTGTAGCTACGTCTAATTTCTGGGCTTCCTCATGGATGATTTCTGTCAGTTTTTTTCACCTGTGAATGACCCATATGGATTTATTTTTTAACAGCCACACCTACACCAGAGCTCGTGGCAACACCGGATCCTTAACCCACTGAGTAGGGCCAGGGATCGAACCCAGGTCCTCACAGATACTAGTCAGGTTCATTGTCACTGAAACACCACAGGAACTCATTTGTTATTTTTAAGTTCTATAACTTTTCATTCATTTTGAGAGCATTTGCCCTTATTTCATGGAGTACGATTACAGCTAATGTCTTTTTCTGATGATTCCAGCATGCTTAGGCTGATAACTGTTTCCTTTGCCCTTTGGAGGTTTTCCTGGCTCTTTGCACACTGAGTAATTCTGGATTATATTCTGGACATTTTGCATGAGTCTCTGAGTCCTGTTTAAAGCCTCCAGAGAATGTTAACCTTTTTTCCTTTTCTTTGAAAGCAGGCAAATGATCTGGCTAGGGTCAGACCAGACCACCGACCTACCCTGTGTGCCGTGTGTCCAGGTCAGCTGTTCTCCAAGCCCCGCCGTTCCGTGTGGGGCAGCTCGGGGTGAGCTGGGGTGCCGTACCCAGCTCCAGGCCTCTGTCTCTGACCTCCTCTAGGCCTCGACGTTCCCGGGCGGCCTGTCTCCTGGCAGCCCGCCCCTCCTGCCCTCGGCTAAAAGCCTCAGGCCTCGGCCTCCCTGCGACATCACACACCTCTTGGGGCCAGACGGAACGCTCTCGCCCTCCCACCCCACCTCCCAGCGCCTGCGCTGGCCCACTGCTGCCAGGGCTGCCGCTCACTGCGCAGCTCTGACATCCAGGCCGTCCCGGAGGCTGCACCGGGCGCCACGGAGGGGCCGTTCGGGACAGTCGCCACCGCGCCAGTGGTTCTTCCGGTGCTGACCCCTCGTGGTTTCTCTTCCCGAAGACCGAGCCGGCGCCTGCCAGCGCCACAGGAACTCAGGACTTTGCTAAAATCAGAACTTTTGTGTCTACAGGTTTAGTCGTCTCGGCAGCGTTCGCCCCAGATCTGCGACCACCGGTCCCTCTGGACAGACGCACCGAGGCGGGCCTGGGTCCGCGCCCCTCCGCTCAGGCCCGAGTCGGCACGCGGCGGGCGCAGGGGGCCGCCCCATCCTCCGCCGAGACAGAGCGGGGCTGAAGGCAGGCCCCCCGCGGCCGCCACCACGGCCTCCGTGCCGAGTGCCTCTCGGCGCCTCCCGAACCGCCTCCTCTGACTGCGGCCTCCCGGTGTCGTTCTTGGTGAGGGCAGGGTAGCCTCGCCTCGTGCTGGACTCTGCTGACTTGGCGGCGTGAATCGCTGAGTCACCAGTCGCTTCTGAGCAAGAGGGGGGCGCGATCTGATGCATTAAAGCGTTAGCCCAACACGGACGACAGACCCGAAGGGACAGCCGTGAACGCTCCTTTTTTACGCGACCCGGCCTGTTTCTCGTGCGGGCACCACTCCTCGCTCCGTGGGCTTGTCCTTGAACGTGAAGCTGCGCTGAGCTCCCCATGCGGCCTGTGCACAGCCGTCTTCAGAGCGCCTCCCGTCCGGACGTCAGCCGTGGCGCCACGACCGGGTGACGGGCTGAGACCTCAGCCCACCTGCCCCTTAGACCAGGTTTTCGCCTCACAGGACGACGGAGCTCCACGGGTTTAGTGTTCTTTCTTAGGCTGCGCGCCAAGCCTGCAGAAGGAACGGCAGCTGCAGAGTAGGTTAAACTTCGCGCGACGCGAAAAGCCCGCCCGCCCCCTCCCTTGGTGCTGCCCGGGCCGGCGCCTCTCCGCGGGCAGACATGCTCGTCCCCCCACGGAGGGGCCGGGAGCTGGCACTGCCGCCGTCACAGCCGCTCCTTCCGACACCTGCTCCAGTGCACGAGGCCCTGGCGTGCCCCGAAAAGAGCACACAAGCAAAAGCGCAGTGCCTGCTTAAACTCAGCCAGATGACAATGATACGCTGTATTCCATTAAAATTAATAAAAATATTTTATTGGATTTCAGGAACTTGGTACTTTTAAACTTTCAAATCTTTCTTTGCACACAGATCACCACTATACTTCACAGACTAGCGGAGGTTAGGGCGTGAAGACTGCCGTTGTCTCCTTGTGTCACGAAGCACAGACATCCCAAGCCCTGACGCGGCCCCCGCCTGTGACCGTGACTCTGGCCTACTCTGCCGTCCCAGGAGGGGACGTGCGAGGGGTGACGCGTCAACTGTCCAAGTGGAGACTCTCCCGGCTCGGGAGGAAGCGGAGGCCACGCTCGGGACCCGGGATGAGCCACGCCACTCGCAGCACATGTGAGTTCCCGTTTTGTACTTTGTCTGGTGCAGGGCGAAGCTGCTGAAATGAAGTCTCCAGTCCCTGAGGGAGCTCAGACGCTGGCAAAGGTCAGAGCAGGACTGCCTGCGCCGAGGCGTTTAGGAAGCACCGTGCGCGGCCAGGCAGGGCCCGGCGTGGCGCGGCCTCTGCAGCACCGGCCTCCCGGGCTCACAGGGACATCAGCTCTTTCTCCCGGGGGTCGGGGGCCGCAGGGCTTCTGGGACTTCAGAGCTAGTTCAAACATTTTAAAAAGTGCCTGGGATCTGGTAGTTTGTCAATCTGTGATTTTTTTTTCCTGCCCTCTCCTTGACATTCTTAAATTTCTATGTACCAGTGAGTAAGCCAACCAAAAAGGACAGAGGAGAAGGAAAGAGAATGCCTCACCTTGCACAAGGCAGGCCTGAGCTCCCGACAGCACAGACCGTCTTCTCCCTTCTTGAGCTCTGAGAGCCGGGCGCGCTTCTGACCCGTAAGCCCACCAGGGGGCCCTACAGACCCACGCTGTCCACACACAGGCTCAGCACGACCCCCTGACGGGCTGGGCATGCAGGCGGACGGCTGCAGGTGGGCCATCTGCCCCCAGGGGTCCTGTCCACCTACCTCCCCAGGACTCACGGTCAGGGGCTGCAGCGGCCACTCAGTGAAGTCACCCAACCTCACATACGGACACAGCGCCATCTGAATTATTTTGCAAACTGCAAACCTTCTGAGTAAAGAGAGAGAGAAAGACATACATTCCAAGGTCTCCGTAAAGTGCCCGGGAGGCAGGCTGCTGCCTGAGGCGCTCCGACCCATCCGTGCTTCAGTCTGCAGGTTAGGTTCTGCTACCGTCACACACGTGGTCTCACTCACATGATGGTTCTGTTTTTATTTTTGAAATGGCTGAGTTATAAATCCAGCTAGTGTGCAGTCATTTCATCATTTTTAATATGCATCGTCTGCAATAACATTGTGACAGCTCCATACCGTGGATCGACACACAATACTTAGAACAGATTTATCATATTTGGTCTTTAGGTAAATAATAAATGTTTTAAAATTGCCTAAATATACCATTCTGAGCCGTTTCACTCCACCAGGAAAATACAGGGTTTTTTCCCTCTCTTTAAAAAAAATTAAATACCAAAATAACTACATTTAAATAAATAACGTTATGATGATGACATTTAAAAATTCACACCTAGGCCAGAGCCCTCTTTCTGTCTGCATGGCTGCTTGGCTCCCACCCGGAACGGCCTGGGAGGCGCGGCTCTCCTCGGAGCAGCGTGGGCCGTGGCCGCGCCAGGCCGCCGCCCCTGACTCCCACGTGCTCTCCGTTTTCGCAGGAGAGCAGTGAGCTTAGTACTGGAGTCAGTTCTGAAAGGGGGAGGGGGACGTCCTGGTCAGAAAACAAGTCAGAGAGCGACCTGGGTGTGTCCGGCGCTTGCCCGGAGGTGCTGCGGGACCGGCGGCTCGGCTGCTCCCCGGCGGCTGCTCCGGTGCGAGGAGGGCGGCGGGCCGGACGGGCCGCGAGCTGGTGACGGCACCCGAAACTGCCAACGCCCACGGAGAGATCTGTGACATCTGAGAAGGGTGTGTGATAAAAAGATTACATCTTTTTTTCCAAATGAAGAAGTAATAGTTCCCTTGTTTTAAACATACACAACACGCAGGAGACTCGTTTTACTCAGAGTGGAAATGCGCCAGGGTCAAGGCCAACACAAAGGAACCGCCGACAGGGAGCAGCAGGAAGGAGGGGCGGCGAAGGGCAGCCCCACGAGCCCGCGGCCCCGTCCACCTGGCCGCTTGCGCGCGGTCTGTCCGTCCCGCACGCGGACGTGGCGGCGGGTCGGATGCACCGGGCAGCGGGGCTACAGTGGAGAGCCTGCGGTGTCGGCAGGCAGCGCCATCTGACTTGAACGGGACGGACAGAGCACATCATCCCAGAGGCTGCAAACAAACAACAGAAACAAAACCACGGCGCTCCTTCTCCCCAAACGAAACCCACACAAAGGTCCTGTGTGGTTCCAAAGTTGCCAGAGTGGAGATGGAGTGATCTGAAATGTCAAAGACCCCATTATTTTGTAAAGAACGTTCTAATTCCACGTGTGAACAACAAAATACTGTCTCGTCCACCAGCGGCGGGGGCCCGGGCCTGGCAGATCCACGTCCCCCCGGCGCGGAAGGATGGCGCGGAGCTGGGCAGGGGGCTGCGGAGTGGAGCTTCGCCGCCTGGTCTTGTCGGGGTGACGGCGGTCTCTGCGTGCGCGAGTTTTAAGGCCACCTGGGTGTGTGTCCAGTGCTGAGGCGAAGTCCACCGCAGGGCCCTCTCCCCGCCGGGAGGACGCGCTCGGGCGTCGTGAGAGGCAGTGTCTCCTTTTGGCACCACAGGTTGACAGTGAGGTGGGGGCGCCCTGGCCGCTAGTTCTGGACGCCCTCCTCCCGCCCGGCTGCCGGCGCGTCCGTGCTCAGGGCAACAACGATGCCTCCGCCGTCCTCGGTCTTGACCCGCTTCAGCTCCGGCTGCTCCGCCGGGTCGCCGTTCTGGCGCTTGGTGGGCAGGGAGGCCGAGGCCGAGGCGTGTGTCGCCAGCATGTGCAGGGGGCTCGCTGCTGCTGTGGGGAGACAGCCATTAGAGCCCGGCCGCCGGAGGGCCTGTCCCCGCCGCGAGGCAGCCATGCGGTCGGCGAGCGCGTGGCCTTCGGGCGGCACCTGGTCTGACCTCCAGCAGCGGCTGCTCGGTGGGCAGGGCTGGGTGGAGGTGGGACACAGAGCAGACGGCTCACGGCCTCGGCCAGGAGGCCGCTGCTGGCTGCCCCCGTGAGCCCTGAGGGCTCCCCGCACCCCCATGTGGGCCCATCTTCTCTCCCGTCTTCCCCTTCCTCCCCAAGGGCCTCCACTACCCCGCGCTTGCCCGCCACGCGCTCTGCTCAGCTAGGCAGACGCAGGGACGAGCCAGAGGACGCTGCTTCCTCCACGGGGGAAGGCGGGCCTGGGCTGGGGCTCAGGGCCCCCGAGGAGCAGCATCCAGAGTGGGGGGCCCTGCCGTCCCATCCCACCCTTCGTGCCCCGAGGGAGCGTCAGGGCCCCGGCAGCAGGCGCCTGATGGGGAGAGACGCGCGCTCGGAGGAGCGCGGGACGGTGACCCCGACTCCCGGCTGCGCTCAGCGTCAGGCAGCGACTGTCCCCCGACGAGCTAAAGCGGCCGCAGCCGCTGAGTCACAGCAAGCTTTACAACACTAGGTGTTTCAGCTGGCGGGGCGACCGGAGAGTGTCCAGCTAAATGAAGACGTGAGGGGGGACACAGGGCAAGGCGGACCGAGGGCCAAGGAAGGGAGCACCCTGCTGCCGGACGCCAGGACCCGAGGTCTCAGGAGTCTGAGATTCATGTCAATTTCAGCTGATTTCGAAATTCACATGATCAATTAGACTTTAACAAAGCTCAGAGAAAATGAAGTGGAAATGCAAAGGACCAGAAGGACCGACTCTTTACAAAGAACTGAGTCAGAGGGCGGACACGGCCTGTCTCCGAGGCTTTGGCTTCTCTCCTTTCCTTTTCCGGCTGCCCTGCAGCAGCAATTCCCGGGACATGGATCAGATCCGAGCTGCAGGTGTGACCTACGCCACAACTGTGGCAACACCGGATCTTTAACCCACTGAGCCGGGTCGGGGATCCAACCTGCCTCCTGTCACTCCAGAGACACCTCTGATCCCACTGCACCACGGCAGGAACTCCCCAAGATCCCCCGGCCCTTTTAAAACAGCAATAAAGACATGAGGCGCTGTCATGGGGACAGGCACACAGCTCAAGCCCACAGAAAGGAGCATGTGGGACAGACCACACATCTGAGGGCAAGTGGTTCTTGACAGCAGTGCCACGGTAATCCAGGGGGAAAGGAGCACTGCCAAAGCCGTAAGACAGCTGAAGGAAAGCAAAGGAGAACTCTTGGTGACCCTGCACTTGACAATGACCTTTACCTAAATCTATTTGGGAGGGGAGAGAAGCTGTAGGAAAAGCTGACCTAGTGGACTTCATCAGAGTGCAAATATTTTGTCCTTCAAGAGACATTAGTGAAAACAAAAAGGCAAGCCACAGACTGGGAGAAAACACTTGCAAACGATACATCTAATGGAAGAGTTATGCCCAGAGTTCATAAAAAATCCTACAACTCAGGAAAAAGGAAACAACTCAAGTTTTTTGAATGGGTAAATGATGTGCCATTTCACCAAAGTGATACCCAGATGCAAAGTGAGCACATGACAAGACGCTCAATGTCCGTCGTCACCAGGAAAATACCAGGTTAAGCCAAGTGAAAAGCCTAGAACATGAAAAACGTGGCCCTAAGAGACGGTGAGAAGGACACACGTTCACAGTGGGAGCTACAACGAGGAGGAGCCAGCACGTTGAACGTGGGGATCTGGCTGCCTGCTTGCGCACGGCACTGACGTGGGTCCACCTCAGTGAGCAGGCGAGCTCTGCAAACGTGGATCCACGAACACTGAGGCTCAGCCACACAGGGTCCCCTCCCGGGGTCCCCGGGGCGCCACCCGGACGGGACGGGCGCTGCAGGTGCAGTCTCAGGTCGCCTGCCCCAGGCCGCCCAGCAGCAGAGCAGTGACCTGGAGGAGACGGCGAGCAGCGGGGCCAGTGGGTGCTCTGCCTGCTGTAAGCAGGGCCTGCGAGTGGCTCCTGGAGGGTGGTCAGCAGGACACATTACCAGCAGATAAGGGTTCCGAGACCCAGGCCACCCTCAACCGTCACTTCCACGCCCACAAAACCGCACCCACGGCCACAGCAATGCTGGATCCAAGCCACCTCCTCACACCCGACAGGGCCTGGACCCCAGCACAGCACAGCTGGAGGCTGGGGTCACTGTCTGTGAATACAGCAGACTCTTTAGGACGACAGGTGAAACACTGGTCACAGAGGACACCACCTGCAGGGTGGGGACACGCTCCTTCCTGGGACCCCGTTCCACAGGACAGAGGCCCAGGGTAGCAGTCCCCACAAAGACTGCCTGAGCACCTGTGACCACAGCCCAGGCCCGAAGAGGCTGACAAGTGGCCAGGGCACGCTGGGTTTTCTGGGAGGCGGTGTGAGCAGCCCCAGAAGCTGCCAGGAAGAAGTTCCACCCGGTAGGGGTCTGGGCCTGATCCAAGTTCCTTCTACAAGGCCCACATTCCCCAGATACCAGAGGCAGCCAAAGACACCTCAAGGAGAGAAAACTATAGACCAGGACCCCCGACAAGTACAGCCCCGGCATCCCCGACAAAGAATTAGTGCACCGCGCTCAAGGGCAGCACCACCCAGTGGGACTAGCGCCAGAACGAGGGCAGTTCAACATACAAGACCAATCAACGGAAAACCAAGCACTAGTAGAATGAAATGAAGGAAAAAACCCATCCAATCTTTCTCGGGGGCATACAGAAGTTCAGGGCCAGGGATCCAACCTGCCCCACAGCTGCGGGGCAAGCCACGTCAGTGACAGTGCCAGCTCCTTAACCCACTCGCGCATGATCATATGGGGTGGAGGTGGGGTGGGGTGGTTTTGTTTTTTAGGGCTGCACCCGTGGCATATGGAGGTTCCCAGGCTAGGGGTTGAATCGGAGCTGCAGCCACTGGCCTACACCACAGCCACAGCAATGCGGGATCCGAGCTGCGCCTGCGACCTACACCACAGCTCACGGCAACGCCGGATCCTTAACCCACTGAGCAAGGCCAGGGATCGAACCCACAACCTCATGGTTCCTAGCCGGATTCGTTTCTGCTGCACCACAACGGGAACTCCTTAGAAAGCATTTGAAATGGGCAACCGACTGCAAATTTCTCAGTTTATCCACAAGCGGCCTGTTTCTCATTACTTAAAAAAGTCTGAGCGGTTAGTCTCACTAAGAAAACTCTTCTAATAAATATGGGAGGGGCAGGGTGGGACCCAGAGTCACGGGAGTTCCCTTCGCAGCTCAGTGAGGATTCAGAGGTCCACACACTAAGCCTTCTGTTCCCCACCCTCTAAAGCACTGACCTCTGGGCACAGTTGCTCTGGGCCAGGAGCTCCTGATCTTGCTGCCCAAAGGCCTGCAGGTGCCTGCGATCTGGACAGGGCAGCGTCCTGACGGCCCACGTGTGAGCACAGTCAGCACTGCGCATGCGGGGCAAGGCGGCCCTGAACCACCCTCACGCGTGGGCCAGGACCACAAGCTCCTGAGCCGACCCAACAGCCGGCGGGACCCCACCCTTCACGCGGCTCCCGGGGCTGCGCAGAAGGAAAGCCGCTCTCGCCTCAGAGCTGAGCCCCCCCGGCCGCGTAGCTGAGAACGCCGTGGGGAGCCGCGGAGCACAGCGCAGCACCCCACGGCCCCGGCAGGTCCCCGGGGACGGCCTCCAGGCTGCTCCCTGACGCCTGCGGGGGGCAGGGGCACCGTCAGCCCTCTAGGTGTGCAGAGAGGCGCTCCCCCAGACTGCCCTGCCCTCGGGAGCCCACTGTCACAGCCGCTTCCCGGCCCCTAGAGCATCTGTTTCTTACCGTTCGGGCACGCGGACGTTTCTTCAGACGAGAAAATTAGCACTGCACCAGTGGGAACCACCCCGACCGCGGCCCTTCAGAAACGCGGACGGAGGCCCCGCCGGCGTTGCGCCCGCTGCCGGGGAAAGCGCCGCTTACCGTTGTTCACCTGGCTGTGCACGGCGGGGACGGGCACCACGTGGGTCCCGTTCTGCGTGACAGTTTTTATCGGAAGCTGGTGCTGCCCCAGGGGGGCCTGCTGCACGATGGTGACGGTCTGGACGGGGGTGGCCTGTGACGTCTGAATGATCCGGCCGGCGGCACCCAGCGTGGCGTGGCTGATGGCAGGAATAGGCTCTACTTTCACTGCATTCAGAGACAGGGGAAACGACACCAGCTTACACGACCGGGCAGCGCACAGAGATCACCAGGTTAAAATGAAACCAGCAGACAGCGCGCAGCCCTGCTCTAGCGCCACGGCAGGTGACACGTCAGAAAGGGGTCGGCATGAGCGAGGCTTCTAGAGCCTGGCTGCTCCCCCCACGCACCTTTCAGCTCTCGGTGCTCTCCGTTCTCTTGGGGCTCCGCCTTGGGCGGCGCCAGCACGGCAGCCTGAGTGACCACGGCCTGCCCGGCGACGGTGTATGTGTCTGCCGGGGCCAGGCCGGCCACGCTGGTGACGGACACTGCCGGGATCTGGTGGACGACGTGGACCGTCTGCACGACGGGCTGCTGGGGGGTCGCCGTGGTCACGGGGGTGGCGACAGTGTAGGCGACGGGCTTGATGGTCGGTGGCAGCGGTCGCTGCACGGCGATTAAGACCGGCTGACTAGACAGCGGGGAGCCTGCGAGGACAGGAGCAGAGTGAGGCTCGGGCGCCCCAACCAGCCGTGACCCCCCAGCAATGTGCAGACGAGGCTAATAACAGCCGCCCCCGCCTCCCGGAATGAACGCACTCACTCGCCTCAGTGACGGGAAGGAGAGTTCAGTGGGGGACTCGGTGTGTACAGCTAACTACTAAAAACGCAATGTTCAGATTTCTTTTGTCGTTTTAGGGCCGCACCCGTGGCATGTGGAGGTTCCCAGGCTAGGGGCCGAATCGGGGCTACAGCTGCTGGCCTGCACCACAGCCACAGCAACGTGGGACCCTTAACCCTCTGAGTGAGGCCAGGGATCAAACCTGTGTCCTCACGGAAACTAGTCAGATTTGTTTCCGCTGAGCCACGATGGGAGCGCCTGCTCGGATTTCTTCCCTCGCCCCCTCCTCACACACAGGGCGTGTACAGGAAGGAGCGGCCACGCTCCCCAGGGACCAAGGTCTCCATCTCGGGTTGGGGTGGGGCTCCCCCGCCAGCCCGGCCAGCAATTTCAACACATCGAAATGCGTGTTTTGCCAGCCAGCTAGGAACCATAACAGAATTACTTCGGAAAGATTTTCATACTACCTTTTTAAATGTTTTTATTTTTTGTCTTTTTAGGGCCGCACCAGCAGCATATGGAGGAGCCCAGGCTAAGAGTTGAATCGGAGCTACGGCTGCCAGCCTGACCACAGGCACAGCCACGTGGGATCTGAGCCGCATCTGAGAACCACACCACAGTTCACGGCAATGCTGGATCCTTAACCCAAGGAGCAAGGTCAGGGATCGAACCTACGTCCTCGTGGATACTAGTCGGGTTAATTATCACTGAGCTATGATGGGAACTCCCTACCTTTTTTTTTAAATTCCCCAGGACACACACACACGTTTTTATTCTGCATTGTAACTTTGCAAGTACACGGCAAGATCCTTAACTTATTCAGTAAATACTTTTTTTGTTGTTGCTGCCTATGTCTAGTTTATCTAATTTATGTTATTTATTTTTACTTATTTATTTTTGTCTTTTAGGGTCACACCGGTGGCATATGGAGGTTCCCAGGCTAGGGGTCCAATTGGAGCTGTAGCTGCCGGCCTACATCAGAGCCTACATCTGAGCCGCGTCTGCGACCTATACCACAGACCATGGCAACATCAGATCCTTAACCTACTGAGCAAGGCCAGGGATCGAACCCGTGTCCTCATGGATGCTAGTTGGGTTTGCTAACCACTAAGCCGTGACGGGAAGGCCTATGTTATTTCTTTTGAAAGGAAACCTTTTTTTTTCACAGATTTCTGAATGATGAAGCAACTAATTGAGAAACAGGTGAATTCTGTATTTTTCAGGCACCTGTGAAGAATCACATAAAAGAACGCAGACTGACTGTGCTATTAGTCCTTCAGAGACTATGAAATACACTCAGGTGCTGCACAGAGTATCAGGACAGGTATGAAGGAGCCAAGGCCTCGCGCTGGCTCTTCTCCGAGGAGCCCGGCTCACACGCCCGTCTGACCCACCTCCGCCGCCGCACCAGCCCGCGGCACCTCTCACCTGGGGCGCTCTGGGCAAAGCGCGCTTCCTGGATGACAGCAAGTTTGGGTTGGGAGGCGCCGGGCTCGGGCTCCAGTGGGGCTGGGGAACCTTCCCGTGACAGGCTCTCGGGGGTCTGCGCGCCGCTGGAGTGGGCAGAGAGCACTCCAGTGTGATTGGGAGAGGCCGGCGCACTTCTGCAGCACCAAAGAGAAGACAACGGGTGTTCACAGGGAGAGCACTCACAGAGCTGTCCTGTCGTTTTAACACGTGTATTCTGCAAAAAGCGGGGTCATCTGTCACAGTGCGCTGGGGCAGACACGCCGCAAGACTGGCCTGGCCCAGAAGTGACAGAGCCCCTGCGGGCCAGGGCGCCGCCGCTCCGCACCCAGCACAGGCCACACAGCCGGCCGCCCTCTCTACGCGGCTCCCGTCCGCGGCCAGGCGGCGTGCGAGCCGGCGGGGGCGCAGCACTTAGGTGGCAGTCCTTCCTACTCTGTTTCAAAGCAGGGTATCTATTAATGAAGCTAAAAACACGTACTTTAAATCAGGCAATAAACACCGTACAGAGCAACCTGGAGCGGGAAGCGGCTGAGCTGCAGCTCTAAAGAGCTTCTTGGGGGAAGACAGGGAAACCGCTGCGTCAAGGTGGCCCCCCCGTACGGACCGCGCGGTGGATGAAGAAACCGCTCCCCAGGAGCGCAGCCCGGGTTTACAGTCCCCATTATTCCAGAACATGAGAAACAGTTACACGTGGGCGGCATTCGACCCTCTCTTCCCAAATCCCCACCCC
This sequence comes from Catagonus wagneri, assembly GCA_004024745.2. Taxonomy (NCBI): domain Eukaryota; kingdom Metazoa; phylum Chordata; class Mammalia; order Artiodactyla; family Tayassuidae; genus Catagonus; species Catagonus wagneri. The sequence goes on from PVHT021183571.1 coordinate 213,700, forward strand.
CCCATTTAATCATAACGCATGTGGTGACTGCTTCATCTCAGACGGAAAATGTACCGGTACAACCAAAGGAAAACGTGCTGACCGTAAGTGAGGTCTTTTTGTTTGTCTTTTTTCCTTACCTAGACGAGAGCGGTCCCAGAGGGGTTCTAAAGCAAGGCACGCCCCTAGGCCGTCTTTTCCTAAAAGCCTGCTCTATTAATTTGCTTTCAGAGGCAGGATCTATCCTCCAGAATGAGCCTTTGCCTGGTTCTTCCTGGGAACGTGGTACTTTGATGAAATAACGATTCAGAGAGAGATTGTGGCGAATTGAATTCTATGAAACATAAAAAAATACGTAGAATTCATATATTTCTTTGCTGAGAAATTACAACGTGCCCCAGTTTCAGTGCCCTGCAAAGCAACCACCTCGAGGCTCGGCTCTGGCAGCCCAGCGCCAGAAGGACCCAGCCCTCCCCAGGGCCAAGGAGGAGCCGCGCCGTGACCACGCGGAGGCTGCCATGGGACCGCCACGGAGGGGAGGGCGCGAGGACACAGCCCCGTGCGCAGCACGGCGGGTGGGCACCGGGGCAAGGGGGCGCTGGGGAAGCGGAAGGGGCGGGAGCTCGGCAGCCACGCAGAGACGCTGTTCCCACCGGAAAGGACGTCAGCTTCCACCTCCTCGCCGGGTAGGAAACCGAGGACCGTCTCCCTGCTGGGAGATCACGGAGCTGGGGTCACTATTCCTTTAAAACTCGTTTCTGAGCACACAGCTAGCTAAAAGAGCACGTCAGGGCCTTCACAACGAAGTGATCCAGGACGAGACGGCAAAGGAGGAAAACGAGCCAAGGCTGGAGAGACGTGACCGACGCCACCTTCCAGGAAAAGAACTTGGGGACACTTCATCTCACCCTCAAAATAACCCCGGGAGGCGCCAGAGAAAGCTTCCTTCTCGGTTCCTAAACCCACTCCTTTTAGTACAAAGAGCTCAGCTCACAGTTTACACGGGACCCAGGCAGCCCCCGCCGCTCCCAAACCCTGAGCCCCCGAAACGTCAGGGGAGGCCGGATGGAGTCGCGCTCACCCAGCATTTCGTGCATCTGCGTTAACGCTTAAATTTAAAGTTCATGAACTACTGAAGTGTCAACGCCAAACTAAAATTTGGCTATCCGAAAATCATTTCTAAGTTTCCCAATTAGCTTTCTAGTAGGACCGCTAGCAATGACCTGAAATTCTGAATGGCCAGAGGTGGCTCAGAAGTCAAGACAGGCCAGTTACCACCAGCCTCAGGGACAACTCAAGAACCACGTCTCAGGCTGCGGTGAGCCGCCAGCGTCTGTGGACATCTGCCACCTCGCTGGCAACGCGAAGGGACAGGCCAGGTCGTGCCTGCGCTTTGTGACTTCGGATACCTTCGTAACCACAGGCGCTTGTTAGACGCTCTGCCACAGGCCAGCCAAGACCTCTCTGTTACTCCCTCCAGAAGTCAGCTCTGTTACGGGCGCCCTTCTCCGTCCTACTCGAGCGTGGAGCAGGCGGCAGGTCCCGAGACTGCAGACGGAGAAAGGCGGCCCGGACGGTGCCGGACGCCACTCGCCGTCAACAGCGGGTGAGGGTCCAGCTCCTGACTGCGCCTTGGGAAGCGGCACCCGACAAGGGGAGCTGAGCCCCCGCGAGGGCCGGACCTGCAGAGGCCGGGGCGGGGGGGCAGGCTCACGCAGGCAGGAGGAGGGCCAGCACCGGGCGGACCTGGGGGCAGGAAGGGCTACTCCAGGCGCTGGGATTTCTACGCTGACAAAGGTCGGGACCGGGGTCAGCACCGCCGCTGTCCCCTTGCCCCTCACAGCACCCACAGGCTGTACAGTAGGTTCTGAGGTCGAAGAGATGCTATTTTCTGTTCTGAAAATGTAGCAGAACCCACTCTGAGCCATCAAAAGAGGGCTAACGTCCTCTCCACTCTGAAAACAATCCCACAGGCAAATAAGCCCCGTTAGTAAACGGTCACATGCAATCCTGCAGCCACCAAGACGCTAGAAAATATGAAGAAATAATAGGAGATATTTAATGAAGACACAGAAGAATAAGTAATTGTGTTTCTAAGGAAATTTAAGGCCTTTGTAATGTGGTCAAACGAACCTGCATAAATCAAAACCACCCTAATTCAATTCCAGGTATTCAGAAATTATTGTGAAGTCTTCAGGGAAAAGGCAGGTTACTGCTGAAAATGAAACGTGAAGAAAAGGAGCTGCAATACTGAGCCCACCCGCCCTCTCCGCGTCCCTCGAGGGGCTGCTCCCAGAGCCCAGCGGGCGCAGGGCAGGGCGCACGCGGTCCCCCGTGCCTGCTCCGTCCCACCACAGCGGGCGCTCCTCCCGAGGGCAGCTCCTGTCTGTCCGTGCTGCTCCCCACTCGGCCTGAGCAGTCGCCAGGGAAGAAACCTGCATGCGGGCAGCGCCTGCCAGGGGGCCCGGTGCAGGTGAGGGCGCGGATCACACCGTCTGCGAGGGACCAGCCTGGTCCTTTCAGAGCCAAGAGCCCAGACCTCTCGAACTTTTCACAGTCACAACAAATACCTCACTTCTGGGCCAGGTAAAATGAAAAGTCGTAAGAAGAGTAAATATTTTGGCACAAGTACATAGTACATAGAAACAGGCCGTCCCTCCAGCTAGTGTTAACAGACCCTCTTGCTTTATCCCACATCTGCTCCAGAGAAATCAAAAAGCTCTGCCACGGGGAGACTGCAAAATACCCAAACAGTCTAAAAGGAGCCACGGACCCGCATCGAGTGCTTAGAGCAAGTCCGGTGTGCAGTGTTGCCCAAGGAACTGAGTGGAGGGCAGGATGCAATCTCGAGCCCACAGCTGGAGGGACGGCCTTCCGCCTGGACACTCCAAGTGCAGGCACTCGGCCGGGCAGCTCAGAGACCCGGGACGGGACAGGGACGCGGGAGAGCAAGGAGGCCCGGGGCAGGCGGCCTCTACCGGCACGCACCTCAGTTAGAGGGGGGCTGGAGCCGGCGCAGCCCTACACAGGCATCTCGAACCAACCCAATGCTGCACACTGAGCTGTGCGTGACTGCAGCGTGCTCCTGGAAAGAACTCGAGACCTCATCTGCCCAGGCACGGGGAGCTGTGTCCGCGGGCAGGCGGCCACCACACACACGGACCAAGACAACCGTCCGCTGCTTCTGCTTCACATTTTCTTTGCGGCACAACCTCACGGTCACAGACTCAAGCTGGCAAGTACCTCCAGGACTTACTGCGCACCGAGAGGACTGCCCCGCCGCCATCGAAGTGCTCCCCCAGCCAGCACCTCCCTCACTGCCAAGGACCACAGGCCTCCTCGCTGAGCACGGGGGCGGCAGGCAGCGCAGCGGGGGGCGGCTGGTCTCTCCTGTACCTTCTACGACCAAACCCTGACTTGACTAAAGACCCTTATGAAGGAAATACTTAGGATGTGGCCGGGACACTATTTTTGTGGTAACGTGTTTGCACAACTGCGGGTGGAAGAAAAGCCTCTGTGCTCCATGAAAGGGAGAAGGTTGCCCTCTCCCATCCCCACCCACATCACTCGATCAGGGCTGCGGTGCGACAGACGCCTTTTTCACGGACCACTTACTCATGAAGCCTCGAAGGCACTCTGAAGCTATTACTGGTTACTTAATGAATTCGAAAATTATAAACGTGTATTTCTTCTCTACCTATACAATGGAAACGTTTAAAGATTTACCTAGTTTAAAAAGCTAAATAATGGGAATACTATGCACTGATTTCGAAGTGTCTTCTGAGGCGGCTGGCTTCAGGGCCAGCCTAGGCCCAGGCTGGAAGCACGGGGGACAGGCCGGCCGGCCCCAGCTGACACAGGCAGCAGTGTGCTCATCAGGCTTATACACCGGCCGACTGGAGGAGGCAACTTGTGAGAAAAGGGTTCCTCAGTGAGAGTCTGAAAACCATCTGCGCGCAAACTTCAAGAAGCTGCATCTGCCGGCAGAGGTAGGCGCGCAAGACGGAGGGACGTCAGGAGAGGCAGGGACGGGCTCCAACTCACCTCACTTCACACGTGAGCTGCCGCTGGTGCCAGAGAAACAGGCCGAGCACAGCTCTCCCCTCCGCGAAGACCACAACAGAAAGAAACGGGCTGAGGCTTCGCCCCCGGCTCTGCGCCGAGGCTGTCAGCGCAGAGGGCACCAGCAGGCCGCTGCCCCTCCTCTCCAGCAAGAGGGACCCACACTCATCTTGCTCCGACTGCCCTGCTACACGTCTGCAGCGCAGTTCTCCTCTCAGCTGTCAGGCAGCAGCTACAGGACTCGGGGCACAAGCAGCCAATACCGAACGGAACGGGACTCACCTGCCAGCCCTTGTCCGCAGTCCTGTAATAGGGGTAGTTTTTAGTGATGTGCGTATAAATGCCGTTCAGGGTGAGCTGCTTATCAGGAGCCATCGTGATTGCTTGTACGATTAACTGTGCATAGGAATAAGGTGGCTTTGAATCATCCTGTATTTAAGTTAAAAAAAAAAAGTTACTGAAATTTGAAGTTAGCAAATTTTTACTAAACTTAAATTCAGGGTTGCACTCGATGTTTTTGAGCATTCTTGAGAAAGGCTTGGTTTTTTGCCTAAAAAGTAATATAATTTCATGGGAAAGCACTTGGAGAAACTGGAGGAAGCAAATGGAGGCGTGTAAAAGAAGAACATAAAAATCACTAAGGAGGAGTTCCCGTCGTGGCACAGCAGAAATGAATCCGACTAAGAACCATGAGGTTGTGGGTTCGATCCCTGGCCTTCATCAGTGGGTTAAGGATCTGGCATTGCAGTGAGCTGTGGTGTAGTTTGCAGACGCGGCTCGGATCCTGCGTTGCTGTGGCTGGGGCGTCGGCCGGCGCCTACAGCTCCTGTTAGACCCCTAGCCTGGGAACCTCCATAATGCCACGGGTGTGGCCCTAAGAGGACAAAAACAAACAAAAAAAACTCACCAACGAGAATGGCAAAAAAATGAAGAGAGTAAGAAAATGAGATGAGCTGCATGACCTCAGCAGGGTCCAGAGGTCTCTGTTTCCCGAGCCACGGCTGGAGGCCCATCAGAGGGCCCAGCAGTCAAGTCAAGGGCTGGGCCCGGCCGGGGTGGCGAGGGGAAGAGGGAGCAGGTGCGTCCCCTGGGCGCCGGACAGGGTCCTCGCTGCATGAGGGGGCAGGACCGCCGCGCCCCACTGCGCGGGGGCTGTGGCTGCTCAGAGGTGCTGAGCGGCTGTCAAGGACCTCTGTCTGGAGGAAGAGCCCACGTGGAGGCGCCAGGACCCAGCCCAAGCCCCCGGGGCTCCTTGCCCCGTGACAGCTCAGAACCCCGCACTGGTGCACAAGCCCTCTGGCTGTGAAGTGGGACACACACATGCAGAGGAAGCACAGGGCGGGAAGGCCAGTGCAAACACCTCCCCGGGGCAGTCCTCACCACGCCTTAGAAACGAGCACTTGAGAGGCTGCCCGGGGATAAAGGCGAGTAAAGCATCGGGCAGGCAGTGGACTGCAGGGGACGGGGAAGGAGGTGAGGCACCGAAGAAGGGCAGGCGGGCCTCACCGCACAGAATGACCGAGTGCCCCTGAGCCCAGCGCCCCACTTTCAAATGCCGAGGTTCCCCAGCGCCTGGCTGTCCCCGCCGGGCGGGAGCACAGCCTTCCTCACGGCGCTTGTGCTGTAGGGTGTCCCCTATTACCTTTTCTCCATACATTTCCGTCTTTTACAAAAGCTTTCAGTATATTCAAAAGTGTAACACAGACAGGAAAGCCCACACAGCCCTACCTGCTGAAAACGTGCAGCGAACAGCAGGGCAGCCCCCGCGGGGTGGAGGGCAGGCGGCCCAGGAGCGCCCGCACCCCTGCCCGCTGCACGCCCTCCCCGCGCTCCACACACCCGCGCTCCCGCTGCATGTGAAGCCGCGCGTCTAAGAGCCATCGGAAACAGCAGCACTGCTCTGCCGGGCCAGACCGCCTGACAAGCTGGAACCCTCGAGGGGCCCCGTGTCTGCCCCTGCCCTGCACCCCGTGGGCCAGGCTCCTGGGGAGGGTGCGCAGGCGCGCTTAGCGACCCCACGGCGGTGCCGGGTCCTGTCGCACCAACACTCCGCACCGTGTGAACAGTGCCCGGTCCGACTCCTCCTCACCCAGCAGGCCATCAAGGGCGCTTCGCATCGGTCACTAGGTCACCTAAGACCCCTCACTTAAGCACCCTCCCCTCGTTTAAGGACATGGGGGTTGCTTTCAATCTTCCATTTCACAGGAACTTTTGTCTGAGATTTCCGTGCACTTCCCTTAGATGCAGTCCTAGAAGGGACATCACTGGGTCACAGAACAGAAACTGGCACGACCCTGCCGTGGGCCACTGACGATTACTGTCCAAGAGGCCGACGTGTGCTCCTGAAAGTGTGTCCGTGTGCACCGGCGTGCACACAACCTTCAGCATTTGGGACAGCAGGACCACACCCCAGGAACCGTCTCCTGGGACCCCAGCGTGGAGCCCCTGGGGACCAAGGGTTCAGATCTCAGCCCACAGCTGCCATCGGGGAGGGCCCAGGGTGGAGGGACACGCGGCCGCGCCTGGGGCGTGCTCAGCAGCGAGCCCGCACCCGCGCCGACGGGCACTTCGAAGGAGGCCCTGGTGGGTGCTCCTCGACACGCAGGCGAAGAGGTGAGGCCCGGTGACGATGCACTGGGCCCAGGGTTGTTTGGAGCCTACAGAACATTTACCTTGGGGCTGTCTCCACCTGAAGCTTCCTTCTCGTTCTCTGGCTGCGAGCTATCGGCCATTAAATTGAGGTCAGATGGTATCACACGGCCCATTTTGTAGCCCGAGGACCCTGCTCCCCGGGGGCTGGACGGACAGGAGTTTGCAGCACTGTGGACAGAGAAGGTGGTTCCCATCAGCCTATCACTGATCAGGTATCACACTGTGTTGCAGTAACTGGCTCTTATGTAAAAGAAACAAATTCTAAAGGTAAGAGAACCTTAGCATTCCCTGTGGAAAATGGACTCGTCGATCCTCTGAAACTGAAGCTCACCTCAAGAAATCTGGTATTTGCTTCCACGTGTGTCATCCTAGGAAACTTACCAAGGACACAGGGCCCTGTGTCACAGCTCCAGGGCTCAGCCTGGCAGGGGACAGCACTGTTCCACTCGCCCCTCCCCACCAGGGAGCTGAGGACAGGCTGCGACGAAAGACACGGTTTCCAGCCACAGTGGAAAGGTCAGGGGGAGTCTGGAGGGGGGGAGGGCAGCCAAGCTGAGGACAGGACACAAAAGAGGGGAGGGGGCAGGCTCAGGGAATACCTAGAAATCAGAGAAAGGAACCAGTCTTTAAACATGCACTGTTTTTCATACGGCAATAAGGCCAGGCTGCGATGCTGGGAACGTTCACTCTTGATCTGCTGATTAAGGGCCCTATCTGTTATGACAATCCACCAAGTTCCGTATTTAACTGACGCCCCCTTTTCTGTACAGTATTATACTTTAAAAAGAGAGCAAGTGGAGTTCCCGTCATGGTGCAGCAGAAACGAATCTGACTAGCATCCATGAGGACGCGGGCTCCATCCCTGGCCTCGCTCAGTGGGTTAAGGACCCAGCACTGCCGTGAGCTGTGGTGTAGATGGAAGACACAGCATGGATCTGGCGCTGTTGTGCCTGTGGCGTAGGCAAGTGGCTACAGCCCCAATTTGACCCCTAGCCTGGGAACCTCTGTATGCCACAGGTGCGGCCCCAATAAATAAATAAATATGAACAAGCTATTGAAATGGAAGGATACCAAGTTAAAATTGTTTAAAAAATCCAGTAAGTTATTTCTGGAAAAAACACCTAAAAAGCAGTAGTTGTGTCCAAACATCGAACTCGAAAAGAGGGGCCCAGCAGGTGGCGAGACACCTACACCCCGTGCAGCACTAGGGATCTGGGCACCCTCCGCCACGACTGGGGACTGCCGCACACGCACTCACCGCATGCCGGGAACGGCCCTCAGGCTCTGGGCAGAGAGGGACAAGTCCGACGGCAGGACTGCACGCACCCTCGGGGTCTGGACGGTCCCGGCCAGGGGCCAGACCCCTACACCACACCTGCGGCCACGCAGGGCCCTTAACCCGCTGGGCCGGGCCGGGGGTCAAACCCGCGCCTCCGCGGTGACCCCAGCCGCTGCAGCTGTACTCTTAACCCTGCACACCGTGGCAGGAACTCCCCTGCTTAATGATTTAAAAGTAGCTAGCTTTTGAGAAGTGTTGCCGTGGGGCAGGTGAGTGGCCTCGCTGGCTGGACATGGTGGCAAAGGCAGGCGGGCCCCCGGGAGCCGTCTCAGCAGGAGGGAGCGAGGGGTCAGGGGCCGCGGGGGCTGAGTAAGGAAAACAGGGTAAAGACGGAACGGGGTGAGGAGAGACCGGATCGGGGGCTGGTCCAAACCCCAAGCTTTGGACCCTAAACCCGAACGCCCCCACGTGACGGACAGTGTCGGCGGCCTGACTCCAAGGCCGCTGTCCCACTCGGACGAACGGGCTGTCACCTCTCCCTCTGTGCATTCTGCGCTTTTCACAGTGTGGAATCAAAATCTGCCACGTGGCTGTGGACCTGCGCCCGCCCACGGACACACGACCTGATCCACCAAGTCACATGTGAGCCAATTCCCCCAGCAGGAGACGGAGCGGCACCCCTGCAGAGCAGCCGCGCCAGGAGGCAGACGGGAGCAGCCAGAGGCCTTTCCAGGGGGTACCTTTCTGTCGATGCTGGTTCAAGGTAAGAGACAAAAGCACTCACTGAAAGCTACAACCAGAGCTGCCAGGCCCTCCGTGCCCTCCTCTGTCTGCTGCAGGCGGGGTCAGTCTGGGTGGACGAGGCAAGGCCCTCCCAGCCAAGGCCTGTGGACACCCCTGGACAGCAGGAGCCCGGCTCTAGAGAGAAGCCAATGTGCTCATTTTGCACCATGTGGGAAAAGACCCGAATGCATACCTGACTCTTCTAAGACCCAAGAGAACGTAAGAGGTCTGACGTTCTGAGCCCGTGCGCGGGTCCCAGCGGGTCTGGGGACAGTTCCTGACCCGAGCCTCCGCTCTGCCCTGACAGCTCAGGCGCCCGGTGCAGTGTGTGCCGAGGCTCCCGGCGTCTCAGCCGTCAGGACAAGCACAAGTTTCTCACCTCACTGTGATCAAGCTTGGTAATCCAAGGCGCAACACGTACACGAAATTGTAGGAAACCCTAAATGCTGCTGAAAATCAGCCTCGTACTTGAGACCAATACGACACATCATCTGCCCGCTTGCCGTACACTCAAAGGGAAGAACCTCCGAGTGAAAACCAGGAGCACCCGGGAACTGTATTTCACGGGCGGGACCTGGGAGCAACAGTGCTCAGAAACTAAAGGGTGTTTCAAGCGCCCTCGTCATCTCTCCCCGGGGGAGGGCCCAGGTGCCACCGGGTCACGCTGCCCGTTACCGCTTCTGCACGTGCCGAGGAAGAGGCCAACACTGAAACCTGGACCGAGGAGGCTGCTGTACCTGATGGTTCCTGTTGGGGAGGGGAGGGGGCTGATGAGGTGGGCCATGGTGTCTGGAATGTTGATGGTCAGCGGCGAGATGTGCGCCTGCACAGGCTTCACTGGGGACTCGGGCGCCTCCTGCTTCTCCCTCTTCTCGCTGGACAGGGCAGTGAACGTGATCTTGATGTTTGTGCTCGGGAACCTGAACGTGCACCTGGAAAAAAGAAGCCGAGGTCAGCGCCCGTCCGCGGCGGGGGCCGGGCGTCCCACCCCAGCTCGGTGCAGGGCCTCGACCTGCGTGTGAGCGACAGCAAGAAGCCCACCTCGAGCTCATCCCAAGGGCTTACGAGCAGCTTTAATGACCGAAACCACACACGAGGCATCGCATGACGTAGAAACCCTGACAGTGAGCAAAAACACCATTTAGAGAAAAGCCCAACACGAGAAAAGGCACAGCAGGCTCGAGACTCAACCAACACTCACTTAATCAGCACTATTCTTTTCCGGATAAATATATAAATATATCTGGGTCAGTAAGCAACATTTTACAGGTTTTTTTTTTGTAACTTCACAATGAATAAATGAACATTGTCTTTTTTTTATATAACGATTTTTATTTTTTCCATTATAGCTGATTTACAGTGTTCTGTCGATTTTCTACTGCACAGCGAGGTGACCCAGTCACACATACAGGTACACATTCTTTTTTCTCACATTATCCTGCTCTATCACAAGTGACCAGACATAGTTCCCAGTGCTGTGCAGCAGGATCCCCTTGCTTACCCACTCCAAAGGCAATAGTGTGCATCTATTAATCCCAGATTCCCAGTCTCTCCCACTCCCTCCCTCTCCCCCTTGGCAACCACAAGTCTGTTCTCCATGTCCATGAGTTTCTTTTCTGTGAAAAGGTTCATTTGTGCATATATTAGATTCCAGATATATATGAAATCATATGGTATTTGTCTTTCTCTTTCTGACTTACTTCACTTAGTGTGAGAGTCTCTAGTTCCATCCATGTCGCTGCGAATGGCATTACTTTGTTCTTTTTTACGGCTGAGTAGTATTCCATTGTGTATATATACCACATCTTCCTAATCCAGTCATCTGTCGATGGACATTTAGGCTGTTTCCATGTCTTGGCTGTTGTGAATACTGCCGCAATGAGCATGTGGGTGCAGGTGTCTTTTTCAAAGAAAGTTTTGTCTGGATATATGCCCAAGAGTGGGATTGCTGGGTCAAATTCTAAGGTACCTCCATACTGTTTTCCACAGTGGTTGTACCAGTTTACATTCCCATCAACAGTGCAGGAGGGTTCCCTTTTCTCCACATCCTCTCCAGCATTTGTTATTTGTGGACTTATTAATGATGGTCATTCTGACTGGACTGGTGTGAGGTGGTACCTCAGAGCAGTTTTGATTTGCATTACTCCAATGAGTGATGTTGAACATTTTTTCCCGTGTCTGTTGGCCATCTGCATATCTTCTCTGGAGAAGTTTCTATTCAGGTCTTTTGCCCATTTTTCAATTGGATTGTTGGCTTTTTTGCCGATGAGTTGTGCAAGCTGTTTGTATATTTTGGATTAAACCCTTGTCAGTTACATCATTTGACACTATTTTCTCCCATCCTGTAAGTTGTTGTTTTGATTTTATGGTTTCCTTTGCTGTGCAAAAAGCTTGTCAGTTTGATTAGGTCCCATTGGTTTATTTTTGCTTTTATTTCTATTGCTTTGGGAGACTGACCTGAGAAAACATTTGTAAGGTTCATGTCAGAGAATGTTTTGCCTATGTTCTCTTCTAGGAGTTTAATGGTGTCTTGTCTTATGTTTAAGTCTTTAAGCCATTTTGAGTTTACTTTTGTGCATGGTGGGAGGGTGAGTTCCAGTTTCACTGATTTACATGCAGCTGTCCAGGTTTCCCAGCATGACTTGCTAAAAAGACTGTCTTTTCCCTATTTTATATTCTTGCCTCCTTTGTCAAAGATTAATTGACCATAGGGGTCTGGGTTTATTTCTGGGGTCTCTATTCTGTTCCATTGGTCCATATGTCTGTTTTGGTACCAGTACCACACTGTCTTGATTACTGTGGCCCTGTGATATTGCCTGAAGTCTGGGAGAGTTATGTCTCCTGCTTGGTTTGTTCCTCAGGATTGCTTTGGCAATTCTGAGTCTTTTGTGGTTCCATATAAATTTTTGGTTTGTTCTAGTTCTGTGAAGAGTGCCATGGGTACTGTGATAGGGATTGCACTGAATCTGTAGATTGCTTTGGGTAGTATGTTCATTTTTACAATATTAATTTTTCTAGCTCATGAGCATGGAATATCTTTCCATTTATTTGTATCTTCTTCGATCTCCTTGATTAATGTTTTATAGTTCTCTGCATATAAGTCTTTAACCTCCTTGGTCAGGTTTATTCCCAGCACTTCATTTTTTGGGGTGCTATTTTAAAAGGTAAAGTATTTTGGTATTCCTTTTCTAATATTTCATTGTTAGTATACAGAAATGTTATCGATTTCTGAAGTAACCTTATATCCTGCTACTTGGCTGAATTTGTTGATCAGTTCAAGTAATTTTGGGGTTGAATTTTCTATGTATATAATGTCATGTCATCTGCATACAGTGACAGTTTTACCTCTTCTCTTCCTATTTGGATGCATTTTATGTCTTTTGTTAGTCTGATTGCTGTAGCTAGGATTTCCAATACTATGTTGAATAAGAGTGGTGAGAGTGGGCATCCTTGTCTTGTTCCAGATTTTAGTGGAAGGCTTTCAGCTTTTGTCCACTGAGTATTATCTTTGCTGTGGGTTTGTAGTAAATGGCTTTTATTATGTTAAGGAATGTTCCCTGTATCCCAACTTTTAAGAGTTTTGATCATGATGGATGTTGGACTTTGTCAAATGCTTTTTCTGCATCTATTGAGATGACCATGTGGTTTTTGACTTCTCCTTTAATGTCAGTGCCTTTTAATGTTACTGTGATGCATGACGCTGACTGATTGGCTGTGGTTATATCTTATTTAAGAAAGAAAAGCCATTCCTTTTCTCTTAAAAAAAATTCCATCGCCCTTCTTACTTAGCAAATAAAAGCAAGAGATACTCAATCTGGGGGAAAAGGTTTACCGTTTAGCACCTTTAATACAGCCTCCTTGGCATTACTCAGGAATACTTTATGTATATGTTAAGTAATGCAAGCCAAACACCTTCAAAGAATAAAAGTTTCAAACAGTGCCAAAGACTCATGGCCTCTGAGCCTCATCTCACCCCACTGACAGTGCCTGATTAGAGTGCACGTAAAGGGCCAAATGACCAGTTGTCTACTGGTGCTCAGCTGACCTCTGTGCATCCAGCTGGGGTACCCAGCTTGGGGCCAGCTCCTTGGTGGCCCTTGGTGGGCAGACCTGTCCGACCTGGGTGGCCACCAAGGCAGGGTCCAGCACATGGAGGTCGCATGTCCCTCCTACTTCTTCAAGGTGTACTGCCCAAGCTCTGGTCTGGCAGAAAGACGCCAGTGGGCAGCATGTGACAGTCACTGCCTGGCTTCCTCCTCCCTCACATCCCCGCCTCCGAGGCCGCCGCCAGCAGTCCCCTGCCCCTTCCCTTGCCATTCAGTCCTCCGGTCTCTGAGCAAGGAGCAGAACCCGGGGAGGCCCCGTGCTCTGCTCTGCCCCTCGGGGCCCCTTCTCCACCCGCAGAGCACTCTCCTCCTTCCTACCCCACGTCCAGGGCCCCCGGCCAAGACACCAGCCCACAGCCACTCTCCGTGGGGCGAATCCAGTCTGTGACCTTCAGTCCCTACACACGCGAATGATTCCAAAAGCTGTTTCCTGCACACTGAACCCATCTCCCACCGCCTTCCTGCGGCCTGCCTCCGTCTGTGCCCACACCGGACCTCTGACAAGACCTCACACCTACTCCTCTCCAGCACTCTCCTTGGCAATGAAGGGCGCCACCCAGCTGCTCAGGCCAGAAGTACAGGATTTACCCAATCCACCTGCTAAGCAGTTCGCGCTCACCTTCAAAACATAGCCATCATCAGAAATGAAGGTGTCTGCTTTGTCAGAGACCCTGTTAGAACACATGGAAAGACAAGCTACCGTCTTGCCTTGCTCACGTTCTAGGTTTACAAATCACATGTCCAACAAGGGACGCATACCCAGACCACCTATCTAAAGACGACAGGAAGAAAACAAAGCACACACTTGAAAAAGGGCACTTAAAAAAACCACCTCACAAAGACACACAGATGGCAGATAAAGACACGAGACGACGCTCAACATCACCAGCCATCAGGACCAGGCAAATTAAAACCTCCAGGAGGCACCTCCACGTACCGTTAGAGGGGAAGATCCAGAAGTCTGGCAACCCCGACTGAGGGGGGGTGTGGAGAAGCAGCTCTCTGTGCCGCTGCTGGTGGTGCGAGCAACGTGCAGCCACCCAGAAGGCCCACGTGGTGGCTGCTCATCAAGCTAAACAAACGTGTGTCACACGCCCAAGCACCTGCACTCCTGCGTACTGACCCAGGAGAACACGCACACTTACACAGAGGACTGCACGGATGCCCACAGCAGCTGTACTCGTCAACTGGAAACTACTCCCACGTCCCTCAGCAGGAGGCACTGTCCTCGGTCCGCGACACAGCACAGATCCAAATAAAAAGGACTGCCTACTGACACAGCAACCGCTCTGCAGGCACTGTGCTGGGTGGGAAGGCCCAGTTCCCCGAAGTTGCATCCTGTATAATTCCATTTCTGTAACATCCTCCAAATGACAAAATCACACACTTGGAGAATGAACAAGGACCAGTCAGGGAATGCAGAGGCGGGGGCGTGTGGTCCCAAACGGGCAGCACCAGCAAGTCTTCAGTGGACGGAAGCGTCCACGCCTTGACCATCAGGTGGTTACATGAATGAAACTGTAGGTGACAAGTCACAGAAACACAAAGACACACCAGACCTTCCCAACACACCAAAAACCAATGCGCGCAAAAAACAGAGGGAAAAGTTCTGTCTGCAGCCCCAAACCACTAGTTCCCACACCTCCACGTCCACCTGCTCCTGGGTGATAGTCCTCAGCCCCCAGCGGAGACAGGCGCTCTTGGCACTGAGTCGGGGGAGGCCAGGCGGGGATGTGGCCAACCACACGTGCGTGGACAGCCCGTCACAGGGAGGGGGCGCCCAAGCTCGCCCCCTCGCCTGCTGCAGGGCTCTGCCAACACCTTGCATGTGCCCAGCCCTTCTCTCAAGTTCCCACCCTGGTCTGTCTGCACCCAAAAGCCAGAGCGATTTTCTAAAACAGCAAGAGCTGCCTGTGGTGTCCAAAGAGCCAGAAAGGCCGCAGGGAAACTCCCTGGTGGCTCAGCAGTTAAGGACCCAGTGCGGTCACTGCTGTGGCTCTGGTTACAGCTGTGGTGCAGGTTCGATCCCTGATCTGGGAACTTCCCCATGCCATGGGTGTGGCCAAAAATAAATAAATGAATAATTAAATAAATAAAATGAACTGCTAGTCCAACAGGGCACTCCATCACTTAATCTTAATTAATCCTAAAAGCCGCGTCCCCAAATACACCCAAAAAGGTGGGGAAAGCCGGCCTCTCTCTCTCCTGCCCGCAGGCACAGCCCCTTCTCTCAGGAGGTCCTGTGGGTGCCAACCTTACCCCATTCCCAAAGCCCCAGAGCCCTCATCCCACTCTGGTTCAGAGCCATATTCGCCCCACCCAGGGGCCTCTGCTGACCACCCGCACCCTCCCCTGGCTGCCTGCTCCTCGGCTCGCTCTGGCCATGGGACTGTAACTGCTCATACCTGCTGCCATCCCAACGGGACGCACGCGCTTTTAGAACACGGCAGGGTTCACTGCTATAGCCTGGAGACCAGAAAAGTCGCCAGTATACACCGAGAAGGCTCTCAGAATACACTTGGTTTTGCTTCGGTTCTTTTCAGCTTTTTTTAAACTTAATTTTTTTTCTTCTTAGCGATGCACCTGAGGCATACGGAAGTTTCCAGGCTAGGGGTCGAATGTGAGCTGCTGGCCTAGACCTGACACCAGATCCAAGCCTCATCCATGACCTATAACCACAGTTCACGGCAACGCCAGACAGATCCTTAACCCACTGAGAGAGGCCAGGGATTGAACCCGCATCCTCATGGATACTAGTCAGGTTCTTAACCCAATGAGCCACAACAAGAATTCCCTACACTTGTTGAATTAACGAAAAAGTGCCCAGTTTCACACATTAAAAAAGAAATTGAAATAAGCCAGTCACACGAATAAAACAAACAGGAAACCCACAATTAGACACCGTGCAATCGCCTCTTCGCCTCCAGCCTGAGATCTGAATAATCAACTCCAAGCCCGGAGGAGGTTAACCCCACTAGCCTTAATTCTGGCATAACACATACAACAGCTACCCCTCACCTTCCTCTCCCGCCTGGACAGAGCTTCCGAGCCCCTGCCTCAGGCGACAGGCACCGCTCACCAGGGAGGCCAGGCCACTGGACCCGCTCCAGCACCCAGCACGGGGGCCCCTGGGTCCTGCGGAGCTGTTACCTCTGCGGCTGCTTCCTCATTCCACAGAAAGGCGACAGCACCTTCCTCTGAGAGGTTATGAGGATTAGCTCACACGTTTACCAAACACTCAAATGTTGTGAACACGAAAAACAGACTGCCTTCAGCCCCCTGCAAGACGTCAGCGCTCACTCTGCTAGAGCCCACCCAGCCGTGCCGCTCTCTGCCTCATCGCCACCCGAGAGCCCCCAGGACTCCCAGCCCGGGCCAGAGGAGCAGCACCGGGCAGAGCCCCGACAGCGGCAGGTGACGGGGGGCCCGTCCCTCCCCCATGGGGCACCTGCATGCCTCCGGGCCTGTTTCTGCTTTCCGCAAAGCAGGACCACACCCTCCGTGTCGGACCTCAGCCTGCACGCTCCCTCGCCGTCGCCCACGGGGTCCACCCAGACAGACGGGCTGAGCCCTGCCTTGGTGACTGGCACCCTCATCAAGGACACCCTTCCTTTGCATCCCAGAGTTTCCAATTAATGAAACAGGCACAGGTTTCAAGGGCACACGGGCGCCTAAAGCAGGGCACGGTGCTGCCAGTCAACTGGCCAACAGCGTGGACACTGCCATCAGTCCCACCACTGACAGGACAGGGGAGAACACGGCACCTCTGTGTGCGCGTCTAAGAGCGGACTTCTCATACATGCATGAGCCTGAAACACATTTAAAGGCTATGCAGGTTTTCTGGAAACTCTGGTTTTTAATCTGGGCTCTGACTACACGGGTAAGTTCCTGTTTCTGAAAATTCATCGGGTTATATGTGAATGGTACACGTGCCTTTCTGTACATGTAGTATATTTCAACAGAGACCCTTTTTTTTAAACTAAAAACAGCCATCTGTAGATGGATACCGAAATTAGCAAAATGTTGATAACGTCAGGGGGTTCACAGTGCATTTTCTACACTTTGGGGTTAACAATGGCCCATTTCTTTACTTGGGTCGTGATTATGTGGGTACTTATGCTATAATTCTAACTGATTTTTCTATGTAGGTTACTTTCAGAGCAAAACACATCTTAACAGTTTGATTCTCTATGGAGTTCAATTACTGAAATACTGTTCCCCTTTGAGGTATATGAATGGCCACTGCTTGACTTTTCTAAGCCAAAAATAAAAAATAGTGGGATAATTCTGATTGTTTTACAAAAGTAAAAAGAGCAGCAAATCATTGTAAGAGCAGATAAAGGCAGGTGAGCGTCAGACCTCCGCCCGCCACGCTGCTACCAAGGGGCGCAGACGTCGGTATGTCTGCCCACGCCGGGCCCTCCCTGCACCGGTTCCCGAGGTGGCCTCTCCCCCAGTCCCGCAACCTGTTCCCGTGACGCACTCAGGTCAGAGATGTGTGCTGACCGGAGCAGTGACGAGCACGCTGACCGTGTCTCACCCTGCTTTGTCCTTTAAAGGCACTTCAATAATAAAGCTCAGTATAAACATAAACATCCGTGTATGAGTACCCTGAGAAAAACAACAAAATAACAGAGAAAAGGTAAAGATTTAAAAATGAACAATAAGAAAAGCCAGAAAACAGAACTGCAAACCCCTAAAAAAAAAAAATGACCAAGTAGGAGCCACACAAATCAAAACTAAAGGTCTCACACTCAGGCAGAAGGACGCTGGTAGAAACTAAGTCTCTTTCACCTGAATAAACAGTAACAATTCCAATAGGATTCAGAGCTGCAGATATCCTTCACTCCGCCTCTCTCTTATTCTCCCGTACTTGGTACTTTTTTTTTTTGGTTTTTAGGGACACACCCACGGAAGATGCCGGGCTAGGGGTCCAATCGAAGTTGCAGCTGCCGACCTATGCCACAGCCACAGCAACTCTGGATCCGAGCCACATCTGCAACCTACACCACAGCTCACAGTAATGCAAGATTCCTGACACACTGAGTAGGGCCAGGGATCAAACCCGCGTCCTCCTGGATACTAGTCAGATTCGTTTCTGCTGCACCACAAGGGAACTCTGACAGGCATTTTTCTTGTTGGAATGGAAGCTCATACAAATGAGATATGCAAGCCGATGGCTTGGGTCCAGAGCTCTGAATTTCCAGATTCACAAAGAGGCTCTAAGGATCCTGAAGCCCTGTTCTTTATGTGCAAGGCCAGGCCTTGCGACAAACACTTCGACACTAACATCACAGAGCTATGAAGAAAGAAGCCGTATTTAAATAAGTCCCCAACCAAACGGAGTCAAATTTAGTGATATACTATGCAAAGCATATTCAAACAATTAACCAACTGGGAAAACTAGTCCCCACAACCAAGTGCACCTGGGCCACTTCAGCGGCTGCAGCTGGCCTCAGGAAGAGGCTGCCTCCCAGGCCCGTAACGTAAGGATGAGCCAGGCTGGAGCAGAGGTCCGGCTCCAGAGCGCCACTCAGAAAGGCGAGCACGAGTCGCCGGGCTCGCAGAGCCGCTCCCTCCTGCAGGCAGAGAAGGGGGGTGGGGCACAGGGCGCGCGGAGAGGAGGTGGCCCCGAGGCAGGTACTAAATCTTCATTAGTCAGGACGGCTTCAGCACCTGACTTTAAAAAGGAGCCGCCCAAGGAGGAAGACTCTGGAAACACGGCACCACGACCTTGCTCCGAGCTGTGAATCCGGAGCTCTTCATTACACCTAACAAACCTGCAGTGGCTTTGGGACTGATGACCCACCCGCCTGCGTGGCTTACGCTGGTCATCTACATGCCACGCAGGCGGGTGAGAAGCACCTCCATGAAGCCACCGATAGCGAGGGACACAGTTACACGAGGAGGAAAACATCTAAGTGGGATTAACAGTGCTGGTGCCTGCAGATGAAGCTGTCCTGGGGGCTCGGAAACCCTCCGCTGAGGATCAGGACCACACGTACCACGCTTCTTGTTCTAAAGACACTACAGAGGAAGAAGGGTGGCGGCCGCAGCCAGACCGCAGCAGTGAGTGCTATTCTTTCAAACCGCAGCCATTACCGCAGCATTTTTATCTTATTGAATCCTCTTATAAAAGTGCCAAAAAAAAAAAAGGTGAGCACGGCAGAGCTGCCTTCCTCCTCGGCACCCATACGGGCTGCGGGCTCCAAAGGGTGGCCACCGTGTCCCCAGCCTCCTGTCACCCCTCTCTGCTGTGACCCAGGTTAGACACAATGCCCGAGTTGGAAAAATCTCCCCACAAGCAGGCTCCCTTTCTCCCTACTCATAAAAGTATGCCTGATGGCAAATCAGACCGCCATCGTTAGGATAACTCTGGAGTCCCTCAGCTTCTAGAGTATTCCAGGAAACTTAACTGACAGAGGCCTCGGCACAAAGCAGCAAGAGGTCCCTGCCCTGGGGCGCTGAGAGGACCCAGCCTCATCACTGGGTTTCCCGCTAAAAATAAAAAACCTGGATCTCACCAAAAGGAATCATACAAATATTCTACAAAACTGGTCTGTCCTCTTCTAAAACATCAACAGCAGAGAAGACAGAATGGTCACAAATGAGAGCAAAGTTCAACGTGCGAGTCACCAAACCAGCGAGAAAGAGCACCAGTAGACGGCAGCTCAGGCCAGGTAAAGTCAGTGGCTTAGCTCACACTCTTTCACCAACGCTGACTGTTCTGGCACCGGAGCTATGAGTACGGAAGAGAATTTTTTAGGAAATACACATGGAATTTTTTCTTTTTTCTTTTTAGGGCCACAGCTGCAGCATATGGAGGGTCCCAGGCTAGGGGTCCAATCAGAGCTGTAGCTACCTACCTACACCACAGCCACGGCAACTTGCAATCCAAGCCGCGTATGGGACCTACACCATAGCTCATGGCAACACCGGATCCTCAACCCATTGAGCGAGGCCAAGGATCAAACCCACAACCTCATGGATGCTAGTCGAGTTCGTTAACCCCGAGCCACGACAGGAACTCCCCACATGGAAAAATTTTAGAGGTAAAAATGCATCATGTATACAACTTACCCTCAACAATTTCAGGAAAAAAACAGTGATGAAGCAAGTGTGGTAAATGTTAATATCTGGGGAGCCTGGGAAAATGAGACTCTCTGTTCTAGTTTTGCAACTTTTCTATAAGTCTAATTTCAAAGAAAAACGAAAAAAAACTGGAAACTTTCAAGCTGTCCAGTGCAAAAAGCTTGATGGTCTCGGCTGTGCCCCTCTGGGTGTGGCTGGGCCTGTGCCAGGCCAGGAGCTGTGTCACGGCCCACAGCAAGGTGGGCCAGGCAGAGCGTCGGGAAAGCATCCCCCCTCCGCGGATGGCCTGGGAGCCTGTTCTAGGACACCCCGTCACTGACTCTTTCCACGAGGGTCTACACCTCAGATATCTACCCAGCTCCAAAGGAGTTCCCGTCGTGGCGCAGCGGAAACGAGTCCGACTAGGAACCGTGAGGCTGTGAGTTCGATCCCTGGCCTCGCTTGGTGGGTTAAGGATCCGGCGTTGCCGTGAGCTGTGGTGTAGGTCGCAGACGCAGCTCAGATCCCGCGTTGCTGTGGCTGTGGTGTAGGCCGGCAGCTGTAGCTCTGATTCAACCTCTAGCCTGGGAAACTCCATGTGCCGCGGGTGCAGACCTGAAAAAAAGCTAAATAAATAAATAAAATAAAAAATCGTTGCAATTCTCAATAAAAAATAAATATTTTTAAAAATTTTCCTCAAATTCCAAGGAAGATCTGGTGATGAAAAAACATTGCTTTACTGCAATTCTTTTCCATTCTGCACCCTCCTCCAGGATGTGTATGTCCCCGACGGTCAGCCTCAGGCCAGGCGGGGACGTGCCACCCAGTTCTGGGGTACACAGGACAGGGTCATGACCACATGACACAAGCGACCCTTACACCCGTGTCACTCATGCAGCAGAGGTGATGTCAAACCGACACACCGTCCTGTCACTGGGCTTCCAGACTGTGATGACACCACACTCCAGACCTCTCTCCAGGGCAGAATTTTTGTCTCAGGGCAGTGAGAGAGGACAGCTAGAGGATGCAGCCTGACGGGCGTGGGTGCGGAGGGGAGAGACCACAGGACGACCGGCTTCGCATCCGGCTGTGCGACCACAGGACCATGGGTCCCCACCCCGAGGCGCGGGTGGGCGGGCTGGGTAAGCAGCAGCTGGGGCCAGCGGCTGAGGGCGCACAGGACCTCTGAGGTGCTCACCGCCCACCGTCCCGGGGGACATCCGGCCAGCCCTTTCTGGAACTGGGCAGACACTCAGTGTCCTTGGAGGGCACACTGGCCGCATCACAGCAGAGAAGCGGCCTCAGAAACAGCCCGCAGGTCTGGCGGGAAGAGGGTGGCCCTCGGGACCCCAGTGAGCTCACCTGGGGGGAGCGCCGACGCGGGCGATTAAGGGCCAAAACAACAGCAGCCTCTTCATCTTCCAAAAAAATGGAAGAAAAATTCTTTTTCTTTCCAAACCCTTTAAGTGGGCCTACTTACACATTTCCATCATTCTCTACCACTCGTTTCCTCCAATTTCTGACGGAAATAATGACTCCTATAGTACAACCTTTAATGAAATGTGCTAGTGACTCAGAAATTACTCCCCTGGCCCAGGCTGCCTCTTCTGCGGCTCTAGGAGCAACATGTCCACACCAGCGGCCCGTCATTGTCAGCTGGCCAGGCCCAGCTGGTCTGAGAGGGCCGCCCAGAGCCCAGCAGGCGCTTCCTTTGTCCCAGAGGGGTGGCGAGCTCGCCCAGCTCAGGGGAGGGCTTGTCTGTGGCCACTTCAAGAGTACAAGTCACAGGTCGAGTGCCCGAGCAGCTTTAAGACAATTAGGACTATGCAGACTATGCTGGTTACTCCTCAGTAGTAAACTTCTCTCGGTTACTCCTCAGTAGTAAACCTCGAGCAAGGCCTACCGCCTCAGCTTGACTTCTTACCCTGAAAAGCACTGACATCCGTGAAAACTCATGAAACACCACGGTGTCCATTACAGGAGGCCACAGCCCTGCAGGTTTTGTTGCATTTGACACGCATTTCTAACTGAAGCCTCAAGAGCCTGCATCAGGAAGACACCTGTGACTCGGGCTCAGGCCCCGGCCAGCAAGTTCCATCTCTGAGTGAAGCACGCTCATTGCTCGTGTGGCTTGGAGGTGACGCAGGAACTACAGGCACACGAGACAAAACTGTCCCGCAGGGCCAGGGCCACTGCGGGCGTCAAACAGGCTACATACTCTGGACCACAGGTGAGGCTGGCTGTTCTCAGCCAGCACCCATTTCGCCTTTTGAGTCCATGTTTTCTAAGTGAGGCCCAGTGGGTCAATGGAGAACGGCCTGGGGCTTGCAGGCTCAGCTCACACACCTTGCCTCCTGCAGCCCTTCCCCTCCAGCATTACTCTGGCCATACTTTTCCAAAGCGGTTATGCCTATGAAAGTGGAACATATGCACATCCTGTGAGCCACTGGAGCCTTCCCAAAGGAAATGTGCACATGCTCATCAAAACTCAGCTACTAGAACCTTAGTAAAAATTTCAACTACGAAAATATGCCAACTTAAGAAAAAATTTATAAAATACTCATAGCAGCATTATCCATTATAATAGTCCCAAATAAAACTACCTAGGAGTTCCCTGGTGGTTCAGTGGGTTAAGGATCCAGTAATATCACCGCTGTGGTGCAAGTTTGATCCCTGGCCTGGGAACTTCTGCATGCCTCAGGTGCGGCCAAAAAAACAAAAAACCCTATCTAGGGAGTTCCTGTCGTGGCTCAGGGGTTAACAAACCCGACTAGCATCCATTAGGGCTCAGGTTTGATCCCTGGCCTTGCTCAGTGGGTTAAGGATCAGGCGTTGCCTTGAGTTGTGGTGTAGGTCACAGACACAGCTTGGATCCCACGTTGCTGTGGTTCTGGCATAGGCCAGGAGCTACAGCTCTGATTGGACCCCTAGTCTGGGAATTTCCATATGCCGCGGGTGTGGCCCTAAAAGACAAAAAGACAAAAAAAAAAACCACAAAACCCTACCCAAATGTCTATCTATAACAGAATATCAAATCGTGGTATATATATATATATATATTTTTTTTTTTTTTTTGTCTTTTTGCCTTATCTAGGGCCGCACCCGCAACATATGGAGGTTCCCAGGCTAGGGGTCTAACAGGAGCTATAGCTGCCGGCCTTCGCCACAGCCACAGCAACGCGGGATCCAAGCCGCGTCTGCGACCTACACCACAGCTCACGGCAACGCCGGATCCTTAACCCACTGAGCAAGGCCAGGGATCGAACCCGCAACCTCATGGTTCCTAGTCGGATTCATTAACCACTGAGCCACGATGGAAACTCCCAAATTGTGGTATATTAATATTATTAAATACGTTACTGTCATGAGAATGAACGACACAAAAACACGGGCTAATCTCAAAAACATTTTTTATCGCCTTATTTGGCCACCTCTGCAGCATATGAAGTTCCCAGGCCAGGGAGCAAAACCCAAGCTGGAGCTGTGTTCTACGCCTCGCCTGCATCCTAGCCCAAAGCACTGGGCCAGGGATCGAGCCAGCACCTCCCCTACACAAGCCAGACGATTAACCCACTGCACCACAGTAGAAACTCCTCAAAAACATTTTTTTCTTTTTTCTTCTTTTACAGCCGCACCCACAGCATATGGAGTTCCCAGGCCCGGGATCAAGCCGCTGCAGTCAAACTGTTAACCCACTGCGCCGCAGCAGGAATTCCTCAAAAACATCTGATTCAGCGAAAGGCCAACACCAGCCCCTGACGTTCATTCTGTTTAATTCCACATATTCAAAGTCAAAAGCAAATAAACACTATGGTTTAGAACTCAAGATAGCGGTTCTGTGGCTTGGAGGGACACACAGGGGCTTCTGGGGTGCTGGCAATGCAATGTCTTAAACAGAGGTGGGTTACACTGTGGGTTCTCATGAAGGTTTTCTTTTCTTTTTTTTTTTTTGGCTGTATCTGTGGCATATGAAAATTCCTGGGCCAGGGATCGAACCTGCATGACAGCAGTGACACCAGATCCTTAGCCTGCTGAGCCACCTGGGAACTCCTGGCAGACCCGCACTGGCTCTCTGCTCAATGCCATTTCTCCAGCTGCCTCACTGTGGTGCCCCCTGCACCCAGCAGGCTCACAAAGTCCCTGAAAATAAATTTTCATCTCTGTGCGAAGAGCTTGTTTCTCCTACGGCCTCCTGGTAACCAGAACCCCACTAGTGAATCACGTCTGAGCCTCAACGATTTGAGCAGCCTCTATAAATGATCAAACTGCAATGTGGGTTCTTTTTTTTCATTTTAAAAACCTTTTCTTTGTTGAAGTTCCCGTCGAGGCCCAGTGCTTAACAAACCCAACTAGTATCCATGAGGACATGGGTTCGATTCCTGGCCTCGCTCAGTGGGTTAAGGATCCAGTGTTGCCGTGAGCTGTGGTGTAGGTTGCAGACACGGCTCGGATCCCGTGTTGCTGTGGCTGTGGTGTAGGCTGGCGGCTACAGCTCTGATTCGACCCCTAGCCTGGGAATCTCCATATGCTGCGGGTGCGGCCCTAAAACAGACCAAAAAAAATTTGTTTTCCATGTTTCTCTTTTTTATTATTTGTATTTTTTGGCAGCACCCATAGCATATGGAAGTTCCTGGGCCAAGGCTCGAACTGGAACCTCCACAGAGATACGCTGGACCATTAACCCACTGCAGCACAGCAGGAACTCCAGTGTTTCCCTTTTTCAAAGAGGCATTTCATCAGGAAATTCTGACACTGGCTACACCAAGGATGAATCTTGAGGATATTATGCTAAGCAAAATAAGCCAGACGCAAAAGGACAAACACACCGGAGTTTATCGGTGGCGCCTTGGCAGCGCTGGGACGCAGGTTGGACCCCTGCCCGACACAGTGGGTTAAGGGTCTGGCGTTGCCACAACTGCGGTTCGGTTCTGACCCCCGGCCCAGGGACTCCTCATGCTGCAGGGCAGCCAAAAAAGGGAGGGTGGAGGACAAACACTGTATGATTCTATATGAAGTCCCTAGAGCAGCTAAATTCATAGAGACAGAAGGCAGACTGATGACGGCCAGGGGTGGGGAGGGAACCGGGGAGCTGGTGTTTAATGGGCAGAGTTACAAAAAGAAGAGTCCTGGGGGTTCCCATTGTGGCTCAGCAGGAATGAACCCAACCAGCATCCATGAGGACATGGGTTCGATCCCTGGCCCCATTCAATGGGTTAAAGATCCAGTGTTGCCGTGGTGTGCCATAGGCCAGCAGCCGCACCACCAATTCAACCCCTGGCCTGGGAACTTCGATATGCTGCAAGCACAGCCCTAAAAAGACAAAAAAAAAAAAAAAAAAAAATCACTGGAAAGAACTAACCATTGGGAGTGGCATCAACAAACAGCTCAGTAGGAAGTTACGAGCTCTCAGCCCCCCACCCCCAACACACACAGGCACACAGAGGAAAATAAGGCGAAACTGTCAGACCCATTTGTGGAAGCTGCAAAGCTGTCAGAAGTCTGTAACCACCAAGTGCTAAACTGGGAACGAGGTCCTGACAGGCAGGGAGTTTCGGAGCTTGCCGTCTCTGTTCACGCCCTCCGCAGGGCAGCAGCAGACCTGGTCTTAGAGCATGCAAGGTCTTAAAGTGGCCGTGGTCTGAAAGCGGTAGCGGCCCGCGTTGCCAGTGTGGGGCTGTCTCCCTGGTTCCAGGGAGCAGAGTAGACCTTACTCACGATTTACGCATCTGTCTGTTCCAGACCATCCAGGGGCTTCCTAAAGCACTGACCCGCTGTGTTCTGCCTACTTCGGAACTCAGACCGAAAAAGCTTGAAAACAGCGCAAGTCAATCTGCCTCTGAGCCTGTGGCAAAAGACTGCAGTCCACACACGATACACTGCCTAAGGCAGAAGCTGGGGGGGCTTCCCCGGGAAAAGAGGACACTGGAAAATAACCGTGCCCGATGAGAAATTCAGAAAGCCACACACACACGAGGGCAGGATGCCTGTTCACACAAGACCTGAGAAGACCTTGGCCCTTCACTCTGGCCTGAGCCCCAAGCACAATGCAAGCCTGACCGAGACCTGTGAAGGAGCGCCTGGGCACAGAGCCAGTTTTCAAAGACTAGGAGATGGGAGGGCTCCCGGTGTTCAAACAAATCTCCGTCAAAACACTAACTGAATGCAAGCCATCAAACAGGACTTCAGGATCGCAATGTCAAGGAATATAGTCTTTGTAACAGTAGTTTGGGAAACTCAAAATCACTACGCAAAAAGGGTACCTATAGCCTTCAACAAACAAAACACAGGAGTTCCCATCGCGGATCAGAGGAAACAAATCTGACTAGTATCCATGAGGACGCAGGTTCGATCCCTGGCCTCGCTCAGTAGGTTAAGGATCCGGCATTGCAGTAGCTGTAGTGACATGGCTCAGATCTGGCATTGCTGTGGCTGTGGTGCAGGCTGGCAGCTATAGCTCTGATTTGACCCCTAGGCAGGGAACCTCCATCTGCCACAGGTGCGGCCCTAAGAAGACAAGACAAAAAAAAAAAAAGAGAGAGAGAGAGAGAGAGAGAGAGAGAGACCAATTTTTAAAATAAACAAAAAACAGCAAACCCTAAGGAAGAAGCAGAATCTGACTTCCAGGACTATTACATTATAATAGTCAAATGCCCAATTTCCAACAACACAGAAATCACAAGGCACAAAAAGAAACAGTCAAGTATGACTCAAAGATAAGGAATAAATGAACAGAAATCATCAGAGAAGAAGGTGAGAGACAGGACTTATTGATAGAAACTTTAAAACTATGTCACGTATGCTCAAATAACTTAAAGGACAACACAAAGAACTAAAAAGGAAGTTAGGAAAATGATGTATGAAAGAAGGAATATCAATAAAGAACAGAAATCATAAGAAGGAATGAAACAAATCCTGGAGACGGAAAGTACAATGTACCAAAAAAAAAAAAATCACTACAGGATTTTTGAACAGACAGAACAAAGAATCCGCAAAACTTAAAGATAGGATCACTTAAATTATCAAGCCTAAGGAGCAGAAAGAAAAAAGAATGAAGAGTGAACACAGCCTACAAGACTCATGGGACACCAAAAAGCAGATACACATTTTGGGAGTCGGAAGAAAAGAAGAAGGAAAAATAATATTTGGAAAAAAAAAAATCATGGCAGAAATGTCCCAAATGTGATAAAAAGACATGAACCTATAAATCTAAGATGCTCAACACACTTCCACTAGGATAAACTCAGAGGTACCACATGAAAACATATAACCAAATCATCAAGGATAAAAAGAGAATCTGTTACATATAAGCACTACCAATGAAATTAACAGCTGATTTCTTTCTTTCTTTTTCTTTTTTTTTTTTTGTCTTTTTGCCTTTATCTACAGCCGCACCCGCGGCATATGGAGTGCCCAGGCTAGGGGTCTAACAGGAGCTGTAGTCACCGGCCTTCGCCACAGCCACAGCAACGCGGGATCCGAGCCGCGTCTGCAACCTACACCACAGCTCACGGCAATGCTAGATCCTTAACCCACTAAGCAAGGCCAGGGATTGAACCCGCAACCTCATGGTTCTTAGTCAGATTCGTTAACCACCGAGCCACGAAGGGAACTCCCCAACAGCTGATTTCTTATCAGAAACCACAGAGGAGAGGACAGTGGGAGGAAACTTTTTTTTTTTGCCTTTTGTCTTTTGACCTTTTAGGGCCACACCCATGGCATGTGGAGGTTCCCAGGCTAGAGGTCTAATTGGAGCCACAGCAACGCCAAATCCGAGCCGCGTCTGCAACCTACACCACAACTCACGGCAACGCCAGATCCTTAACCCACTGAACGAGGCCAGGGATCGAACCCGCAACTTCATGGTTCCTAGTGGGATTGGTTAACTGCTGAGCCACGACGGGAACTCAGAAGGTTAAGAACCCAACTAGTATCCATGAGGATGTGAGTTTGGTCCCTGGCCTCACTCAGTGGGTTAAGGAACAGGCTGCAGCGTAGGGCAGCAGCTACAGCTCCGATTCGATCCCTAGCCTGGGAACTTCCATATGTCGCAGGTATGGCCCTAAAAAGACAAAACACAAACACACACAAATAAAAAGACAAAAAAAAAAAAAACCCCAAAAACCAAAAAGGCCACTTAGCATGGTCTATCACCAATACAAACGACAAGTGCGGAGAATTACAGAGTCAGAGAGTGAATTTAATTTCATTTTTAACTGTTCTACACTGTTTCCTTGATGTAATATCTACCAAACACAAACCTTGAAGCCTACAAACTCACCAACAGACATCTGAGTCCTGTCAAGTTCCTAGCACTACCCAAGGTCACTGAAGGTCACAGGCCACAGTCCCAGGAAACACAAAACCCGAAGGATGGAGGAGTCCAGCACAGGGAACACTCGAGTGCCAAGGAACACACCCGCGGGCAAGTGCAGAGGGAGGCTAGGCAAAGTGGGAACACAAGACACGGAGAAGCCTGAATGAAGAGTTTACATTTAAGCCTCACCTTCCCCCACCTGGCTGATAGCTCTCACTGCATAAGACACAAAAGCATTCTGTCCCAGGTGACAAACTGCAGCAAGAACCAAATAACATCTAAATTTGGAATTATAAATTTTGCATATATGTATGGAATTCTCACATATATATACACCATGCATGCTAGGAAAGACATCATCCTACGAGGTGCTTCCTCATCTCACAGCCACTTCCTAGGATGACTGCAGTACATCTTGTCATGATGTTTAAACTACTCAAGTCACAGAAACTGGAGTTCCCACTATGGTGCAGCAGAAACAAATCTGACTAGTAACCATGAGGTTGCAGGTTCGATCCCTGGCCTCGCTCAGTGGTTAAGGATCCAGTGTTTCCTGGATCTGTGGTGTAGCTCACAGATGCAGCTCAGATCTTGCATTGGCATACTGTGGTGTAGGCGGGCAGCTGGAGCCCTGAGTCAACCCCTAGCCTGGGAACCTCCATATGCTGCAGGTGCAGCCCATTAAAGAAAAAGAAGAAACAAAAATCACAGAAATGGCAACGTAGTGCATCGCATTTCATTAGCAAAGTAAAGAAGGGCCTTATTAAAAACTGGGACGGCAGGAATTCCTGTTGTGGGTCAGCAGGTTACAAACCTGACTAGTATCCACGAGTATGAAGGTTCAATCCCTGGCCTTGCTCAGAGGGTTAAGGATCTAGCATGGCCACGGCAAAGGCCAGCAGCTGCAGCTCTAATTCAACCCCTAGACTGGGAACTTCCATATGCCACAGGTTTGGACTTAAAAAAAAAAAAAAATGAGACCAGAAGTGTAGGAGCTGAGCTCACTGCATTATTACTTAAGATATTGTAAACTGCTCCAAAACCCAAACTTAAAAGAAAATATGAGCCTCACAAAAGTGTTAAACAGATAAGAATGCTATCAAAAATGCTAACTACTTTCATTAAAAGCTTCCTTATTTTAAAAGGAACAATCCCAGGAGTTCCCGTCGTGGCTCAGCAGAAACGAGTGCGACTAGGAACCATGAGGTTGCGGGTTCGATCCCTAGCCTCACTCAGTGGGTTAAGGATTAGGTGTTGTCGTGAGCTGTGCTGCAGGTTGCAGACGTGGCTTGGATCCTGCATTGCTGTGGCTGTGGTACAGGCCGGCAGCTACAGCTTCTGTTAGACCCCTAGCCTGGGAACCTCCACATGCTGCAGGTGCGGCCCTAAAATGACAAAAAAAAAAAAAAAGGAACAATCCCAAAGACATTCTATAAAGCCACCATCACCCTAACACCAAAACCAAAGACACTAACAAAAAGGAAAATTACAGGCCAATATCTCTGATGAATACAGATGCACAAATTCTCAACAAAATTTTAGCAAACTTAATCCAAAAACACATAAAAGAGATCATACATCACAACCAAGTGGGACTCATTCCAAGTTCACAAGATGATTCAACATACAGAAATCAATCAATGTAATACACCACATTAACATAAGTAAAAAAACCACATGACCATCTCAATAGATGCAGGAAAAGCATTTGACAAAACCCAACATCCATTCATGATAAAAACTGTTACCAAGAGTTACCGCTGTGGCTCAGCAGTAATGAACCTGACTAGTATCCATGAGGACATGGGTTTGATACCTGGCCCCACTCAGTGGGTTAAGGATCCAGTGTGATCATGAGCTGTGGTGTAGGTCACAGAAGAGGCTCGGATCTGGTGTGGCTGTGGCTGTGGAGTATGCCAGCAGCTACAGCTCCACTTCAACCCCCATCCCTGAAACTTCCATGTCATGGGCTCAGTCTTAAAAAAAAAAAAAAACCTTTTACCAAAGTGGGTGTAGAGGAAACATATCTCAGCATAATAAAAGCCACTTGCCATTTATGACCAAGCTCAATGGAGAAAATCTGACAGCCTTCCAAAACTGGGAACAAGACAAAGACAGCCCACTCTCACCACTATTACTCAACAGAGTGCTCAAGTCCTAGCCAGGGCATTGGACAAACAAAAGAAATAAAAGGTATCCAAACTGGAACAGAAGAGGTAAAACTGTCAGTATATGCAGATGGCATGATACTATATATAGAAAACCCTAAGGCCTCCACACAAAAACTACTTGAACTGATCAACAAATTCAGCAAAGCAGCAGGACATGGTGTGGCTCAGCAGGTTCAGAACCCAACATAGTGCCCGTGAGGGTGCCAAAAAATTAAATACCCAGCAATAAACCTAACCAAGAAGGTGAAAGACCTACATGCTGAGAACTATAAAAATTAATAATGGAAATTATTAGGGAGTTCCTGTCGTGGCTCAGTGGTTAATGAATGTGACCGGGATCCATGAAAACATGGGTTTGATCCCTGGCCTCACTCAGAGGGTTAAAGATCTGGTGTTGCTGTGAACAGCTGTGTAGGTTGCAGACGTGGCTCAGATCCTGTATTGCTGTGGCTGTGGCGTAGGCTGGCAGCTGCAGCTCCGATTCAATCCCTAGCCTGAGAACCTCCGTAGGCCATGTGTGTGGCCCTAAAAAACGACAAAAAAATTTAAGAAAATAAATTAAAAAATAATGGAAATTATTAAACGGATTCAAAGAAATGAAAAGATATCCCACGCCTCCAGCCTAGAAGAACTAATATTGTTAAAATGACCATACTACCCAAAGCAATCTACACATCTAATGCAATCCCTATCAAATTACCCATGACAGGACTTCCAGGCATGGCTTGGACCTGCAGTTACTGTGGCTGGGGTGCAGGCCAGCAGCTGTGGCTCCGATTTGACCCCTAGCCCAGGAACTTCCATATGCTGCAGGTGCAGCCCTAAAAAGATTTTTAAAAAAACCAAAAAACTTACTCATGACATTTTCCACAAAACTAGAACAAATAATCCAAAAATTTACATGGAATCATAAAAGACCCAGAAGTGCCAAAGCAATCATGAGGAGAAAAGGGGGAGGGAGGCATGATTCTCTTGGGCTTCAGACAACACTACAAAGCTGCATTAATCAAAACAGTGTGGTATTGGTACAAAAACAGACATACAGACCAACAGAACAGGATACAGAGCCCAGAAGGAAACCCACACACCCACACACCCACACACCTACAATTAATCTTCAACAAAGGAAGCAAGAATATAAAATGGGAAAAAGACAAGTCTCTTCAGCAAGTGGTGCTTGGAAAACTGGTACAAGTAAATCAATGAAATCAGAATGCACCATGCACAAAAATAAACGCAAAATGGCTTCAAGACTTAAACATAAAACATATCACCAAACATCTCCTAGAAGAGAACATAGGCAAAGTGTTCTCTGACATAAACCATAAAAATGTTTTCTTAGGTCAGTCTCCCAAGGCAGTAGAAATAAAAACAAAAATAAACAAATCTAATCAAACACAGTCAAGGGAACCATAAACAACATAAAAAGACAACCTACAGAATGGGAGAAACGAGTTGTAAATGATGCAACTGACAAGGGCTTAATCTCCAAAATATACAAACAACTCATACAACTCAACCACACAAAAACAAATCAAATCAAAATATGTGGGGAGTTCCATTTGAGTCACATTTGAGTTCCATGTGTCAGCAGGTTATGAACCCGACTAGTAACCAGGAGGATGCAGGTTCAATTCCTGACCTCGCTCAGTGGGTTAATGATCTGGGGTTGCTGTGAGCTGTGGTCAAGACTGCAGACTTGGCTTGGATCCTGCATCTCTGTATCTGTGAAACAGGCCAGCAGTTGTGGCTCCAATTCAACCCCTAGCCCAGGAACTTCCATACACCACAGGTGCAGACCTAAAAAGTAAACAAAAGGGTGGGGGGCAGAACCTAAATAGTCATTTCTCCAAAGAAGACACGGGGACGGCTAGCAGTCACAAGAAAAAACACTCAGCGTCCCTGATTATGAGAGAAATGCACATCAAATCTACAATGAGGTACCACCTCACGCTGGTCAGAATGGCCCAACATAGGTAAGTCTACAAATAACAAACGTGGGACAGGGTGTTGGGAATGTAAACTGGTAAAACCACTATGGAAAACAGCGTGGAGGCGCCTCAAAAACTAAACATAGAACTACCGTATGATCCAGCAGTCCCACTCGGGCATATATCCAAGCAAAGCTGTAATTCAAAAAGACACATGCACCTGTGTTCACTGCGGCACTGCTCACAACAGCCAAGACATGGAAACAACCTAATGTCCACTGACCAGGAATGGCTTAGGAAGATGAGGTACATGTACACAATGGAATACAACTCAGCCATAAGAAGAACAAAACAATGCCATTTGCAGCAACACTGATGCAGCCGGAGACGCTCCCATGAAGCGAAGTCAGAAAGAGAAAGGCAAATACCACATGACACCACTTACATGTGGAATCTAAAATACGGCACAGATAAACCTACCTACAGAACAGAAACAGACTCACAGACATGGACAGCAGACTTGTGGTTGCCGAGGGGGAGGGAGACAGACGGACGGGGAGTCTGGAGTTAGTAGATGCAAACTATGACATTTAGAATGGATAAGCAACGAGGTCCTGCTGCACAGCACAGGGAACTCTATCCGGCCTCTTTGGACAGGACATGATGGAAGACACTGTAAGAAAGGGGACGTATACTATGAAAGACTGGTCACTTTGCTGTACAGCAGAAACTGGCACAACACCATCGATTAACTAGATTTTAACTTTAACTCCCCCCAAGAGCTCCTTTATTTTAGAAACCCTCTTTTCTTCCTTTTCCAAAAACAAACAAAACTTTCTCCTCAGCAAAGGAAGAACAGATACATTTTCACAATGGCAAAACTTGCTATGTAACTATAACAGCCTCTTCTGGAATATTTCCACCAATTATGCATGAAGCAACCGTGGATCTTGATGGGATGTGCTGATAAATGAGGAACCATAAAAGGAGCAGCCGCACCTGATGAGAATCCTGTCACTAAGTGATCAACATTTGAGAAGACTCAAGTAACAGGAGTGCCCTAAACCGGCAGCCAACGGGCACGCATGAACTGTGTACATACCAAGGGATGACGGCTCCGGGCCACTTCCGGGCCAGGGGGAGAGAGTCAAGCAAGAAAGCGAGTTACAGCACAAGGTGATGAGAAGGGGACACTCCGCCTCACGCAGCCCAACAGCAGAAACGGCTGCTGACAGGCTAGTCCCCAGAATGGGTTCCACGCCCTCCCACACCTAGGGGCCCACGGCACTTCTGAAAGCAGCAAAGCACACAGGTGACATTCAAGGCCGGCGAGGAGCCCAGCTGGAGGTCCTCGCTGCCTTTCAGAAAGAGACCAGGCCAGAGTTTCAACAGAATATGTGGTTTGCTATACTTTAGTAAAAAGGCAGTTTAAAAAAATAAAAGTGGTGAATCAACTATACTTTATTTTATCTTATTTTATTTGTCCTTTTGTCTCTTCAGGGCCGCAACCGCGGCATATGGAGGTTCCCAGGCTAGGGGTCTAACAGGAGCTGTAGCCGCCGGCCTACACCACAGCCACAGCAACGCGGGATCCGAGCCGCGTCTGCAACCTACACCACAGCTCACGGCAACGCCGGAGCCTCTGCCCACGGAGCAAGGCCAGGGATCGAACCCGCAACCTCATGGTTCCTAGTTGGATTCATTAACCACTGAGCCACGAAGGGAACTCCAACTACACTTTCCTTTAAAAAATCATTTTAAGAAAAGTTAATAGTACATCACAAACTGCAAAGTTCTTTGACTGGACGAGAACCATCTTCATTTACAAAATGACAGCATGCATGGCGCTAAGAAACAAGAGTCCTCAAATCAGGCCACAAACAACATGCGACTTCTAGCCAGTTCCCTTTCCTGACTGAGTCTGCCCCCAAGGCAAAGGCACTCTTCCTTCTCCCCTCAAACAGGGAAGGCCTGTGGTGACATACTGGAATGGGGCAGGAGCAGGACACAGGCGTGGGGATGGGGACACCGCCACACAGACCTCTCCTGGCCCCGCCTGCTGGACGACACCGCCCACATCCCACAGCCTGTCTTCCTCCTCAGGTCCTGGCAGGGAAAAGACAAGTTCTCCCAGCTACAGAAATTTCAAACTGGCCATGACTCCTAGGCCCGTTAGTCAACTCACTGCGTGCATGTGAGCATGTGTGTGGAGCTACGAGCAGGCCGGAGAGGGCTGGCCCCTTGGGGACACCCCCATGTCACATTTTCTGTCCCGTTAGCGCTTCACTGGCCCCTCCACACCAGGACACTGGGATAGATCAGACAAGCTGCCCCTGGTGTCTAGCTAGGGCACGGCACGGGCTACACGATGTCAGGTGTCATTTCTGTCAGGAGTTCCCAGGTGGCACAGCAGAAACGAATCGCACTAGGAGCCATAAGGTTGCGGTTTTGATCCCTGGCCTTGCTCAGTGGGTTAAGGATCCGGCATGTTGCCGTGAGCTGTGGTGTAGGTCGCAGACACAGCTCGGATCCCGTGTTGCTGTGGCTGTGGTGCAGGCCGGCGGCTGTAGCTCCGATTCGACCCCTAGCCTGGGAACCTCCGTATGTCATGGGTACAGCCCTAAAAAGCAAAAAACGACAACAACAAAAAGGAACTGGGCTCTCCCATGGCGCAGGGGGTTAAGGATTCAGCGTTGTCACTGCAGCAGTTTGGGTCCCCTACTGTGGCTCGGGTTCCATCCCTGGCCCAGGAATTTCAACATGCCTCAGGCACAGCCAAAAAAATAAAAATAAGAATAAATAATAAAGGGCCGAGGCTTATGGCTTGGCTCTGCCTTTTATCTAAAAAAACAATGAAACAAGCAAATAACAACAAGGGAACTCAAACTTAGGTGAAATGGCAGGGCTGGAAGCTGACTCCGGCCTGTCAGTCCCAAAGCCCACCTCTGCCTTCTCCTGACACAGTTATATGGCACATAATTGACCCCTACAGGTGAGCTGTCCCATCATGCAGGCCTGCTCCTCAAAATGTGTTAAAAATCCGAATTATTATAAGTCCAAATCATCTTAAACTACTCCTTCAGTAAACAGAGTTTTACCACTAGAAAGACTACCGAACACTAGATAAAGCAGATGTAAGCTGGCCGCTGGTTGCTGGGTTACTTTTTTATGGGGGGCAGGCCTGTGGCATATGAAGTGCCCGAGTGAGGGACTGAATCCATGCCACGGCAGCAACCCAAGCTGCTGTAGTGACAATGCCTGACTTCAGCCTGACTTAACTGCTGCAACACAAAGGAAACTCCTGGGTTACTTCTAACTTAGTGAAGTAACATTTAGGTTACAATAGCTGCACTCTATTGCCAGTGCCTACAAATCAGTGATTAGAATGTATCTCAGTTTGCAAAATGAACATACAATAGTGTAACTTTTGAAGGAAAATACGCGGCAGTCATTAAAAGCAAAAACACACTGAGTGCTTTCGAGGGGCCTCTGCCACTCTGCTAGAGACGTGACAACATGTCACCCAGCCCTGGGTCCTGGAGCCACCCTGGACCCCAGCCCTAGCTCTGCTTACAAGCAGGTCAGTCTCGGGTCATAAAATGAAGGTGTTTCAGCCAACCCTGCAGCCGTGAAACAAGAAGACACACTAGACCTCACAGGTGGCTCTGCCTAGGTCTTCAGAGAAGACACCCGCTTTACCCTCCCCTCCACACCTCACCCGCGTCCACTCCCGGGACCTCAGCTACGTCTCTCAGCGGTTCCCTCCCCACTTCACCCTGGTGACTACAGGGTCCCCCCAACTCTAATCTCACCTCTGCCCTCCTTACAATTCCCACACCCCCCTCAAAAAACCCACTTCTCACAGCGCCACCCCCTCCTCGCTGTCTTCACCCAGGAGTCCCACGCCCTGTCCCTCACCAAGCCCTCGGCTCCCCAGGAAGGACGACACCGCAGGTCACTCTCCTGCTCCCCTCCTCTCCTGGCACCCGCTTCTGACCTCCCTCTCTCTGGGAACCCCGGCTCTGAGCAAGACCGAGTCACTGCGAGGCCCTTCATTTCTTTTCTTGGGGTCTTCACCTGCAAAGCTCCAGAAGCCCCTCCAGTTTTCAGTGGAGGATGCCCCCTGTGCTCTCTTTAGGTGTGACGTTAGCCACCTTCATCTCCAAGTTAAAACACACCACAGGAGAAAGGAGGTGCTGCTGTACCACCAAAGGACAGTTAATTTAGCACAAGAACAGGGCCATTTTTCTAAATAAACACAACTGAAGTTGCACACATTCAGTATCGTTGGGCAAGAGTAAATTCAATGTCTTCTACTTACGTTTGGCTGTTAGATATTTAAGATCTTATTGATCAAAAAATTTATCAAATTCACTTGAAGGTTCAAAGTACAAATAATTGTTAAAGAGTTGCTTATTTTTATTTACAAATTATACTTGGTCTGCTGCAATGGCCACAAAGAGCAACAACAGCAAACCCAGACACTCCTAACCAACAGGTCTTCCTAAAACACTTCACTGCTCATTCAGGCACCAGACCAGGTCCTTAGACAAACAAGGACCCTATTAGCAATGAGAACATTCTTCATCCTCCCACTGGCCGTGGAGAAAACGCTCCCCTACAGGCCCAAACAAACCTCACACTCCACAAACCTGCTTTAAGGTCCTTTCCAGCCTGAATCCTACATCTTCCAGCACCAGGCTGCCAGCCCAGCCACACATGCAAGGCCACCTCCACCTGCCCACTCCGGGAGCTCCAGCCTCTCCCACCTGGACCGTTCCATAGACCCCAATCCCCCAGTCCCAGTCATAACGGTATCTCCAACGAGTCAGATGCTCCTGGGAAGGAAAAAGCTGCATTTCTGTACTCACCACCCTGCACACTTGGCTGAAAATCAAGGATTTTTGGAAATCACTTGTATTCTGGAAAACCACAGCTCTACCACTCTTGTTCTTATTCAGCCATCCCCAACCCCAACCCACACCAGGCATGGAACTTATCAACAACCATCATGGAGAAGGTGCTTGTTCTCAGACCTTACCCAAACCACTTAAAACACGCACGACCACAACTTAGAGGATCACAGTCCTCACCTTCCTCTGTGCTCCGCAACTCAATACTTTAGTGTTCTAATAAAATAGTGAACCATACTTTAAGCTTAAAACTCTTTACGTACCTTCCAAATTCTACGTATAACTTTTTTTTCTTGTTTGGCCACCCCACGATATACAGAGTTCCCGGGTCAAGGATCAGATCTGAGCAGCAGATGCCGTCCAAGCTGCAGCTGTGCAACGCCAGATCTGCAACCTGCTGTGCTGGGCAGGGGCTCGAACCTGCGTCCCAGGACCCCCAATCTGCAACCAATCCCACTGTGCCACAGCAGGAACTCCTGTGAATTTCTAATACTAACTACAAAATGCAAATTCCTTTTTAAAAACTTGGCAATAAAATCACTGTCGTTCAAATAAGAGACCAACAGTAGGTTGCCATATTTTTTAAAATCCTGTGATTTCCAATTCGGTAAGCAAGTCTGAGGTAAGCACTGAGAGTATTTCAATCTTTGTATAATTGCACTAAATTACATGTGCTTTTAAACTTAAACAATCTGATTTTTTAATGTTAAAAAGAACTTGTAACGTAAAACTGACTTTAAGAAAAAGATTTTTAAAACAATTTCACTACGTCTAGCTAGTACCAATTGTCTTTACACAGCTTTTTCCACTATTTTTTCCACTAATCTATTACCACCCTACACCAACAATTTGTAAATAACTCCTTACAAAAAGGTAAGTGCTGCAGAGTTCCCATCGTGGCTCAGTGGTTAACAAATCTGACTGGGAACCATGAGGTTGCGGGTTCGATCCCTGGCCTTGCTCAGTGGGTTAAGGATCCGGCATTGCCGTGAGCTGTAGTGTAGGTTACAGACACAGCTCGGATCCCGCGTTGCTGTGGCTGTGGTGTAGGCCGGCGGCTACAGCTCCTGTTAGACCCCTAGCCTGGGAGCCTCCATATGCCGCGGATGCAGCTCTAGATAAGGCAAAAAGAAAAAAAAAGAAAAAAAAAGGTAAGTGCTGCAAAATCAACCTATCTCAATATAAATATGCCAAAATCCCTTATATGAAAGCAAAAAAAAAAAAAAAAAACAACAAAAAAACACTCCTCTCCATCAGTGTGAGCAGAGGTCCCAGGCCCATAAGCCGAAGGACTCTTCCCCGTGCACTAGCTGGAGATGAAGGCCGGAGGCCAGGGCGCTACCCCCGCCTTCATTACTCACCTCTCCTGCAAGGCTCCCTCTACCCTCAGAAAACCAGAATTCTTCGCCCTGGGAGAAAGGTCAACGCGTTTCCATGTTTCACATGGAAACACAAACGGTTTTCACCAGACAGCTATAAGAAAATTTTCTTTAAAAACCTTGAGAACTAAAAATACAATACTCATTCTGTGATGTCAAGTTGTTTGCAAACAACAAACTGTCAAATTAAAAGGCTGCTATGGGGCCCTACCAGCAACTTTATGTCATTTACACCCAAACAGCTTTCTGGTTTGAAAAATCACATTCTTTGAGTCGGTCCCCCCGCGGTTTAAGGGACCAGCCGGTGCGGCTTTGCAGGCACACGTGTTCAACAGCCCAGGAACAGAGAAAAAGCAGCAGCTCTTACCAGCATCTCCAATAACTGAAAGCGATTAAAAATTTCAGTTTGTGGAGAAGGTTCTACCGGGGATAATCTAGGAAGCCCCTTGAGGAGTAGCTAGCATTTCCTAGAAAGTTAAGTTTGTTTTTCAAGCAAACGAAATGATAACTTCACAAAACCACAGAACCAAGTTGAACTGCTTTGCAGCCAAACTGACAGTTCCTCATGTAGCTCGCTTAATTATACGCTAAAAGGCCTTATAACAGTTTCTAATAATCTAGTGACTTTTTCAAAAAGTTATGTTCAAAGTACCCAGTTTCCCCAAATTTTTAAAGTTCAGAGCACAGACTTAAAAATTCACCACGTTTCAAGAATTTTCCATTTTTAGGCTACAAAAAATACGAAGAAAAAAGGAGTCCTTGCAGCTTAAAAAAAAAAAAGGTACCCTTGTAACAATACACTACTGAAAACACGCAGAACAGAAAAGCAGCAGCAGATAACCGGTGGCCGGTTACCGGCTAAGAAGGTGCAGACTGCAGTTCGGGTCGCCGCCACCAACCAGTTCAACGCCTCTATTCCGCACGACCTACATGCTGGTTATGAAAACTGCACACAAACTCCCGGAACGCACAGCACCCCAGACACCTCGGCCCACGTGGGCGCTGCCAGGGCCTCCAGCGCGGGGGGCGAGGGCTGGGGTCCCGGGCAGGGATGGGGCCGGGGCCACGGGGTTGGGGTTGGGGTCCGGGTCTGGGCGGAGGACGAACGCGGCCAGACGCCGTATCCGGTGCTGGCCGCAGGCAGGACGGGCGAGGCCTGGGCCTGGGCTCGGGCTGGGTTCCGAGCGAGCCCGCCCGCCCGCCCGCGCCCCAGCCCGGCCCACTCACACGCGCGGCAGCTGCAGCGGCGGCGCCCCGCGCCTCTGGAACACGCCGTCCACGAACACGCCGTTCTTGCCGAGGCAGCGCAGGTAGAAGTCGCCGCCCGCGTCGGGCCCGGGCTGCGCCGACGGCTCCGGGGCCGCCCCGCCATGGCCGCCGCCGCCCGGGGGCGTGAAGATCTCGAGGTGGCGCCGAGAGATGAAGCTCGAGTGGCCCATGCTCACGTCCACCGAGCCCTGCGACGAGTTGCGCCCGATGGTCACCGAGCGCTTCTTCATCAGGTACTCGAACTCGCGGCCCTCGAGGCGCGCCACGGCCCAGCCGCCTGGCGGGGATCCGCCGCCCGCGCCCCCGCCGCCCCCGGCCCCGCCGCCCGCGGGAGGCCCGCCCGCGCCCGGGAGCGCCGCGGCCGCCGCCATGGGCCTGCGAGGGCCCGGGCCGCCTTCCGCCGCCGCCACGGAGCTGAGGGCCGAGCGAGGCCGCCGGCCGGCGAGCGACGAGCGGCGGCGAGGGGCGGGACACGCGCGGCGCGCCGCGGGCCGGCGCCGAGACCGTGACTGACGGACGCGCCAGCCAATGGGGGCGGCGCACGGCAGTGGGGCTACCGGCGACGGCCAATGGCGAGGCACGCCTGCCGTACGCCCGCACGCCGGCCGCGGCGCCCGACGCAGGCGCGGCTCCGGGCGGCCTAGAA
Source organism: Catagonus wagneri (assembly GCA_004024745.2). Lineage (NCBI taxonomy): Eukaryota > Metazoa > Chordata > Mammalia > Artiodactyla > Tayassuidae > Catagonus > Catagonus wagneri. The sequence goes on from PVHT021183571.1 coordinate 254,255, forward strand.
AACCCGGAGCGGAGCTTGGCGGCCGCGGAGCCGCCGAGCGGACGCGCGGCGCTGCGCGGGGGGCGGGGGCGGGAGTCCGGCCGGGCCCGGTCGGGGGCGGGTCAAGGTCGACACAGGTGGCGGCGGCAGCCCCCACCCCCCAGCACATTCGCATCCCGTGCGGAGCTTTGCCGCTCTTGTCACGCGCGCACCCTCGAGCGCGGCCGCGTGCTGCCAGCCGAACGAAATCCAGGCATTTCCACGGCTGCAGTCTCTGGGAGACCCCATGATGAGTGTCGGCGGGGCGGCGGGAGGGGCGCGACAGGAGTGAGTGGGGAGGATGGTGGGGAGAGTCTGCAGGAAAGGTCCGTGAGGTAGGTCCACGGAGGCGCGGGGAGGGTCTGCACCGAAGGTCCGTGGGGAGGATCCACGGGGGCTCGGGAAGTGTCCGTGGGGAGGAGCGTGGGGCCTCAGGGCGGCAGGCAGGTCTGCCTCCACTGACAGCCCATTGCTAGGAGTTCTCCCTTAAAAGGCCATTCTAACGAAATGCAAATTAACTGTCCTTCCGAGCGCAACACCTACCTGTCTCATTTGCATAGATGTCTGCAGTTACACTGCGAACTCCTAAGGGTTCACTCGGCTTTAAACCGAAAGTGTGGCAGAATGTCCTAAGCAGAACACAAGCAGTTTGGTGAAATACTTATAGGAGTTGCCGTCGTGGCTCATTGGTAGGGAACCCGACTAGTATCCGGGTTCCATCCCTGGCTTCGCTCAGTGGGTTTAAGGACCCGGCATTGCCATGAGCTGTGCTACAGGTCGCAGATGCGGCTGGGATCCCAAGTTGCTTCCATCTGCGGCCCTAAAAAGACCAAAAAAAAAAAAAAGATATATGGGGTGTTGTTGAGACAACTATGGAAGCGGTAAGTGGGGAAAACTTTCATTCAAAAACCAAACAGGAGTTCTCATCGTGGCTAAGCAGAAATGAGTCTGATGAGCATCCGTGAGGATGCAGGTTCGATCCCTCGCCTTGCTCAGTGGGTTAAGGATCTGGCGTTGCCCTGAGCTGTGGCATAGGTCCCAGACATGGCTCAGATCTGGTGTTGCTGTGGCTGTGGTGTAGGCCAGCAGCTACAGCTCCAATTTGACCCCTGGCCTGGGAACCTCCATATGCTGTGGGTGCGGCCCTAAAAAGAAAAAAAAAAAACAAAACAAAACTGGGAGTTCTGATTGTGGTTCAGGAGGTTAAGAACCCGATGTAGGGTTAAGAACCCAACTAGTATCCATGAGGATGCAGGTTCAATCCCTGGCCTCAGCCAGTGGGTTAAGAATTTGGCGTTGCCACTTCAGTGGCTCTAGCTGCTGCTGTAGCTCAGGTTCAATCCCCGGCCCAGGAATTTTTGTATACTGTGGGCACAGCCAGAATAAAATTACTGAGTGAATATATAAAGTAGATTTTAAAATGATATGTTTCTTTTTTTTTTTTAGGGCCACATCCGATGCATATGGAAGTTCCTAGGCTAGGGCTGAATTGGAGCTGCAGCTGCCAGCCTACAACACAGCCACAGCAATGCAGGATCTGTGACCTACACCAAAGCTCATGGCAACACCGGATCCTTAACCCACTGAGTGAGGCCAGGGATTGAACCTGCGTCCTCATGGATACTAGTCGGGTTCTTTACTGCTGAGCCACGACGGGAGCTCCATTTTGTTTTGTTTTGTTTTGTTTTTCGCTGTGGTTTTTGGAGCGTCGCTGTCCAGTACAGTTCCCTGCAGTCGTGGGACCACCCATCTTAGCGCCCGTCCGGACAAGCCACCACCCTCGCAGGGCTCGTGGGACTGAGGAGCCGAGTTTTAAAACTGTATTTAATTAATGAATCTTTATATTTCAATAGCCACATGTGGCTAGTGGCTACCAAAATGGACAGTGCAACCTGTAGAAATAAAAAATAGGACAAGTACAAAGAGTAGGAGGGAGTGGTGGTATTTTGCTGTTTGATGTTCTCATGTGGCCGGTGAGGTGGCGTGATATCACTTCAGTGTGGACTGCGGTCAGTGAAAGGTCCATACTGTAACTTCTAGATGAGCCACTGAAGTTAAGTATAAACATACACACATAATATACAAAATATACAGTAACATATATAATATATATTCCAGAAATAAAACGGAGGTAAGGAATGTTTTAAATACATGAATAAATAGAAGGCAGGTGAGAAGGAATGAAGGGCAGAGGGAATAAATACAGAACAGCAAGGCGGTGGCTTTACCCCCAGCCATGTCGATCATTACATTAAATGTAAAGGAACAGAAAACTGCAATTAGAAGTTACAGGCTTTATGGAGAGTTCCCATCGTGGCACAGTGGTTAACGAATCCAACCAAGAACCATGAGGACACTGGTTCGATCCCTGGCCTTGCTCAGTGGGTTAAGGATCTGGCGTTGCCGTGAGCTGTGGTGTAGGTCGCAGACGTGGCTCAGATCTGGCGTGGCTATGGCTGTGACAAAGGCCAGCAGCTACAGCTCTGATTCAACTCTGGGAACCTCCATATGCCGTGGGTACAGCCCTAAAGAAGCAAAAAAAAAGTTACAAACTTTAAACTGAAGGGAACAAGCACCACCTAACTTAGTTTACAAAACACACCCTTTAAATCTAAACACCAAGACAAGCTGAAAGCAGGAGAACAGGCAAAAACTGTAAGAACGCCGGCTACGCTAACCTCACACAAAGAGGCCTCGGGCTGCGGGGACCACAAGAAGGGTCGTCACCGGGGATAAAAACAGCTCATCAGTCAAAGGCAGGGATACTGAGAGTATATAATAACTTAGAAATGTTCAAAGCAAACATTGACAGAACTGAAAGGAAAACTAATCCATAAATACACCATGAGCTTTTAACGGGTCTCTATGTGATTAGCGGAACAAGCAGCCAGAAAAGCCAGCGAGGACGCAGATGTGGACAGCTGCTAACTCAGCCGGCTACACTGTAAAAGCGCCTCTGTACTCTCACCATCTGCCCTGCAGTAGTCTGGCCACAGCACGTGCCAGCGCCGCAGGAAGAAGGTGCCAGCAGAAGCCACGTGGCCACCTCGGGCTGCACTAATGGGTGGGTGGTGTGTCCTGGCTGCCACCGTCTCGTCCACAGTTCGGTTTCCTCGCCTGCAAGGTGGGCCACGCACGGTCGCTCTCTGAAGGCTCTCCAGCTCCAGCCCTGCGTCCCGAGCGGGCTCTGGGGACCTCCCCAGGGTGCTGCCCCACTTGAAGACCCTCTTTCTAGAAGAAAGCGAGATCCACGCGATGCCTGACACTGGTGTGGCCGTCGGGCTGTCCATCTGCGATTCGGCCAGCAAGCCCTCGCACGGCGTTCTCTGCGCGCCAGGCGCTGCCCTAAGGGCTGTCTAGAGCCCAGCTCGGGCCGCCCCCGATGCCCCGCAGGCTGACAGGTGACGCCTGGGAGGCCCAGACACGCTGACTGGCCTGCTCTCCAGCACAGCAGTCTGCTCCTCGTCACTTCCGCGGAGAGGCACACACAAGGGCTCCGACGTTCACTCACAGTAGAGAGGGTGCTGGCTGAGGATATAATAACCGTGAACTTTGAAACTCTTTGAGAAACAAAAATTCCGAGTAAACTCCAGCGCTGTAGCTGGTTTCCTTTAAACACAGCACACGAACAACTCCCAAGCAGAAGTCCTGCGCTCTTGAGGACGCACGTCAGGGCTTGCGACCTGTCCCACTAAACAACCTTCAGAAGCCCGCAGCTGTACAGCAGGTGGGAGCCAGACCCAGCTCCCGCTTCCTCCCTGCCCAGCTCCTGCTCAGCCTTGCCCACTTCTTCCCGCCAGCCCTCCAGCTGCGCCTGCGCCCCGGTCCATTGCTCCCTGCACCCTATCTGTGCACCCAGGCACCCTCCCCGCACCCAGCCGGTTCCCTTTTTTTGCACAAAGCGTCCCCTTGCTGTGGCAGCTCTGTGACACTCTCCAGGGCCCTGGACTTCTAACTTGCGTGTGTTACTTGACAATAACCACTTTTGGGACTGTTACTTTTCGTGGGTGTGTGGCGTCTGCGTGGCTTGTCTCGCCGGCTCTGTTACAGCAAGACCCTGAACTGGGCCTCTGAATCACAGTGACAGGCGCCTGGTACCATCTGCCTCGCGAAACCACGTTGCTCCATCCGACAGGGCTGCCAGGTGCTGCTCTCAGCTCCGTACTGGGCTGTGGGCACCCTGTCCATTTGGCTGAGATGGAAGCGGCACTTTGAATTACATGGGAAAAAAACGCACGCTACAGAGAGGAGACAAATGTTCTTATTTGGGCCAAGCTTTTGGTGAAAATATAAGGCACATTCACTAAAACACAGCCCTGCTAGTAATCGGTGCCATGAATTCAAAAGGTGTTATCATGGACGTTTCAAGCACTGTCTTAAATAAACGACAAATTTCAGAAACAAATACTGCAAAGTAAACAAATCATATTACCCTCAACTTTTTGCAACACAGGATTCCGAGGAGAATGAAATGTCCTCTTTGCTCCAACATCCGAGGCTACGGGGCAGGAGTGCGCTTGTATCTGCACCTCAGCATCACACGAGCAGTAGGTTTCCCACGTGTCGGTCACATCCCGGAACGGAACTGAGGTCCACTTGATGAAGAAAGCCAAATGTATCACATGACCATGAAGATTCAAGTAGTTGAGACCCAATCAAGAACATCAAAACCTTATCACGGAGTTCCCACTGTGGTTAAGTGGGTTAAGAGCCTGAGTGCAGCTGCTTGGGTCGCTGTGGAGGCTAGTGGGTTAAAGGATCCACGTTAATGTTAAACAGAGCTCCACATATAAAATCCGTTGATTTTCGGCTGAGGTGTCGAAGCTATTTCACAGGAAAAGGGCAGCGTGACAAGAATCTGTACTCGGACTCTGCCCCCAGGTCCTGACACAGGACGTCTAAGCCCCGCCTTGTCTCCCGGTGACAGGAGCAGCCCTTGTCCTAACAAGTCGACTCGGGTGGGTTCCCGGAAGGGGGCTGGTCACCAGAAAGACAGGCGGCGTGAGCCGGGGAGCCCTCAGCCCACGCCAGCCTCCAGGGAGGAAGAATGGAGGAAAAAGAAATTAGAAAAAACAACCAACCGATCGTGACTGTGTGAGGAAATGTCCATAAAAATCTCTACCGCTCGGGGTCCCGAGAGCTCTGGGGTCCATGAAGGCCCACGTGCCAGGAGGATGGCACCCCAGCCACCCAGGGCAGGAGCTCCCGAGCTCAGGGCCCTGCTGGGCTCCCCTGGACGCCTCCCCCCGGCCGCTCCTCTGAGCCCCCGAGCGGACCCTTTACCGTGAAGCGGGCACCGCACCGCTCCCGAGTTCGAGCGCCTGGCCGGTGGCCAGTTGGATAGACGTGTGGGGCCCTGGGGACCCGCTACTCACAACTGGTGTCTCGGGTGGGGTGAGCCTGCCGCCTGAGGGACTGGCCCCCACGCCGGGCAGTCTGTGAGGCCGAGGTAAGGCGCAGGCCGCGGCTGGCATCACAGAGGAGACGCTGCCAGGCGCGGAGGGGCGGGACACTGGCAGAAGCAACAGCCGTGCCCATGCTGTGCGGAAAAGGCAACTGGAGACGGGTCGCAGAGCTGTGTGTAAGAGCGGAGACTAAGCTTCCAAAAAGAACCGGGACTCTCCCGTGGCTTCTGGGTCCCAGGACCCCAAAGGTGAAAACCATGAAGGAAAACAACGGCTAAGTTAGAGTTATGCAAAACTTTTACACTTCGCTCCTCAAAAGACTGAAAAATGAGAAGACACGAGCCACGCAGAGAAGATACTTGTTACACGTACACTGACAAGAATGTCTAAAGAGAACTTAAAGAGAACTCCTAAAACTCCACAGTAAAAGGAAAACTGGAACTCCCTGGTGGCTCAGTAGGTTAAGGATCCAGTGCTGGCACGGCCTCGGCTCTGGCTGCAGCGGTGGCATGGGTTCAGTCTTCATGCCGCAGGTGTGGCCACAGGACAAACAAGACCAGTCTTACTACGTGCTGGCGACGACGCGAAGCCAACAGGCCTCTATGGCGCGGCTGGTGGGGATGAAGAGGCTCAACCACCCGGGGAAGCATTCTGGCAGCTTCTTTGTTTTTTTCTGTCCTTTTAGGGCCACAGCTGGGACTTCCCAGGCTAGGGGCTGAATCAGAGCTACAGCTGCTGGTCTACACCACAGCCACAGCGACGCGGGAGCCAAGCTGCATCTGTGACCCACACAGCTAGACATGTCGATGCCACATCAGCGGACAGCTATGTCCGCAGGAGACGCGGCGCTCCGTTTAGGAATAAAAAGGGGGGCCCAGCCCCAAACCAGTCAAACGCCAGAGTTCTACTACGCGGGCAAAGGAAACTCCTCATGCTGGAGAGTGAGCTGCAGAGAAGCAACGAGGCGCTGGAGGCAGGCACGTGCCTGCAGACCAGCGCTGGAAGGCTCAGCATGAACTCATTTCACCCTTCATATGACACGCAGACAGGCCCGAAGAAAGGCATTTCCCCCCGATGGAACTGCTAACTCCTTCTCACGCTCACGGGTGATCACTGCGAGTGGTTACTTCTGTCCCTGCGCAGCGGTCACTGTGCGGTTATTTTCTTGGTCATGGCGCTCAGCATGTGCACGGGCAATTTTAAGATGCATTTGAGTTGTACTTGCCTTAAATTCAGATTAACTTTGTATTCTTTTAGAGAATTACTGACCATACCAAAATTCAAACAGAAAGAAGGAAGTATCTTACTAGAAGGGCGGTTGGGAAAGACAAGAAAAAAGAAAACTGAAAGAAAAAGTCTGCTAAAACTTCAAAATATCAAAAAAAGTATACCGCAATGGAAATTAAAAATCATATGGTCAAAACCATGAAGGAAAAGAGCCATAGCTAAGAGAATATGGGTGACGAGGATGACAACACAGAGATAAATATGATGATAATCAGAACACTCCTAAACAGGAAGCAAAAAAGGAGAAGGAAGATAATGGTAAAAGAGAGGAAAACCAGAAGGCGTCCAGCAGGCAGGACACAACGGGCGGCCCTGCTGCCAAGCCTGACGTCACTGACCTCACTGAGCACCGCGACGCTTCTCCCTGCCTGCTAGAATGAGCAACCAGTCCCCCTACCCTGTTTAATGAAAATTTCATTTTTCAAAATCGTGATCCCATTTATAAAGAATCAAGTAAAACGTACCATGAACAAAAAAGATGTTTCTTGAAACATTTTTTTTTATGGCCACACCCATGGCATATGAAAGTTCCGGGTCAGGGTCTGAATCTGAGCCACAGCTGTGACCTATGCTGCAGCTGCACCTGCAGCAACACCAATCCTTTTTTTTTTTTGGTCTTTTCTAGGGCCGCACCCGTGACATATGGAGGTTCCCAGACCAGGAGTCCAACTGGATCTGAGCTGCCAGCCTATGCTACAGCCACAGCAACACAGGATCCGAGCCGCGTTTGAGACCTACACCACAGCTCACAGCAACACCAGCTCCTTAACCCACTAAGCGAGGCCACGGATCGAACCTGCAACCTCATGGTTCCTAGTCAGATTTGTTAACCACTGAGCCACGTTGGGAACTGCAACACCAAGCCTTTAATCCACTGTTGTGGGCCAGGAATCGAACCCTCACCTCTGCAGTGACCCAAGCCGCTGCAGCTGGATTCTTAAACCTCTGTGCCACAGCAGGAACTCCCTCTTGAAACATTTTGAAAGTTATGTTTTATATGTTTTTTAACAGGAAAACTGCTCCATGATAATGAAGAGCCTTTTCTAAGATTAAAAGCTGCCTGTCCCATTTTGCTCGGATACCGACATCATTCCCATCAGACAGGCTTCAAAGTCAGCGAGTATCTCTAGAGCCCACAAAAGTCATGAAGTCTGCCCAGAGCACGTGAACACGGTAACTTGGGTCACAGACCAATTACATCAAAACGGAGGAGGCTCCTTCTGTAAGGAGGACAGAAACAGAACTCATCTACCTAATTAGCGGAGAGGAGGAAAGCCAGCAGGAAAGCGCTTTCCATCTCTTCCTGATCTGACGTGAAATGCAAGTCATGAAATACATGGCACAGAGCTCCTAACAAGCCACTGTGAGCTTCCACAGACCGAAGCTCCCAGACCCCTCAGCTGACACAGGACAGGTTTGGCCACATCCGAAGGCAACCCTAAAAAAGCAGGTAGCACCACCAATAAGCACGCAACACTGACGATCTCTTATAAACTCTTAATCATACAAAGGAAATTCTGATCCATCCTGCTAAAAGGAAAGACCCAATCGTCTATTTACTCTGTACAAACAGTATTCCCCAGTCACTCCCCTGACAGAGTAGTCAAGGTCTGCGTCCAAAACCTTAGAAGAAAACATGTGAGGCTGTCAGGCAGTTAACTCATGGAAAGTTTTCACTATCAAGTTTGTGACATTTATCAGCTAGGCATAATTCACATTTGCTGTGATTACTTCTCTTATGTTAATCAACAATCACCTTCGTATCAAATTTTGCGTGCTTTTTCTTAGAAAGGGCGCTCCAGGGAGTTCCCCGGTGGCCTAGCGGTGACGGGTCCCACGTTGTCACTGCTGTCGCAGGGGTTCTGTCCCCGGCCAGGGAACTTCCGCGTGCTGGCGGTGCGGCCGAAGAAAACCAGGGCGCTCCAAACTGCGCGAGCGGGAGTCCTCACCCACCCTGCGTGGGGCGCAGGCTTCCCGGGACTCCGAGCCCCGGTCGGGCGGCGGGGACCTGGGACGCGCGACGCGGAGCGCGCAGCCCCGCACGGCCTGAGCATCAGGCCGCACGGCGACCGCACCCAGCCGGACCCGACCTGCGAGCGCCCTAACCCCCGAGCCCGCGCTGCGAGGCGAACGCGCGCCGCCGCGGGACGCGGACGCACGCGGGGCACGTGACCGCGCTCTCACGTGACCGCGCGCGTGGCCGGAGCCTCCCCCGCGGCAGGTGCGGCGGGGGCCGGGCGGGGGCCCGGGGCCCCTCTGCCGTCGCCTATCCGCCCTCCCGGGGGAGGGTGGGCTCTGCCCCTGGGTGGTGGCGCTCTGCGAAATTCTGTAACCTGAGCAGTTTCGCGTGGAGGAGAGAGCGTCCTTGGCCGCGGGGAGGAGGTCGGTCAGAGAGGGAGTCGAATGGAGAGGAGAGTTCTTAAAGACTGGACAAAGCAGGAGTCATTTCCAAGTAATGAGGCGAAATTCTGTGTTTGTTCCTGCCCGGGATCCAAGGAGCACCTGCCGCCGTGGTCCAAGGACACTGGGCCGAAGGCTGTGTTCCTTGACTTTTCCTAAACGGCGGAAGAGGGCGTGAATTCAGAGGCTTCCCTGGGCGAGAAGCTGAGGGAGGGAACGTGAAAGTCCGCTTTATTCTTAAACGGCCCTTGCAGAAGCCATCTGGTGGCTCCTTCCGCTGGGCTGTGCCCCGGGAGCCTGCAGCCCAGTCCCAGGCAGGGCTGGACAAGAGGAGCTGGGGCGGCGGCGCAGCGCGGCGCGGCAGGAGCGTGCAGGGCCCATAACCCAGACGTCGATGGATCGAGACCATCCTCTGCTATGAGCTTGCATCCTTCCCAGCTGGGTCCCCAGCTGCTGGGTGAGGCCGTGCTATGGACCGTGATGTCCAGGGTTGGCAGCTGGGACCTCTTTTGTCCCCTCCCAGGGGCAGTTAGGCCAGGAGTAGCCCTTGAAGGGGACACAGCAGTGTGTGGCCCTGCGGTGTAGTGGTTAGCACTCTGGACTTTGAATCTGGCAAGTCTGAGCTCAAATCTTGGTAGCGCCTGCTTTGTTTGCGGCCACTGTGTCTTCCTCTCGAGTCCCCTCCCAGGCACTGGAATCTCCCCTCCACCTTCCACTTACAGAAGGACGCCTTACGCCGCGGGACAGGGGACCAGGACTGGCGCAGGACAGGCGGGAACTCCGAGACCCTGGTCTGCACAGTCTCCTGAGGAAGCCACCTCAGGGATTTCCTGACCTCTTTGTTCCTTCTAACGTCCGCTTCCCTCTCTCTGGTTTGGAGACCAAAGGGGCTTCTACTCCCGAGCTTTCCCATCATGCATGTTTCAGCCTCTAGAATCCGCACGGATGAGCTGGCGGCACAGGGTGTCCACCTTCGCGCACGCGCAGGAGCGAGTGCCTGTGGGTCCTGCCCAGGGGCTCCCGTGTGGCGGCTGTTGCAGGGAAGGCCCTGGACAGCGACGCTGCGCTGGCAGCAGGTGCACCTGCTCTTCTCACACCAAAACTTCATAGGTCGTTTGCCCAAGCACATGTTTACGTGTGTGTGTGTACGTGTCTACACGTGACCACATGCTTACATGTCTTGTGTGTGTACGCGCACAAATGAATACCTAGGTATGTGCATATTCATATACACTTATATGCATGTCTACACCGTGTGCGTGTACACGTGTGCACACATACTCATACCTATGCATACAAGCATGTGTACACATAAGCATATGAGCACACATATGTGTATGCATGCATGTGTATATGTGCAAAATTTGATTTTTCTTCCCTTTTTTTTTGTCTTTTTGCCTTTTATCTAGAGCTGCACCCGCAGCATATGGAGGTTCTAACAGGAGCTGTAGCAGCTGGCTGACGCCACAGCCACAGCAACGCGGGATCCGAGCCACGTCTGCAACCTACACCACAGCTCACGTCAACACTGGCTCCTTAACCCACTGAGCAAGGCTAGGGATTGAACCCGCAACCTCGTGGCCCTTAGTCAGATTCGTTAACCACTAAGCCACGACAGGAACTCCCTTTCCTTCTTTCCTTTTTAGCTTTTTAGGACCACACCCATGGCATATGGAAGTTCCCAGTTTAGGGGTCGAATCAGAGCTGCAACTGCCGGCCACAGCCACAGCCACACCAGATCGGGAGTTCCTGTCGAGGCTTATCAGTAATGAACCTGACTATTATCCATGAAGACCTGGGTTTGATCCCTGGCCCCGCTCAGTGGGTTAAGGATCTTGCATTGCCACAAGCTGTGGTGTAGGTCACAGATGCGGCTTGGACCTGGCGTTGCTGTGGCTGTGATGCAGGCCAGCAGCTGCAGCTCCAATTCAACCTCTAGCCTGGGAACCTCTACATGCTGTGGGTTCAGCCCTAAAAAACCACAAAAACAAAAACAAAAACCCAGGCCGGGTAGCGGGAGGAGGAGCAGCGGCCGGGCAGCCCAGCTTCGAGAAGGCTCCCGGCACCCCAATGCCTAAGAGGAAGTTCAGCTCCGCCGAGGACACAGGAGCGGATCCGTGAGGTTGTCCGCTAAACCTGCTCCTGGGAAAGGGGGAAGGAAGCCAAAAAAGGCAACAGGAAAGGATGACAAAACCGTGCAGACAGGAGGAGAGGGGAGCAAAGGCCAAGAGGCCAAGCAGCTAACGTGGAGAGCGGGATTTACCTGCAGAAACGGAGAAAGCAGACAGCCCAGCCCCCGATAAAGCAGGAGAAGGAAGCCAAGTGAGGTGACCCGCACACGCCCGGCCCGGCAGTGGTCCCTGCCTGCCTTCTTGTACAACCTGGAGGAATATTTTTATCAACTATTTTGTGGATGCAAGCTTTTTGGTAACTCTAAACACACCTTTAAGGAGAGACTCCCACCTCATCCCACTTTTTAAGCGTATTTTTTTTTTTTTTTTTTTTTTGCTTTTTAGGGCCACACCTGCAGCATATGGAAGCGCCCAGGCTAGGGGTCTAATCGGAGCTATAGCTGCCTACACCACAGCCACAGCCACACTAGATCTTTAGCCCACTGAGCGAGCCCAGGGATTGAACCCGCATCCTCATGGACTCATGTCAGATTCTTAACCTGCTGAGCCACAAAAAGAACCCACTCCTCTGAGTCTTTTAAGAGGTGAAACAAGTTGCTGGTAGTTAACTGTTTTTGAGATGAGAAGACATGGACTGCGGAATACGGCCGCTGTCCTGGGGGCGGCGTGGCACCCATGGGCGGGGCGCCCTTGACCCCGCGCTCCGGGACGTGCCCAGTGATGCTTTGGAGCCGGCTGTGCATCCGTCTCGAACAGACTGACCCCCCTTCCCGTGCTGTTTTCGGTGGATTCGTTTCCTAAAGGAAACCACTCCGTGGCCTTGGCGCTCCCCGCCAGAGTTCCACGCACTCTCTACAGTCCGGGTTTGTGGTTGTCCAGTTTTCCTTTACACGCATTACTGTGGACGAAGGAAAACTTGAGTATGTAGCGTACAGGACGTTAAATGGAATTAGTGGCACTTATAACAGCATATCAACGTTTGAAGATATTGGTGCCTGATAGGCTGTTAAGAAAAATCTGCCTCCAAAACTTTTTTCTTTTTCGGCTGCGCCCACAGCACATGGGAGTTCTCAGCCTGGGATCAAATCCAGATTGCCAGACTGCCTCCAGATTTTAAGCTGCAGGTTCACTAGAGTAACTGTTCAGAAAAGAATCTCAGCTATAATGCTTTTTAGATTTTTGGTACATATTTTAAGAATCATGTGCAAATTAGGAGTCCCAGCTGTGCTGCAAGGGGACGGGCAGTGTCTTGGGGGCACTGGGACGCAGGCTCCACTGGGCCCAGCACAGTGGGTGAAGGACTCAGCGCTGCTGCTGCTGCACTGAGGTCGAGACTGCGGCTCGGATCTGATCCTGGCAGGGATCTCCCTATGCCCCAGCGTGGCCAAAAAACAAGAAAAAAAGTGTGTAAAGTGAATCTTCAAAACAACCAGTAATATCTCAATTACCGAAAAAAGGGAGTTCCCTGGTGGCTCAAGGGGTTGAGGACCAGCATTGTCACTGCTGGGGCACGGGTTTGATCTCCGGCCTGGGAATTTCCACATGCCAAAGGCACGGCCAAAAAAAGAAGAAGAAAGCCAGACTTTTCCCGGCTTCGGTGTAGCATCGGAAAGGCTAGTGCCGCGTGTCTCTTATTAAACATCTGTGACTCAAAACAGGACACGTGCTTAGCCCTGTTCAGAAAGTACGAGGGCCCGTCTCTGCCCTCGTGCGAGTCCCTGGCCTCTGCTGCCCTGACCGCTGAGCTGAGGGTTCCTTCGCTGTGGCCGGTGCTAGGCCTGCCGTGACCACTCAGGAGCAAGGGCCACGGCTGGGCCCGAGGGGAGGGAGCTGCGCTGAGTGGCTGAGTGGCCTCAGGGATGTGGCTCCTGCCCGAGCCACTGGCTCACCTGACGTGTCCACGCGGCTGGTGGAGACTTGAGGTCACCTGGCTGCTGGCCACGTGTCCAGAAGCTCCTGTCCCTGAGCCTGGGGTCAGCGGGTGAGGCCGCGGGACAGCCTGAAGTCAGTGGCAGAAATTAAGAGCCCGTGGCAGGCAGTGCCGTCCACACCCTTGGCCAACATCAAACTGAACGCCCACGCTCCGCCAGCAAAGCAGGGGAGGAAGCCCAGCAACACGCTCGGGAACCGGCCTGAGCTCCCAGGCCAGGTGGGAAGGGAAGCGAGAGACTGGGCCCGACAAGGTCCGGAGCGCGGCCGCTGGAGAACAGAGCTGTTCACCGCGTGGGCAACACGCGGCAGGACGCGCCCACCGCCCCGGGGTGCCAGCTGCGCGGAGCCCAGGCGGCAGCATCCGGGACACTGCTGGCAATGCCAGCCCGGTCTCCTGCCCCTCGTCACGCAGGACGCCGCACGCTGGCTCGCATCCTCGCCCCCAAGGTCCTCTCCCGCCGAAACCCCAGGGGAGCTGCCCCCTGTGGCTGGAAGAGGCGGCTTTTGAAACCAGAAGAGCAGCCCAGCCCGACTCCGGGTGTCCCCGGGAGGGCTCCAGGCAAGGCTGGGCTCCGGGCTGCTGACAAGGGCACGGCCGGCCGGCCCAGCAGTCTCCAGGCTCAGACACGCGACTGTTTATTCCACAACCGGTTACTGCAGCGGACAGAGACCCACCTGCACACAGGATGGAAGCAAAAAGTGATACATTTCCACACAGTGTATCCAGCCGCCACCCGCTAGGCACACGGCACCACAGCCGGGAGCACAAGGAGGGAGCGGCGGCCGGGGCTTCAGGGCAGCCGGGGGCCCTCTCAGGTTCACCAAGGCCAGGTGCCAGCACGGCCCGCTCCAGGTCTGTCCTGACGCTGCTCTGGTTTCACGGCCGGGCCAGCAACGAGCTCCAGGACAGGACTCCCCGACGTCAGCCCGGCCTCTGTTTGCGGGTAAGCCGCCCTTCAGCCGCCCTGCCCAGCGCGAGCGCCCTTGCACGGGAGCAGCGCCTGCGGACGGCGAGTCCCGTCGGGGCGGGAGGCTTCACCGCGGCCGCGGGCTGAGCCAGCCCACAGGGCGCGGGACCCTCGGGAAGCGGCCGCACCCAAGCTCAGGGCGAGAAGGGCCATCACCGGCCGGGTCCCCCCCGGGGGGACGGAGGGGCTGCCGCCCCAGCTTGGCCTGAGCGGGGCAGCCACTTGTGCGGCCGTCCATCCGACAGCCAGCGCGGTGCTCGGGCCTTCCTCTGCCTTGAGGCGAGTTCACTTCAGTACCGACTGTGAGAGCGTGACTCGGGACCAAAGTCGCCAGGGCCCGAGGGAGCCCACGGCCAGAGGGCCCGGTCCCAAGAGGAGCCGCCACCGCACTCCACAGCCGCGAGCAACGCGGCCCACTGTTCCCACAGCGTTTCCTTGAAAGCGGCTCGAAATCCAGATCTGCGTGCGGACTGCAATTCCCAAAGGAATCGCAGGCGGGCTGCTCGTGGCGGGCAGACGTGTTCAGGAGGAAAACTGTGGGCTAGCGGAGCCCCGGCAGGCGGTGGCCCGGGACCCCCACGTCCGCCACGCATGGCCCGGCTCGCGGGGTCTCGGCTCTTCACAGACTCTCTGGGGCTTTAAGCCTAAAAGACGGCGGCCCATCCCCATGCCTGTCCTGTGGGAGGCTTTCATCGACCAGAGACTGCAGCGGGCACACGCCTTCCTCCCCCAAAGGTACTGCAGCCACACACGGACCACGCGGGTAGCACCACGGCGAACTGAGGGGGGAGCTGCCGACCAACGGGCAGCAGAGAATTCTGGAAAAGCGAAGTAGCCACAGAAAAGCCCAGCGGTTTCCGTCACGTGTCTCCAAGAGCCACGCGCGGGCTCGTGCGTCCTCGGAGCCCTCCCGCCGTCACCACTTGATGTCGCGGCCGTCAGCGGGGCGCTCGGGGCCCTGGTGCGCCGTGTGCAGGGTCTCCCGGGCCCGCGGGGAGTCGGCGCCGTCCAGCCACTCCCGGTACAGGTCCTGCACGCGGGCGCTGCTCTCCGGGGCCCGCACGGGGACGGTGGCGTAGATGCCTCTCATCTCCCGCAGCAGGGCCTTGTCCGCGCGCCCATCCTCCGTCTGCGCCTGGCCCCTGCCGTTGAGGCAGCCTGAAAGACACGGCAGCCTGAACCCACAGCTGGAGCCCGGGCCCCAAGCCCCAGGCACGGGCTCCCACACCCGCTCCTTCGGACGCCCTTTTTCTGGCCACCCCCACAGCGCGTGGAAGTTCCCGGATCAAATCCAAGAGGCACCTGCCTCTCTGAGTGTAAGCAGCACCAGGGTGCGGGAAGCCTGTACTTTCTCAGGCCACGGGGCGCGGCCTCCCAGATGGACTCCTCAAGCGGCTGCGCCACGGCGGGAACTCCAGCTGCTCCCTCCCTACGTCTGCCCGTGAAGTGTTTTTCCTCAGACACAGCTTGCCGACCAGTGAGAACCGGGTGCTGTGTGCCCGAGTCTCAGCACCCAGCTTCTCTCGACATCGTCAAACCCCGGAAAGCAGAGACCACTAGCTGACAGCTAAGCCGCTGGCGTCCGCACAGCGCCCCACACCCTGTGGCCTGGGAACAGTACCGGCTCCCAGCACGTCGGCGCTGCTTACTCTTGAACCTACAGACGATGTCACAAGCGCAGCACACACCTCCCTCCGCTAAGCCCGCGGCAGCAGCGGTCACCCGCCCCGCGGCCCCCGCTCACTCCCCAGGCGCCCGCTTCCCGCCCCTCAGACCCCAGCCCCGCCCCACCCTGCAGGGGCCCCAGCTCGCCCGCTGCCCACCCCTCTGCCGGCCCCCACAGGACGGCACAGCGTCCCTGATGCCCTCTCGAGTCGCCTGTCCCCACGGAGGGCTCCCCTCCTGCCCAGCTCCACAGGCAGGTCCCCCTGGTCCCGCCTCTCACACAGGTCCCTCCCTTCTGTCGCTCAGACACAGAACGGGGCCACCGGCAGCCCCAGGGCTCCGACACCAGCTGCCACTCGAGCTGGCCCCACCCGGTGCCACGACCCCACGAGCACTTCCAGGGTGACCCCTCCCGCTCGCTCCTTCCACGGGAGGGGTGAGGGAAGGCGCGGACCCAGCGCCACGCGCCCCAGGGCAGCGTCCGCAGCACAGCAAGGCGGCTGGAGCTGGGCCCCCAGCTCACCCCCGGCGCAGGCGAGGACCTCCACGAAGTGGTAGGGGAACTTGCCCTTCTTCAGCTTCAGGACCACGTTCTGAATGTTGCGAAAGCCGTAGGCGGCCGCAAAGCGCAGCAGCACCTCCCCGCCCTTCTCGAGGGTCACCTCCTGAAAGTCTCTGTTCCTACAAAGTCAGCAAAGCAGGCCGTGACCCTGCGGCCCAGGGTTATTTCCAGTCTAAGTTTGGAAGGGCAGCCAAAACGCTAAAGTCTACGACTAACACAAAAAAGGCCTTTCAATCCCGATGGGTGCAAATTCCGTCAACAGGACCCCCCCAGCCCTCCACAGCTGGCGTGGGGGCGGCACTGACACCCGACAGCAGTGCGGCCCACACGGCCAGGCGGCGGAGGCCCCCGGCCCCACGCACCTCAGGGCGCGGTAGGTGACCTCCCCCACGTCCTCGTTGAACAGCTCCTTGGCCGCATGTCTGAAGATGGGCGCCAGGTACCCGTCGGAGTTGGTGCCCTCGTGGCGTCTCCCCTCCTCCCTGGCGTCTCCAAACCTCGCCGGCGGGAGAAGGGAAGGCCAGAGTTAAAGCTGGATCCCCGAGTGCCACGGCCCAGGGTCATGAAATCCTTCACTAGTGTTCAGACTTTGGGCAAAAACCGCGTCTGTGCCCAGTTTCCCCAGAGGCCGGGGCTCAGCCAGCAAGGCCCGACCCTCAGAGCTCCTGACCGGGGAGGGGCGGGACTGGCCATCTGGGGGCCACTCGAGAGGGCACCGTCTGTGACCGGCCACGACCAGGACTCTGGGCGGCCCAGACCCAAGCATGGCTCTGGCCACCCGCTGCTGAGACGCCGTGGCCTGCAGCCCGCCCGCACACCAGGGCCCCACAGTCTGTGTGCTGTGGGGCCCAGTTCGAGGCAGGAGTCCACCCGTCAGGTGGGGCCACTGCCGACGGCAGAAGCCCAGCCTGCTGCCCCGCGTCCCTCCCCGCGCACGTCAGGTGTGAGGCTGGGACGGTATCAAGGTCACGGGGTGCTGGTGTCCAGTCGGACCACGGGAAGCAGGGGGCTCCCACGCCCGGTGAATGGCGCCCAGCCACAGCGCTGCCCACACTCGATCAGAGCGGAGGGTCGTGGTCGGGCCGCCCCCACCCACGCCTCCTGCAAAGGAGAGAGGCCCCAGGCCACCCGCCCCGCAGACCCACTTACAGAGTGTCCAGCGCGGCATCTCTCACCGAGAGGTCACTCTGCTCCATCATCTGAGCGATTTCCCCTGAAGACAGAGAAGAGGCGTAAGACGGAGTTCCCGTTGTGGCTCAGTGGTTAACGAATCCGACTAGGAACCATGAGGTTGAGGGTTCGATCCCTGGCCTTGCTCAGTGGGTTAAGGATCCTGCGTGGCCGTGGGCTGCGGTGTAGGTTGCAGACGCGGCTCAGATCCTGCATTGCTGTGGCTGTGGTGTAGGCCGGCGGCTACAGCTCCTGTTAGACCCCTAGCCTGGGAACCTCCATATGCCGCGGGTGCGGCCCTAGAAAAAGACAAAGAAAAAGGAAGAGGCATAAGACGCGGTGACGGGGCGCGGCCCTCGCCTCCTCAGCAGCTGTTCCGACATCACCTTCTTGCCTCGGGACTTCCTAGGTCACGGCGACCTTGGACACCTCTCCCGGGCGGCAGGTGCAGACTAGGAACGCCAGGGAGGGCCCACTCCCCGTCCGGCCCCGAGGAGGGCGCGCGCACACGGCCTCCGCACGCGTTTGCTTCCTGAGCGGAGACCTCGCGCGCGCACCAGCCTCCTGAAGGCAGGACGACGGCGTCTGCGAGGAGACCACCCCTCCAGGACCACTTTCCGCTCTCCCTCTGCATGAGGGCTTCTGAGAAAGCCAGGACACAGAGGCAACCGCCCTGACCGCTGGCACCGGCTATGGGAGCAGAGCAGGAAGCCACCATGTTCAGAGAGCAGTGGCCCAAGTGCGGATTTCAGGAAAACCCATCACTCTGGTGAGCGGGGGTCAAGGCCCTTTCCACGGGCTTCCAATAACCCCTCGGCCCCGTCAGGCCCTCGCCGAGGAGCGCAGAGCCCGCCGGGCAGGAGGCTCGCAGGCCCCTTGCTGCGTGTCCCGAGGCCGCACCCTCACCTGAGGTCAGCACGCAGTCAGCGCCCCGCAGGCCCGGCGAGGCCCAGGGCACGTCCTCCTGAAGGGCCTCCAGCTTCCGGTCGTAGCAAGGGGCCACGATGACGTGGAAGATCTTGTCTGGGGACAGGGCCTTTGCAGAAAGAGCAGACCCTGCACTGCCCGCACCCCCTCGGGTCCAAGGCCTGAGCCATGGCCCGTTTCCCCCAAAACAACGGCAACGCCAGGCCACCGCTGGGCTGGAAGTCTTCCCCGCAGACTTTCTAGACTCCTCCCAAGCAACCGGGCCCCCAAATGAGCCGGATCGGTGACCACGCCAGGAGCGGGCAGCTGCCGTGCCACCTTCTCTGGGCCCACGGGGAAGCTGGCTGCCCGGCCTGCAGGCTGCCCTTCGGGACAAGGCCAGCTTACCTGCCGTCTGGCAAAGTAGTCTTTCACCAGGGAGCCCATGATCTGCTGGGGAGACCTGGCGGTGCAGAGGTGGGGGGTGACTGGGTGGCCCAGCACCCGCTCGGCGTAGCGGACCCAGCCTGAGGAGGGAAGGGGCCCGGATCACTCCTAGCGGCACTTTGCCGAGGGCAGAGCCGGGGAGCAGGTCCCCCACAGCAGGGAGAACACGCCCGCAGGCTCAGCTTCGAGGCGTCCTGGGCGGCAAGGGCCCAGGCCCACCACAGCCGCTACCCGGCTGCTCGGAGCGGGGACAGGGGCCGCAGCTCAGATGGAGCCGACGCGCCAGGCCCTGCTCTTCTCCTGCGCTGGGGTCAGCCCGGTAAACGGACCGATTTCAGACAAGGGAAATGAGGATCCCTGTGGCCTGGCGGCAGGCAACATAGCACGGTCCCTAGCCTCTCGCATGTCGCCAGGCCTCGGGCACCGCCAGGCCTCGGGCACCGCCGCCGGACAGCTTCTGGGGTGGAAGCAGGTCAGAGGGAGGTCGGCGGACACCAGCGCCAGCAGCTCCACACGCAGGAGCCACGCTCCCTCCCTGCTCCCACCGGGCACGGCTGGTGACGCCGCTGACCCTACAGAGCCGCAGTCACACCGGAGCATGGCGCGGACAGGGGGACGGAAGCTGGCCACAAGCCACCCATCCCGGGGAGCAGCAGGCACCAGGACGGGGGTGGGAGACAGGAGAGAGCACCAAGCAGGGATGACAAGAAGGAACCAGGCCACAGGATGATCCAGGGCACCCAGCACCCAAGGCCAGACAGGCTGGCACTTTGCCAAGACCCCCCGCCATCAGAACCTGTGACCAGTGCCAGCCCGGGGCCTGGTCAGCCCCACTGACCGCCGCCCCCACCCTTCACAGCAGCACGGGCACAGACAGGGCAGCCACGTCCCATCGGACCGTTCTCTTCGCCGTGACCCTCCCTGAAGGCACAGAGGGTCACCTGCCCAGAGAAGTGCCCGCTCTCCAGACTCTGCTGGGCTGAAGACACGAATCCTGCACTTCGGCCTAATGAACGCCCTGGGCGGGTCCTCCCGAGGCCCAAGGCCCACAGGCGCGTCCAGAAGCAGAGCTGCACAAAGGCCCGCGGGCAGCAAGGGCCTACCCAACAGCCGCACCCCGGACAAGCTGCTGGAGGGGAGGGGGCCGCGTGGGAGCCGTGCCCCGCGAGCCAGCCCAGGGCCACATGACCTGATGCTGCCTGACAGGCAGACATTCCGACCCTGGTGCTGCTTCAATGTCCCTAATCTCACACGGAAGCAAAAGTCAACCCCAAACCGTAGGAAAGAACTAGTTCTGGGCCAGCCCTCACCTGGGCCAGGTAAACCTGAGCAGGTGGCAGATCTGACCGGCTTGGCTACAAGGAGCTCCAGGAGAAAGAGCACCAAGACGCCCCAAGCCCACGCGTGCACGGCCCCGAGCAGCTGAGACCATAGGGCTGGGGCGGCGGGCGGCGGGCCTGCTGCAGGCCGCCCGGGGCTCCACCAGCACCAAGCGCGCTCCGCGGCCGAGGGCTCGCTGGTTTCCGCAGAGAACAGACACCTGCTTCCGACCCGCATCGGCAGTCTGTTCCTGCCCGTGTGGGGACTTTGGTCTCAGGCTCTGTCCCAACAGGGCCTTAAACGAGGCCGCTATCTGCCGCTCCACCAGGAGGACACAGGAGTTTCTGAAACGATGCTCAAGTCTGGGACCGCGGCCCCGGGGGCTCGGCCGAGCTTGGTCAGTTCAGGCTGCCTCTTCCTCGGAGCGGCGGAACTGAGCCACAGCGACCGCGGTGTGTGGCATCGAGCGAGGGCCCGGGGCGGGGGCCCTTGGAGGGCCGGGCGGTTCCGAGGCCTTGGCCGAGCCCGTCTGCTCGTCAGCAGCCACACACACGCCCACAAGCGCACCGGTGCTCAAGTGGAACTTCCGGCCCAGCAGAGCCCGCGTTCAGCCTGGATGCAGGGTAAGTACGGACACTGCCCGCCAGGCCCGGAGGGCTGTGAGCGCCCACCTAGGTTACCCTTCCAGGAGGACCAGCCCCACACCGGAAACAAGCCCCCGCAGGCTGAGTCCAGAGCACGGAGTGCTGAGCGCCAGGAGCAGCCCGCAGGCTGCTGAACAACACCGCTCAGCTAACCAATCCTGGACAGACGGCAAATTACCTCTCCAGGTCTGTGCAGTGCCTAGAAAGTACCTCCAATTTCTAAGCAACCTTAATGTCAAAATTCCATTTTTTTAAATCATAATCCTCATGATTGATGGGTGACGTGTAAAGTGACAGGAAAATTCGGAACCATGTGGAAGAGGAAAAAACTGGGAATAGAAACGTGAGTAAAAACCTAAGATCGCGTGGCCCAGCCCCGCTCAGAAGGAGCTCCCTTCAGACCTGACTATTCAGAAACAAAGTTCACTGAATGTCACTTACTCGGAGAGCGCCTCCTTCCTTCTCTCATGCATCATTTTTAAACATTTTCTTATTCCAAAACTTCCTATTTTTCCAGAATTAAAAAACTTATGATGAAACCTCTCTATACCTGAGGCACCAGACTCCATATAAGAAAACTAAAGACGGGAGTTCCCGTCGTGGATAAGCGGAAACGAATCTGACTAGTAACCATGAGGACGCAGGTTTGATCCCTGGCCTCACTCAGTGGGTTAAGGATCCAGCGTTGCCGTGAGCTGTGGTGTAGGTCACAGACACAGCTTGGATCCCGCGTTGCCGTGGCTGTGGTGTAGGCCAGCGGCTGTAGCTCCTGTTAGACTCCTAGCCTGGGAACCTCCACATGCCGCAGGTGCAGCCCTAAAATGACGAAAGACAAAAAAAAAAAAAAAAAGTGCTCTGGGATGGAATCCAGTATTAGTGTAAAGAAATACTTTTTAGGAGTTCCACTGTGGCTCAGTGGTAATGAACCCGACTACTATCCATGAGGATATGGGTTTGATCCCTGGCCTTGCTCAGTGGGTTAAGGATCTGGTGCTGCAGGCTGGCAGCTCCAATTTGAACCCTAGCCTGGGAACTTCCATATGCCATGAGTGTAGCCCTAAAAAAGCAAAAACAAAACAACAGAAAAAACTAAAACTTTTATTATGTAATTTTTTTTTTTGGTGTGGGGGGATTACAGGTACGGCATATGGAGGTTCCCAGGCTAGGGGTTGAATCAGAGCTGCACCTGCCGGCCTGCACCACAGCCACAGCCAACACCAGATCCGAGCCGTGCTTGTGACCTACACCACAGATCTTGGCAACACTGGATCTTTAACCCACTGAGCAAGGCCAGAGAACAAACCCGCATCCTCATGGATACCAGTCAGGTTCATTTTCACTGAGCCACAAAGAGAACTCTCATGTAATTTCTATTTAAGCCGGCAAAGGATAGATGGGCTCCTGCCGTTTTATCTGTGGTTGTTGGGATGTCTGAAATATGTCATGCTTTTAAGAAAAAATACATTCATTTTCCTCAATACATATATGTTTGTCTCAAACTTAAGAAATCTGTGTAAATGGAGATAAGAATTAATACTCACCTGCTAGGCCTTCCCACCCTAACCCCCAGAGCTGACACGTGTGCTGCTTGGCTTGCAGCTCCTCCCCGAGGCCCAGGGAGCCCGGCCTCCCCGCTGCCTGCGCGGCCCCAGCACAGACCCCCGTGCGGCGGCGCCCCGCTCACCCGGACAGGCGGAGGCCAGCATGGGCAGCGCGGGCTCCTGCTCGCTGTGCCGGTGGAAGCGGCGCACGAACTCCTTCTGGCTCTCCAGGACGCTGAGGTCCGCCGCGACCGCTGTGTCGAAGACATAGTGGACCCCTGCAGGGGGCAGAGGCGCGTTCGGTTCCGCGGCGCGGCTCGCGGGTCACCCCCGGGCCTCCGCGTGGAGAGCGGCCCGGCGCAGGGCTGAGCTCCCCGGCAGCACTGCGTGTGTCGCCCTCCCCAGGAAAACCTAAACGCTCGCCCCGCGTCCTCTTTTACTCTCTGCGCCTGCACGTACCTACCCTCCGCGGAGTCCATGCATAAATCAATGACACCGTAAGGACGCAGCAGCATTCTCTTCCAGTTCACTGGCTAAATTAATTTTCAGTCTATGATGGTCTTTTTTAAAATTTTATCTCATTTATTTTTTTGGCTTTTTAGGGCCGCACCTGTGGCTTGTGGAAGTTTCTAGGCTAGGGGTCAAACTGGAGCTGCAGCTGCCAGCCTACACCACAGCAACGCAGGATCCGAGCCGCATCTGCGACCTACACCACAGCTCACAACAACGCTGGATCCTTAACCCACCGAGCGAGGCCAGGGACTGAACCCGCATCCTCATGGCTACTAGTCGGGTTTGTTTCCGCTGCGCCTCAGTTTGCACTCTTCCGATACCAGTCTTTGATATCTTTAAAATAAACGAGTAAACTGGCTGAGCATATGCTTTACGATGGTCTGAAAAACTTTTATGCTGATTTCTAATTAGTTTTCTTGACATTTTTTAAAATTGAAGTATAGCTGATACACAGCATCATGTAAGTTACAAACGTACAATACAGTGATTCACAGTTTTGTTTTGTTTTGCTTTTTAGGGCCGCACCCGTGGCATATGGAGGTTCCCAGGCTAGAGGTCTAATTGAGCTACAGCTGCGGGCCTACACCACAGCCACACCCACACCAGATCCGAGCCGCGTCTGCGACCTGCACCACAGCTCACGGCAACGCCGGATCCGTAACCCACCGAGCAAGGCCAGGGATCGAACCCACAACCTCATGGCTCCCTCTTGGTTCCTAGTGGGATCCGTTTCTGCTGCGCCACACAGGAGCTCCCTAATGACTCACAGTTTTAAAGGCTACACCCCACTGACAATTATTATAAAACATCACCTGTGCTCCCAGGCTGTGCCATCTATCCCTGCAGCTTATTTCGCACGTAACAGCCTGCAGCTCTTACTGCTTTAACCCTGCTGCTCCTCCCCAGCCCTCTCCCCGCCGGTCACCACTCGCTTGTTCGCTGCATCTGAGTCTTTCTCTTTCTTGTCATGGTCACTAGCTTGTTGTGTTTTCTTAGATTCCACATACAAGCGCTATCATACAGTATTTGTCTTTCTCTGACTTATTTCACTTGGCATATAACACCTTTCAAAGTCCATTCACGTTGCTACAAAATAAATTTTCTTCATACTGGAAAATAAGCCTAAGACAAAAGAATGTATTTTCAATAATCACAATAAAGTCAACCAAGCAAATAACTTCAAATAACTTCAATGTCTGCAGCTGGTCTAAACCTTAAAAGCAAATTACAATTTATTTTTTTCCAAATCACGCTATTTTAAAAAGAGAGTGGTAATAGTAATATTCAAGGAAGCGTCAGGGTCTCTAAGAGACAGGCCACAGAGAGCTGAAATGGTACTGATGGCACTCTGGTGACAGCGAGATAGAATTAAGTGCACGTTCTAACTATTCTAGCTATACCCTTACTTTTCAATTTTTTTGGCCGGCTGCACCCGTGGCATGTGGAATTTCCTGGGCCAGGGATCAATCCTGAGTCGCTGCAGTGATGACCCTTAACCCCCGGCACCGCAGTGGGAACTCCAACACCCTTATCTTACGTCAAGGGTGCCAGATACTCCTCCAGGGCCTCTCAGCGGCCTCCTGGGCATCACCCCAGCGCCGCGGAGCTCGGCCCTTTAAGACGAAAGCAGACGGCCACACTGTCCTGACAGCCGCATGCGGAGCTGTTGCTCAGGGAGCAGCAAGGTGGGCGGGCTGGTCTCGGGACTGTCAGTCTGCATCTTTAAAAAGCCTTAGAGCAACCATGACACCGCTCTCTCAACCAGCAAGAGGCCCGGGTTCTCTCCAGCTTCGCCCCCCACCCCGAGTCCTGAGGAGGGCGCTCCGGGCGCGATGGCCAGCGCCCACCGGGCACCCTTCCCGCCCGAGGCAGGGCCACAGACGCGCTCCTGAAGGGCGGCCTTTCCTGCCCCGCGCGGGGACACAGCGCCCCCGCGCAGCATCTCAGGGAACTTCTGGGGCCACCCGATGCCGACCACGCCTATGAGGCTCTCCAGCGAGGAGCCCCTCTGCGGCCCCCGCGAGCAGGGCAGCCCGAAGCGCCATGCTGTGCGGGTCCCGGGCGCGCCAGCCCGGGTAGGACAACGTGCTCCCACCTCCCGGGGGTCAGAGGCTGGGCCGCCTCCCGCCGTGAGGCTCTCAGGGGAGTTCTTACCTACCCCGCGCCCGAGAAAACTGAGCTCTACAGGTAAAACAGCAACTGCAAACTGAAGTTATAAATTCAAATTATATCAAACTGATTTGCTGTAAATCTATCAAAAGACACCTCACCGAGACTCTTGAGGAAGCCGCAGAGCCTTCTGGATGCATCAGTCACACTGAGGCTGAATTTAGCAGCAAAATAAGGCAGGGACTGAGGACACACCGACACCGCCAGCACCTTGCGCTCTGAGGCATCACATTTCTAGGAGAAAGAGAAAACAGTGCAGTACACGTGACGCGACGGGCACCCAGGAGGCGCAACTCCAGAGCGACAGCATGCAGCAGGTGTCCTTCGGAAGGGCTGGCAGAAGACACGAGACACTGGCACGGATAACTAAGGCAACAGGAGAAAAAAAGAGTTAGCAAATGAGTACAGCAGAAATCAGCACAGCATTGTAAATCAACTGTACTTTAAAAAGCAGATATCCCAAGAGACCTTCTCAGTTTTACGAACAGTATCACACGGTAAATATACTTTATATCAGTGTTATATATGAGTGCAAACATCAGGAGAAAACTGAAAAATTAAAATGGAAAGTAAAAGTTACGTACAATAGTGGCCCATACATAACGGAAATGAGGAGTTCCCATCACGGCTCAGGGGAAACGAATCTGTGTCCATGAGGACACAGGTTCGATCCCTGGCCCTGCTCAGTGGGTTAAGAATCTGGCATTGCCGTGAGCTGTGGTGTAGGGTGCAGAAGCGGCTCGGATCCCATGTTGCTGTGGCTGCAGCTGTGGTGTAGGCCAGTGGCTACAGCTCTGATTCGACCGTAGCCTGGAAACTTCCATATACCGCTGGTGTGGCCCTAAGAAGACCAACCAACCAACCAAATAACTGAAATGACCCATAACAATGAAACTACATGGAAATGAGGCCCTGAGGTCTGTCCCCAGGAAACCTCAAGCTAAGACACTTAGTGACCAATTTTAGCAAATTTAAAGAAGGTAATTCTCCTCTCCTTTGAGTGATTCTAATAAATACCACACGAACAAGCATGATACCTGGCTACCCACAGCCTGGATGCAGAAGCAGAGACTGGCAGCTCAAGAAACCCCTAGAACAGTGTGACTAGGTCACCTTGCTGTGCAGCAGAAAACTGCTGTAAATCAGTTATAATGGGAAAAATAAAATCATTATTAAAAAAAAAAGCAATCCCTAGAACAGAGTTGAGAAGCAGCCGACTCACCACGGACGTGCAGGATGTAACCCAGGGGCAGTGTGAGCAAACACGTGGGCGTAATAAAGGCAGCAGTGCAGAGCTCCCGAGTGGCTCTGAGGGTTAAATGCCCAGTGTGGTCACTGTGGTGTCACGGGTTCAATCCCTGGCCCAGGAACTTGCATGTATCTCAAGTGCAGCCAATAAATAAGTGTTTTTTGTTTTTCTCTCAGCAGTGGACCCCTGACCCCTGACCTGGATGCGAAAGGAGACAAGGGGCTGTCCAGGTCAGATGCTGCCCACGAATCCGAAAAGCAGAGACCTGGACAGCGGCGTCCAGGGGCCGCCTTGCACCGTGGCCTACTGCGGGCTGGGCTGGTGCCGTCCCCATGCCCCTGCCGCACGGCTCGGGCGAGACGAGGCTGGGGCTGCCTGTGCCCCCTGGACAGGACCCTGCCTGCACCCGACAGCTGGGAAGCAGCCTCCGACATCCTTCCGGGCGCCAACCCGGCACACGCCGCCCTCCAGCTGCCCCACAGGCTCCCGTGATGCCCAGCCAGCCAGGAGGGGTGGCAGTCGTCTGTGACCCAGCGGCGTCATACAAACCTGCAAACGGGAACGAGGAAGGAAGGAGGAGGACGGGTAGAGGCGGTCTGCCTGGCGCCGGGGGCCGGCCTCCTGTCTGGCCTGACCCCTGCCCAGTAACCTCAAGTGCACACTCGAGCCCTCGTCACGTCATTCCCACTCAGATGTCACCTCCTCTGAGCGAGCTGCTTTGTGACGGGGGTGGGGAGGGGAGTCAGCCTGAGCCCAGAGCCAAGGGCAGCAGAGAAATAAACTAAAGCTGCCTTTTCCTGATGACGGCTCTGCGTGACCGACACAACCAAACGCGAGCCTCCCCCGCTTCTGAGTCTTCAGTTTCATGAAACAACCAGGCTTCCCCTTTCTACGCTCGTTGCAGCTGGGCAGCTGTTCTCCACAGCGGAGATGCGCACAGACATGAGCGCCACCACAGTAAGGTCCTGCCGACACCAGCTAACAACGCGACGTCACCAGCACTGCCACGAACGTCTGAGACAAGCTGGCAGTACTGCTTTTACCAGCACTGTCATGCCAGCGCCCGCACCGCCAGTGGGCAGCCCCCCACCTCGGCCCCGTGTGCGGAGCCCCCATAAACGTGCGCGGAGCCCCCGTAACCGTGCGCAGAGCTCCCGGCACTGTGCGCGGAGCTTGCACGCAGCACGTGAGCTCCGAACGCCCGGAGGCCCCGCAGGCCATGGGAGCCTGGATGGCGGCGCCGGCCACAGCTGCTGCCCAAGTCAGTGAGGGGACGAGTCTGGGCGGGGTCTGGTCCCGCTGAGGAGGGGCCCTGGAGAGGCGCAACGACGGCGGGGGCGCACAGGGACAGGTGCAGGGAGGGCGCCCTGAGCCCCAGCAGGGCTCCGCGCCTCACCTCGACCTCCACCCGCCTCCCGCAGTGAGTGCCTGGGACACGGTACCTTGTTAAGGTTCAGGACGCGGAAGAAGTCCTTGGCGTTCTGCTGGGCGACCTGGACGCCTTCCTCTGCAGACACACAGCTGTCACACGCCAGGCAGTCGCTCAGAAATATCTTGGCATCAGCCAATTTATGGAATTCTCCCTTCTACGAAAGAAAGACAATGTTTCCGCCTGACGCTTCAGAAACCCTTTTAATTTTTTTATTTTATTTATTATTTTGGGCTTTTTATGGCCGCATTTGCAGCATATGGAGGTTCCCAAGCTAGGGGTTCCATCGGAACTACAACTGTTGGCCTACACAACAGCCACAGCCACAGCCACGCAGGGGCCAAGCCTCGTCTACAACCTACACCACAGCTCAATGCAATGCCGGATCCTTAAACCACTGAGTGAGGCCAGGGATCGAACCTGCAACCTCATGGTGCCTAGTCAGATTGGTTTCCGCTGCGCCACGACAGGAACTCCAGAAACCCTTTTTATTAATAACCGCTCCTTTAGGGAAAGTAACAGGCTGACAGCACAGAAAACTGGTGGGACATCCTGAGACAGCCGGGTGGCCTGGAGCCGCGGGGGCAGTGGCCGCTGCCTCAGACAAGCTGCATTCGAGTGCTTCTCGGGTCCCCATGCCCCAGCCCGCTCCCCTCACCCGGGCAGCCTCCACAGAAGCCGACAGCCTGGCCTCTGAACAGGGTGCTCAGGCCTCCAAGTCTGGGCCGTGACGCTCAAACCCACAGCACAGTAAAGGTGACTCTGCCCCACTGGACACCGACGTGCCGACCCTTGCTGCGTCCTCCTCTCCTGGCAGCCCTGCCCGGGCCCCCCGCCCCAGCTCTCAGCTCTGCCACACAGGCCTCGGGCGCTGGGTCTCCCCAAGCGCGTGCTCCCCAGCCCGGCTCGCAGCCCCTGCCGGCACTGGCGTGCAGCCTGCCGCCCCCGCGAAACACAGCCTTGTCTCGCTCCCTGTCTCCTGACAGCTGCGCGAGGCCCTGTATACAGCAGGTGCTTCATAAACACTCGGCGGACGGACATACAAACATCCCGAGGCCTGCGAGAGCCGTTTCAGCAGATTAGTAAGAGCTCCTGGTAGCTCATCTGCTTTTCTTTCAAACGTGATTTGGTGAGAGACAGCTCGGAGCAGGGGGCCCTCCTCTCCACAGCTCCTGCGGACGGGAGTGGGTGCTGTCACCTCCCCAGCGCCGCGTGCCCCAGCATCACCGTGCAGTCGATTCTGGGACCACGTTACGCCGTAGAGGCTCATTCCAGAGATCTGGCCGGGATCCAGGGGCGGGCACGTCCCACAAACTCCCGGGGGCCAGGACCGCCGCCCCGAGGGTCCGGAGCACACGGTCGGAGATACAGCTGGGGCCTGAGACACTGCCAGGCTGCACGGGCAGTCCTGCCTCCCCGGCCCCGCAGAGGCGCCCCTCGCCTCGCTCCCACCCCCTCAACACCTCTCCCCAGGGCAGCGTCAGCCCGCCACCCCCGTCCCTCCATCTTGCCCCCGGGAGCCCTCTCTCTCCCAGGCTCCAACCTGCAGGACCCAGCGTCCACCCGGCTCAGGCTGCACTCCGCTCCCTGGGCAGCACCCTCCTTCCTGCTCCTGCCACCGGCCACCACTCTGCCCCCGGGTCTTTCTGTCCTTCCCCTGCTCCGGCCAGCTAGGGCCAGCTGCCTGTCACTGCCCTAAAACACGTCTGCCCCGTCTCCTTGCCCCAGAGACAGGGGTCCTCCCGCCCACACCTTCCCCGCGGGTGCGCTTTCTCCCCGCCCCTGAGCCCCCTCCCTCAGTCCCACCGCCCCCAGGTGCCCATCCGCACAAGCTGTCCACCCGTGATGCTGGCCGGGCGCCCACTCAGGCCGAGTGCACACTATCTGCTGCCACCACAGCCCGGGGAGAGGAGTAACCCCACTCCCCCAGTCACTGATAAGCAAACTGGGGCTCAGGGATTAGATGTCTGCCCGGGTGACGCAGCGGGAGTGCAGGCAGGGTGGCTCCCTGTCTCCATGCCCCGAGGGCCTAAGCCCCGGGGGCCCCAGGGCAGCGCTGGCTCCCCGAGAACCAGGCGTATCAGGAGCGGTGAACTCAAGAGGAACCTGCTGCCCGCTTCCCCCACGTGGCCGGCTCTGCACTCCTAAAACTGGTACCAGTTCTTTCTCAGGGAAGATGTAACCTCAACGTCCCTGCCCCGCATCCTCCTCTCTGAGAAATGGAGACGACAGCAGGGCGTAGCCGCAACGCTCGGTCAGAGCACAAATGGAGACCACAGGTGTAAAGCACTTTCTCCAGCGCCAGCTCAGGGCGGGTGCCGGTAATGTGACCAGCACCACCGCCTAAGGAGAACTTAAAAACTCAAGAACCAACAGAAGAAACTACTAGAAAAAAAACTTCCAGAATCACGAAATTTGAATTGTTTTATAAATTACCTACCTAAATTCCATCTTACAGAATGAAACTTTTCATTAAAAAAAAAAAATTATAGGAGCTCCTGCCGTGGCAGCAGGACCGGCGGCATCGCTGCAGTGCCAGAGCACAGTTCAATCCCTACCCGACACCGTGGGTTAAAGGCTCCAGCGTTGCTGCGGCTGTGGCTCACATCTGATCCCTGGCCCAGGGACTCCATACACCGTGGGGGCATCCATAGAAGAAACTAAAAATTGGAGGTTTAAATATTACAGTGTTGTTTCCCATATAAGACCTTTTTTTTTTGTCCCTAATGCTCGGTCTTCTAAGGAGAGAGGCTCGTGGGCGCAATTACCTTGATCACGGCCCTCCAATTGCACATTTGGACCCTGGCTGGGGCTTTTTAAGCCCCTTTATTTCTTGCTTCTTTCTTAGAAAAACAATGTAAACAGTGACATGAGCCCCGTCCCCAAAGGAGACAGACAGCACTAGCTGTTCACTCCAGGCGGACACAAAACTGAAAAATTCACTTGCCTCCTTTCCGCTCTCCTGGGCCGGACTTGGTACCTCGACTGATGCATTCTCTCGGTCATCAGTTTTTGTTTTTTTACTACATTCCTTGAAAAGACAAAGGAACATAAGAAAGAATTTTCAGTTTGACTCTTAATTAAAAAGAAAAAGTGCATACTTGCTGAATTAGTCTCATGTCCAGAAATCCTTCTACAGAGGAGTGCACTTACACTTACAGATGGACACACAGACACCCCTCCATCTGCATCATTTGCGGTGACTGAAAACTAGAAGTGGCCTCTCCTGACACCGTAATTAGGGCCCAACTACCTGGCCACGTGTCTACTCAGAATACAACTAACTGGGATTGCACGTGATGCTC
Source organism: Catagonus wagneri (assembly GCA_004024745.2). Classification (NCBI taxonomy): domain Eukaryota; kingdom Metazoa; phylum Chordata; class Mammalia; order Artiodactyla; family Tayassuidae; genus Catagonus; species Catagonus wagneri. The sequence goes on from PVHT021183571.1 coordinate 285,317, forward strand.
TGAAAAAGTATCTCTTGTGTAACCTTAAGTGAAAGAAAGAGCAACTGAAGGAATAGTACGATCCAATTTGGACAATATAAACACAACCCGCAGCGGGCACCGTAGGTATTTATGTTATCACAGCCCAGAAACATGTCTGGCCGGCTAGCACCGTTGCCATGGTTACCCAGGTGGAGGAAGCCCAGCCCAGGTTTCCTTCCTGGGCTTCTGCGCCCTTCTTGTTACTATTAGCACGAAAGGTTTGGGGGCGCATAACCTCCTAAACACTTAATCGCCGTGACGATCATTCACACCAATGATGGTGCTCGCCTCGCGTGCCTGAGTGGTAGCTGAGGTTCGCTGGTTTTCCCGGGGAGGTTTTGGCTTCGAAAGCACTTTAAAAGGCCAGACGCGCCCCGACGTCACGCCGCCTTGGGGAGCCGGGACCGGACGCGCTGGCCGCCCCTCGAGCCACCTCCAGCGCGTAGGCCACGAGACGCAGGCCGGGTCCGGATGTTCCCTCAGCGACAACGCGGGGCAGAGGCGCTCGGAACTGCCGGGCTCCCGACGCCCCCGAGGGCCCGGGCTCCGCGAGCGCCAGCTCTTCCGCTCCGCTCCGCCCCGCCCGGCCCGGCCCGGCCCGGCCCGAGCGCCTCAGAGCTCACCTTCCGCGTGCAGTGCTCACACTTCATCTGGAGCGGGGCGAGCAGGTCGGGGCGCGCGGCCTGAGAGGAGCTGGGGAAGACGCGGTCACCACTGCTTGCCACCCACCGCCCTTTGTTGTCGTCGTCCAGAGCGACCCCACCCCCGCGGCTCCGCTCCACCAATGAGGGCACCGGGAGCGGGCGAGCCACAATCTTGAACCAATACGAACACGCAAAGGGCGGAGCGGCTCTACGGCACTGGGCTCAGCCTAGGCCAATGGGAGTGCGGGAAAGGGGCGGGGTTGTACCAGGAGCCAATTGGAGAGTGCGGGGGCGGAGCGCGGCCCGCCCCGTCGAGACCCCGCGGAGGCCAGGCAGGTTCTCGCGTGGGTTTCCGCGGCATGTGGGTCTCGTAGTGGCGCGAAGCGAGCAGGCTCACGGTACCCGGGAGGCGAGCCAGAGCCTCTCCGGGGCTCTCGGGACTCGCGCCTTCCTCCTTGGCTCGGACTGGCCGAGACGGCGCCGCCCCCGCCCGCCGCCATTGCCGCCCGGGGGCGCGTCACGTAGACCTGGCGCGGCGGCAGTGCGCACGCGTCACGGGCCCGGGAGCACGTGGCGCGTACGAGGCGGAGGTCTTGTACCTGGCGTCGGTCCGCTGCCTCTTAGCAAAGCCAGGGGAATGCAGGGCAGAGTGGGAATGTTGAATTCCGTTAACTTTGAACATTTTATGAAGTCAGGGTATGCTTATTACAGCCCATCGAAGGTGAGAAGTACACTTGGAATAGTCCAGTGGATCTAAGTGTGTCTCTACTCTACAAACGGAAGTTCCCAGGAATCTGCCCCCTCACCTCGGGGTCGCAGAGGCCAGCAAACTATTTGAGGCTATTCCAGGTTGCAGAACCTCACCAGTATCTTTAACATTTCCCCATTAAAACATTAGAAAAGATTTATAATGTTCGGTGCATACCGCCTTTCATGAACATAGCAGTTTTAGGAGGTCCTCTAAACCCTAACTGGCTGCAGGATTAACCCTCTGCATTACTCAAATTCATGTAAGCATCTCAGAAAACGTCGATTATCAGCATGAATAAAAAAAGGGTAATTTTAGGTTGTCATTTGTATACATTTCGTTGATGTTTAAAAACCATAACAAGATTATAATGTGTAAAAAAAAGCAAATTACTTTCATCAAACATGTAGTTAGTGTTCAGGTTTCTCCAATCCTTTAATTTTTTTTGGCCACATCAAAGGCCTAAGGAAGTTTCCAGGCCAAGGACTGAATCTCAGCCACAGATGCTACCTTCTGCCACAGCTGGCCGGATATTTTAACCCACTGCATTAGGCCTGGAATCCAACTGGCACTCCACAGCCACCCAAGCCACGGTAGTTGAATTCGTAACCCACTGTGCCACAGCAGGAACTCATTTTTTTAAGTTTAAATAATGTTCGATGTGTTATTGCCCATAAATCAATTAGTGACTTTGTCTCTCTTAAAAAATATTTGTTCCTAAAAAAAAAAAAAAGCTTCACTTAGAAGTTGAAAAGATAGTTGTTCCTGTCGTGGCACAGCAGAAACAAATCTGACTAAGAATGGTGAGGTTGTAGGTTCAATCCCTGGCCTCGCTCAGTGGGTTAAGGATCCAGCACTGCAGTGAGCCATAGTGTAGGTTGCAGATGTGGCTCAGATCTGGCATTGCTGTGGCTGTGGCTGGCAGCTACAGCTCCAATTAGATCCCCAGCCTGGGAACCTCCATATGCTGTGGGTGTGACCCTAAAAAGCAAAAAAAAAAAGTTGCAAAGATAGTACAGGGAGTTCCCAGTCTTAAGGCTCTTGATTTTATTATTTATTGTGTTTTTAGGGCCATATCTGTGGCATATGGGAGTTCCCAGGCTACAGGTCAAATTGGAGCTGCAGCTGCTGGCCTGTACCACAGCCACAGCAACGCCAGATCTGAACAGCCTCTGCAACCTACGCATTAGCTTTCAGCAACACAGATCGTTAACCCACTGAGCGGACCAGGGATCGAACCTGGGCCCTCATGGATACCAGTCTGGTTCATTACTGCTGAGCCATGATGGGAATTCCCAGGGTTTGTTTTTTAAACCTGTACGTTCCCGATACCCCCCTCTCTCCTAGCATGTCACTATGAAGGGTTCAGGCTGTCTGCATGCAGGCTTTTCAGCAACTGCTGACTCATCTCTGTGGGGCTCTTGTCACATCCTTGTTCTGAGTTGTCAGTAGAGCATGGTTTGAACATTCCACTAACCTGATGACAGAGAGGTAAAAGATTTTTGGCAAGACACAGATGGAGTTGTGAAATTCCATCAGGAGGTCTGTTCTTTGAACATTACATTAACTAGCAACCATTCAGGAGACCGCCTAGATTCATTAGGGTGACTGGCGCTTTTTTCTTTCAGCCACGCCACATGGAAGATGTCCTGCGGGGGATGGAACCCATGCCACAGCAGCAACCCAAGTGGCTGCAGTGACAACGCTGTGCCAGAAGGGAACCCCTTAGGTGATGTTTTAATCCTATCATTTCTTCACTTATTAGCAGGAATACTTCCATGATGAGAAATTCTTCTTATCCACTATTTGGTTATTCTGTTGTAAATCTTGTAATAAGGAAAGCAGGATAAATGCCTGATTCTCTCCCTTTATTAACCAGTCAAGAAAAGCCAAGTTTGTTGCTCAGCACCATCCAAAACTCATCAAAGGGTTTTTAAAATATGAATTATGGATTTAAACACGATTTATTTATTTATTTATTTTGCTTTTTAGGGCCGAACCTGCAGCTCATGGAAGTTCCCAGGCTAGGGGTCGAATTGGAGGTACTGCTGCAGGCCTATAAAACAGCCACAGCAACATGGGCTCCAAGCCGCGTCTGTGACCTACACCACAGCTCATGGCAATGCCAGATCCTTAACCCACTGAGCAAGACCAGAGATGGAATCTGCATCTTCATGGATACTAGTTGGATTCGTTTCCACTGAGCCACCAAGGGAACTCTTCCAGCATCTTCTTTTGACAAAGTGTAACATCATGCCAGAAAGCACACAAAAAATAAGGGCTCAGATGCATTATCACAGAGCAGGCAATGATGGTTTGAATTTACAACACAGATATAGTCTGTGAAGAGTTGGCACAATATACAGATTTATTCACTCAGTCCCTTATTTATGAATTTGGTATTTATTTAGTCTTTTCCTATTACCAATATTCAGCAGGATTTTAACCAAATTAGAAACTATTTGTTCATTTGATCCCTGGCCCCACTCAGTGGCTTAAGGATCCGGCATTGCCATGAACTGTGGTGTAGGCTGCAGACGCGGCTCGGATCCCACGTTGCCGTGGCTGTGGTGTAGGCCAGCAGTTGCAGCTCCGATTCCACTCTAGCCTGGGAACCTCCATACGCTGCAGGTGTGGCCCTAATTAAATAAATAAAAGACAAAAAAATAAGATCATTAAAATAAATAAATGGCTTGTCATCTAATAAGGTGAAATCATGCAAATAACTATAATGCACAGCAGAAATTTCTGGGCATCAATTCGGTTCTACCTAAACTCTAAGGAATAAGATTACTTACAGGAGTTCCCGTCGTGGCTCAGTAGTTAACAAATCCGACTAGGAACCATGAGGTTGCGGGTTCGATCCCTGGCCTTGCTCAGTGGGTTAAGGATCCGGCATTGCCTTGAGCTGTGGTGTGGGTTGCAGGCACGGCTCGGATCTCGCGTTGCTGTGGCTGTGGCAACGGCCAGTGGCTACAGCTCCTGTTAGACCCCTAACCTGGGAACCTCCATATGCCCCGGGTGCAGCCCTAAATAAACCAAAAAAAAAAAGATTACTTACAGCTGCAGGAAGCAGGAAGACTTATAGGAGGTGCTAACCATGCAAATGGACCTTCACAGAGAAGAAGGCAGATGGGATTCAAGCAGATGGGATTCCATGCACTGCCACATGCAGTCGGAACCTGCTTTTGTTGCAGCTTAGAGCAGCGGTTCTTCCAGCGTGGTTCCCAGCCCGCCAGCATCAGCACATCTAGCTTTTAAGGCCCTACTCGCTGCCAGGAACAGGCTGCTTCAACAAGTCTGTCAGGAGATTTTTTTTTTGGCTTTTTAGGCCCACACCTGCAGCCTATGGAGGTTCCCAGGCTAGGGGTCTAATCGGAGCTACAGCTGCCAGTCTACACCACAGCCACAGCCATCGGGATCTGAGCCGCGTCTGCGACCTACATCACAGCTCACAGCAACACCAGATCCTTAACTCACTGAGCGAGGCCAGGGATTGAGCCCGCAACCTTATGGTTCCTAGTGGGATTTGTTTCCACTGCACCACAACGGGAAATCCCGTCAGGCGCTTCTGATGTAAATTCAGGCTTGGGAAGCACAGGGAGAGAGTCTGTGAAGGAGACTGATAGTAGAAAAGTTGTCTCCAATTTTTTGCTTTTTTTTGGCCATGGTGCACAGTGGCTTGCTGTGGGATCTCAGTTCCTAGACCAGGGACTGAACCTGGGCCCCAGTGGTGAAAGCACCGAATCCTAACCAACAGACCGTCAGGGAACGCCCTTGTCTCCAAATTTCTGACCCTTGCCTATACTGGTAAAGCTTATATGCTTGTGCATACCTATGTATATTTCCTTTTAAGGTAATATTCATGGTGTGTTAACCTTACATAAATTATAAAGCACATGCCAAGAGATGTAAAAAGATAAAATAAGTAGGAATACACGCTCTAGTATGTTCTTGCAGCACTCCACAGGCCATCTTGACCGTTGCACTCTGGAGGCCACTGAAGTGGACAGTGGCTGTGTGGTGGAGGCGCTCCTGTTCCAGGTCAGGCCCTTCTCCGTCTGGTGGGAAATAAAAAGGCAAGTTAGGGTCCTGCTGGGGACCTCATGCTGAGTGTCTGGGTGGAGAACAGAGCAAGGTGGACACTTAATCAGCCATTCCAGGAGTTCCTGCCTTGGCTCAGTGGTTAACGCATCCGACTAGGAACCATGAAGTTGCGAGTTCGATCCCTGGCATCGCTCAGTGGGTTGGGGATCCGGCGTTGCCATGAGCTGTGGTGTAGGTTGCAGACACGGCTCAGATTCCGCATTGCTGTGGCTGTGGCGAAGGCCAGTGACTACAGCTCCTGTTAGAACCCTAGCCTGGGAACCTCCATATGTCACGTGTGCAGCCCTAGATAAGGCAAAAAAAAAAAAAAAAGACAAAAAAAAATCAGCCATTTCAAGGTTTCTCTGGAGAAAACTGTCCTACGACAATCCTCCCTCCTAGACAGCAGGCAAGCTTCTGAGTAGCAGAAAAACTGCCATCTCAACACGGGAATGCTGAGTTTTCCCAGTTACACTGAGTCTTTTGGGGTCATGGGTCTCTGGTTTTCCCCTATGCTGTTCCACAGGGCCTTGCAGAATTGTTATTGTCTTTTTATGGCTGCACCCCAAACATACAGAGGTTTCCAGGCCAGAGGTCGAATCTGAGCTACAGCTGCTGGCCTACACCACAGCCACAGCAACGCCAGATCCTAGCCGTGTCTGCGACTGACACCATAGCTCATGGACAACACAGGATCCTTAACCCACTGAGCGAGGCCAAAGATGGAACCTGCATCCTCATGGATACTAGTCAGATTCATTTCCTCTTGAGCCAGGCCAGGAACTCCCAGGATCGTTTAGATTTAGTTTCTTTTTTTTTTTTTTTTGGTCTTTTTTTTGCCTTATCTAAGGCCGCACCCGCGGCATATGGAGGTTCCCAGGCTAGGGGTCTAACAGGAGCTGTAGCTGTCGGCCTTCGCCACAGCCACAGCAATGCGGGATCCGAGCCGCTTCTGCAACCTACACCACAGCTCACGGCAACACCAGATCCTTAACCCACTGAGCAAGGCCAGGGATCGAACCCTCAACCTCATGGTTCTTAGTCGGATTCGTTAACCACTGAGCCACAACGGGAACTCCAGATTTAGTTTCTTAACCTGATGATATTCTTGCTGGGTTTGCACGGAATCTGCAGATCAACGGGGGAAATTTACAATCTTACAATAAGCCCTTGAATCATATTGGTTCTATTTTAACGTTTCTCATTGAAGTTTTCACAGAATCTACCATAACGTTCGTACACACCTCCTGTTAGCTTAAATAAATACTTTACACGTTTATACATTTTTCTCATCATCCAAAACAACTTCATCACGTACCACTGGGGGCCTTTTAAGTCCTAGCACCCCAGACGCCCTCAGGTCAGGACCTGGGCCTTTGCAGCACGCGGCCGCCACCGGCCGGGACCTGCCCTCCGACCGCCCCTGCGGCCGCTGCTGCTCCGCAAAAGACCACGCTCGGGAGCAGCCGCCTGACTCGCTACCCCCATGGCCGCAAACCGGGCGCGCGCAGCCGGCGCCAACCCGCTTTCGCGGGGCCGGAAGTCGGTCGTCCCATCCGCCCCCGCGCGCCCGGAAGTCGGCCGGGCCCGCCCCCAGCCCCGGAAGTCAGTACCCGGCGGGTCCACAGCCCCCGCGATCCCGCCTGCCGCGCGTCCACGCCCGCAGGTTAGTGTCCGTGGCGCGCGCAGGGGCATGGCCGCGGCCTGAGCGGGTGCGGGGCGAGCTGGGGGGCGGCTTCCGCAGCCTGAGGGCCTCCGGGAGTGCTGTCTTGGGACCGGCCCGGTCTTTGCCCTGGGGGGCTGGCGGCGCGCGAGGCGTGGCCGCAGGGTCAGGCGGGGCAAGTCCAGGGCGCCTCGTGCTGGTGACCCGCGTGATCTCGCCCCGCGGGCAGCTGGAACGCGTGGAGGCGCGTCAGGGGAGGGGCTACTGATGTCCAGGATACTGGCTTCGTTTGCGTGAAGTGAATCCGCTATTTCTTGCCAATGTTTGATTTGATTTTAGAGGAAATAGCTGAAAAGCTATCCAGAACGGGGTCCCTGGGGCCAGCATTTCGAGCGCATTGCGGCATCCTCCACGCTGGAAGATCAGCCCCCACCCTCGCCCCTTGGTGACTCGTTCATTCAGCCTGCGCTCGGGACCTCGGGACCCTCTGCTGAGTGTAGCCTGTTGTCTCCGCAGGTGGTGGAGACTGCAGAGCTGACTTTTCCGGTCAGTGCCAGTACAGATTCAAACCATAATGAGACTTTCAGTTCCCTTTTTCAAAGGCCAGCAAAGGAAAATGAGGGCGTTCTGATAGGTTCTGGTAGAGTACCGGGAGCTTGAAGGCTCTTGGAGCCTGAGGTTTCCAGGTAGGAAGCAGGCAGGGGCTGATCAAGTGGTTAGTGCTTTGCCGGTCAGCGCAGGGGGTGTAACCGCAGTGCAGCCACTACAGCTCAGCAGAGAAGGGCCTTCCTTACAGAGAAAACGGGTCTCTGAGGGATGAAGTGCCTCGCCTGGCAGTAGAGGCTGCAGGCAGCAGGCGGACTGGTTCCGGAGCCTTCCTAGAGAGGAGCTGGGTGCTTGCCTGTGGCCGCAGCGCCAGGGCTCCAGCTGTCTGTCTGCCCCCCCAGCCCTGTCTCCTGCTGAGCGAGCCTGCCGCACCTCCTGGGATGTACATGCAGGTGGAGACCCGCACCAGCTCCTGCCTCCACCTGAAGAGGGCTCCGGGAGTCAGGTCCTGGTCCCTGTTGGTCGGTAAGGGTGTCTGTTTCTCCCCTCAGGTTAGAAACTTAACTTTAAAAAAGGATGAAAATGAAACTTGGTTTTTCTTCATTTCTAAACTCCAAGATACAGCAGCTGTTTAATTCTTTGTGTCCTGCCTTTTATCCTCTATCTGTGCTTTTACAGATGGTGTGTGTCTGTCTAGTCTTTTTTTTAACCATTTAACAGCCTTTGGTTAACACTCCGCATGCTCTTCTGAGGTCCCTCCTGCTTGCTTTCATACAGCCATTCCAGGCACAGGGTTTATGTCAGGGCCCACTGTCACGGGGAGACAGTGAGGGCCCCACCTCCACCTGGGTCACCACCCCCCAGAGGGCCCTGCACCTGCCGGGCAGCTGCAGTGTGTTGATCACGTCTGAAGCATGAAGGGAGCTGCCCCAGCTGTGGCTTCTTTCCAGGGACCCTGCCAGTTTCATCTCAGGTGCTGGGCTGTGCCTTTGTCTGCAGTCTGGTCTTCATTCCGCTGCACGCGCTGCTGGTGTAGCCCATCAGCTCTGGAGGCTCACGTGCCTGGTGAACACAGTGACTGGCATAGAGTGTCCTCCTGAACAGACCTCTGCTGTTTCTCCTGCCTCTGAGCCTGTCTTTTTTTTTTGCCTTATCTAAGGCCGCACCCGTGGCATATGGAGGTTCCCAGGCTAGTCTTGCCCCCGCACCCTGCCCTCAGCCATCCCCGGGCCCTGGGAGGGGCCCGCAGGTCCTGGGAGGAGGTGGGCTCCGGGCTGCTGGCGGCCCAACGGGAAGGTTCCCGCTTTCTCCTCACAGGAATCGCATCCATCGGCCTGGCTGCTGCGTATTACAGTGGAGGTAAGATGCACCGTGTGCCCCTGGGACTTCCTCGGCTGATAGGAAATGAGAGAGAGGAAGGGACTCCTTCGTGCGTGGCCCCTGCCTCTTGATGGTTTGCGGGGCAGCCCCACCTCTGCCTGCTGGCGTGTCCCTTGTGCTTCTCCCATCACCAGCATTTTAGTCTGTCGTAAAATAGCCTTCAGAAAGGCACTCTCACACCCGCCTCCGGTTCTCAGCAGACGATGCCTGTAAGCACGCCCACCTGTCTGCTCTCACAGGCTGTCAGCTCAAGGAGACCCTAGGGGAAAGCTGAGGGCAGGGCTGCGGGGGCACGTCCCACCCCATCCCGAGTGATGGGCCCACCGTGCGGGGTGGCCCTGGTGGCGGGGGCTGTCCTCGCAGGTGTGGGCGGTCAGCCGGGTCCCCAGGTGTCTAGGAAGCAGCCGTGCCAGGAAGGGCACCCCCGTGGGCACCTCGGCGCCCTGCCACCATGCCTCACTGGTCTGTCCCACGTTTGCTCCCCAGATAGTCTGGGCTGGAAGCTCTTCTACGTCTTGGGCTGCCTGTTTGTGGCCGTGCAGAACCTGGAGGACTGGCAGGTGAGGCCTGCGGCAGGTGCCTGGGCACGTGGGCTCTGGGGCTGCCCTGCGGTGGGAATCCAAGCAGGAAGGCAGGCCCGGGGCCCGCTGCCCCTCACCCAGAAGCGTCAGCGAAGTGGTTTCCGGGCAGCTGGACCCAGCCCCGACCTTGCTGGTCAGCAGCATCGCTGAGCCAAGGAGTCCGCTAGGCTGCTGTTCTGGAGGCCCTAGAAGAGAGGGGCCAGCCCGCTCCCTCTGTTCCCCTTCACGTGTCCTCTGGGCTGTGGGGCCGCAGTGTTGACCTCCGACCTCCGACCTCCACTCCCTCACCAGATGGCCTTGCGCACTCTGCCCTCTTCTCTTGCGCAAACAGGAGTGGACACCTGCCCCTCTTCACGCCCCAGCCCTGGGGGCTCGGGGTTCTGGTTGGAATGGGAAGGCAGAGGCGCTGCCCCGAATCTGGTCTGGTGGGGTGGGGACGTGGCCGCGAAGGGCGCCCAGGCCGCAGCTGGGTGACAGCCTCCTGGTGGTTCCTAGGAAGCCATCTTCAACAAGAGGACGGGGAGGGCCGTGCTGAAGACCCTCAGCTTGTACAGGAAGCTGCTGACCCTCTGCAGAGCAGGCCACGACCAGGGTGAGGCGCGCGGCCTAGCCCGCACCCCGCTGACTTCGGGCTGGTCGGAGTGCGGCAGCACCGAGTGACGGCGGGGACCGGGCCTGAGGCCTGGAAGCAGCCTGGGTGCAGCTGGCTGCTCAGTGACCAGGGTTGTGTCCGTGCCCAGGCATATGCTGGCCCAAAGGATGTCGCCAGGCAGCCCCCAGCTCAGTGACTGGCCTCTGGAGACCTGGAAGGCCGCCTGTAGCAGCTCAGGAAAACGACATGGGAGGCAGCAGCGCCACTTAGACGGGGGAGGCGGGCGCTGCGGGACCTGCCTCTCACCTAGGCTGGAAGTCACCCGGCAGCCACGTGCCCCCGCACCAGGGTCGCTAGCCTGTGACATCTGGGATCAGGGTCTCAGAGCCCTCCGGGGCCCAGCCTCAGACCTGGAGCGACACGCTTCCCGCCTCACGGCACGCACGTGGCTCTGGAACGGCCACCGGCACGCGGGCGGGGGGAGGCGGGGGGAGCAGGGGGTGACATGGCCACTGACCGCCCCGCCCCCACAGTGGTGGTCCCGCTCAGCGACATCCGGGACGTGAGTGTGGAGGAGGAGAAGGTGCGCTACTTTGGGAAGGGCTACGTGGCGGTGCTCCGGTTTGCCACGGGCTTCTCCCACCCCCTCACCCAGAGTGCCATCATGGGCCACCGCAGGTGAGCCGGGTCAGCGACGCGATGGGGCCGTGCCCCCTGCCGCCAGTCAGGTGGCCCTCACGGGGGACTGCCGGCTGGGCAGGGCACAGAGGACTTGGGGAAGCCGGGAGGCGAGGCAGGGGCAGGCCTGCCCCCAGCCCTGGGGGATGTTGGGAGACCCTGCGGGGCACAGGGGACAGAGGGCTGGGCAGGTGTCAGGTGAAGGGCGGGGCCAGGACAGGTGGGGGAGCCCTGCAGCTGGAGGGCCCGGGACGGGACCCATGGTTTCCTGGCTGCCGCGTGTGGGGTGGCCAGTACGTCCACCACCATGACGCGCCCTTCCTCCCCGGTGGCGGGACAGCGACGTGGAGGCCGTCGCCAGGCTCATCGCCGCTTTCCTGGAGCTGCACCGCCCTGAGAGTCCTGTGGAACCATCTCAGAGCAGCGACAGCGAGGCCGGCGTCCCTGGGGACCAGAGCTGACCCTCCGCACCGCCGGCCTGGCTGCGACCCCGGCCTCGGCCGCCCCAGCAGGCACAGCCTGCCTCTGCTCCGGGCTCGGCCCTGGCAGCTGCGGGGCAGGACCCTCCGCCGTGCCTGCCGCTCGCTTCCGCCCCGGAGCCGAACCACAGCCAGACCACCTCTGGCCTCTCATCTGCCTCCTGCTAGCATCAGATGACCTGCAAACCTCTGAAACAGGAAGGCGGGACGCACAGGCCCAGGGCTGAGCTCTGGGCCAGGACGTTGTACAGCCCTGGTTCCCAGGACAGCAGCGAGGGTGCCGGGAAGGTCATGCAGAGGCTGTCACCTCCACACATGGTCCCCACCAGGCCGGACATCCTCTGCGGTAGGAAGCTTGCCCACCAGCTGCCGGGGCTCAGTAGGCGCCAGGGTGCCCGCAGGCTGGCTGGGTGCGCCGCTGCCCCTCCCGGGCCCCCCCCCCAAACGGCTCATCTCAGGCCCGGCCCCGCCCGCCCTCGGCGTAGGCAGAGCTTTTCCAGCCTCCTGCAACATTTAGAGACCAGGATCCTGGAGCTCCCTTAAGCGTAAGTGCTGTCGGTGCTGCAGTGCGGGTTCAGTCCCTGGCCCGGGAACCTCTGCTTGCTGCAGGTGTGGCAAAAAAAAAAAAAAAAGCAAGAACGGCTGTAATCCGTTTCTGGTGTGTCGGCCCCTGGGCTGGAATAGGCTTGGAGACCAGAGTGGGGGAGTTTGGCCGGCTGCTCCCTCAGGGCTGGAGGCTCTCGGCCGTCCCGAGGGCCTGGCTCCAGCAGCCAGAGCCAGAGTACTGACAAGGCCTTCACAGTTTCCATTGGCGAGACTCCGCTTACACTCTCCTCTTTATTTGAAGGCGGCAGTCGTCTGCGCTGACCATGCACAGGCCGGTGCCGCTGCCCTCCGGGCCGCGCAGGGCTCAGCGGCAGGGGCAGGACGGCCGGCGGCCCACTCGCCCCTCGCTCAGGGGTCTTGGCCCGAGTCGGGCCTGGGGCTGGTCGCCTCGTGGAGGTCCTGCAGCAGTGCCTGCAGCCGCCGCAGGCTGGGGTGCACGTTCTCCTCCAGCCACTCCTCCACTGCGTCCGGGTAGAAGACACGCTGCAGGGCGGCTTCCAGCTCTGCCACGACGGCACTCCACCTGGCCAGGAGACTGAGGACCGGCAGGCCGTGAGCCCGCAGCAGGTCCCCTGCCTCGGTGTACCCGTCCAGGGAACAGGACCGTCGGCACTGGCCTCGGGTGTCGGGGATAAATGAGTGGCTGGAAGGCACTTCCCAGCGGGCTGGCGGGGTTTCTGAGGCCGTGAACCTGCAGCAGTGGGCTGCACGGTATATTCAGTGGGGGACAGTGTGCTGGCTGGCGGGACCCTGTCCCCGTGGGGCTGGCAGGCACAGGGCCGGGATCAGTGCTAGGTATGGTTCTGTGAGGAGCCCTAGCCTTTCAGCCAGGAAAGGCCCCGCCTCTGACACCTGGGTGTGGCTGACTCGGCTGCGTCGCCTACGACTCCACGGCTGTGACACCCAGGAAGCTCGTCTAGAAAACTGCCAGCAAGCAGGAGGGGCCGGCCAGGCGTGGGCGGGTACCTGAGCGCCGGGGGCCGGACGTGCTGCACCATGGCCGGGTGGATGCACTTCCGCCTGCGGTGGTAGGGGCTGAACCAGCCGGCCACGCACCTGGGAGCAGACACGCACACCTGGAGACATGGCCACGCGCGTGCGCAAGCTGCGCTCACAAGGCACCCTCGGTGCTCGTGAAATGAGACTGCGAGTCCGGTAGAAGCTTTTAAAGCTGTTTCCCCCCAGACGGTGCTGCTGCAGGCGCGTGGCCCTGGCCCACAGGCTCACCTGTCCCTCTCCAGCAGCGCGTCCACGGAGCCGCACAGGTGGAGGCTGACGTGGGCGACAAGGGCCAGGATGTCGCTGCCGGGGAAGGAGCCGGCCCGCTCGCTGCGCAGAGAGCTGCGTGAGGCCCGGCCGGACGTGGGGGTGGGGGCAGGGCTGGGAGGGGCGTTACCTCGGGAAGTCCGCTACTTCTAAGCTTGAAATCCCAAGAAAGTTCTCTGCTCTTGCTTTAACGTTTTCGTCAAAACCTCCTGAAACCAAACACAGACGAGGGCTGGGGGGCCTCTGGAGGGGCAGCTCCTGGCTCTCGGGGTGAGGGGGCGGGCACAGCATCGGAAAGACTGCTGGCCGTGGCCCAGCTGCCCACACGCCAGCCTCAGGGACGGTCAGCCCTCCGCTTCTCGTTAAACAGGAGAGAATGTGCTTGTCTTATAAAAAGTTAGGAAACAGAAATCAGCCCAGGGTTGCCGACAGTGCCGCCGCACGAAGACACCTGCTGAGACTGCTCGGCACGAGCCTGCGGCCCTTCCCGTGCTGCCCGGTGCCCGCACAGGCGCCCAGGGCTGCCAGGAGTCGGCAACTGTGCTTCCTCCCACCTTGGGACCTCCAGGGGCCTGCAGGTAGCGCGGGTGGGCCTCCAAGTCCGGTGGTGCTGCCGCAGGCTGGCAGGGCGGCGAGGCCGGGCACTCAGTCCACAGGCAGCTCCCGCAGGGCCCCAGGAAATACCTGTCCTCCCGCCACCCGCCAGCCCAGCACAGTCACAAGTGTGTATTTCCAGCCCTTGCTTTCCTCGACACCTCGATGCACTTCTGCGCCAGCAGCACACACGTGCTCGCTGAAATTCCTACCCGCTCTCAGCTCACACGCAGTTACCACGATCAGGGCCTCGCTGCCGACCTCACCCGCTCGTCTCACCTGCCCATCTCCGCCCGCGCCTGGCGGCTCCCGGGAGAACCGCGAGTGGGGCGCTGCCCGCCTGGGGCCCTGCCGGCGGTGCTGGGCGTTGAGGACATTCACACTGTGAAGGCGAGGCCGCCCCGGACCCCGTCCATGACGGACTTCCTGTGGCCTCACCACGCCTGACGGGCACGCCCTCTAACCCCAGCCTGTGTCCAGGTTTTAGGCCTGAAGCCCCGGCTGCAGCGGGCGTGTCCCCCGCCCGAGACCAGGCTCCGGCCCCGACCCCACGCACGTGGCTTCCTGGGAGGGGCAGGGGCCGTACCGTGTAGGAGCGTCTGCAGACAGACGGCCAGGGACGGGATCCCCACGGGCAGCAGCTCGCACAGCACGGAGAAGTGGTCATACCTAAGTCCCAAGGAGAGGGGCACTCAGCACCGCAGATGCTGGAGCACCAGCCACTGCAAGACGGAACTGGGATCCAGAAGCTCCGGCAGGGCAGCTTCTGGAAGGTTCTGTGGCTTCAGGGGTGCACAGCTGGCAGTCACACTCGGACCCCGCTCAGAGCGGCCTGCCTGGGTGGGGGCCCTGCCTCTAGCTGCCTCCTACCCTCGGCGTCCCGGCTGCCCGGCCTCCCCTCAGGACGGGACCCGAGGCAGGCGTCAGTCACAGCTCTGCTTTTCAAATGGTGCCAAGTCCCGAACGAGCCGGGCTGGCTGTGCCCCCAGTGCGCGGCGTGACGTGCACGACCTTGGCTGCGGGTGGGGTGTCGTGAACGTGCCGAGACGGGCAGCAGCCCAGGAGGCCGGTGTGCCCGGGACACACGAGCAGGGTCCCCTCAGCGGAGCGCGGTGCAGCCGCTCCCCCCGCGCCCTCCTCAGGGCCGGCCGCTGCCCTGACCACGCACCAGCAAGGACAGAGGCCCGGGCTGCACAGGTCAGAGGGCGGCACGTCCTTGGCAACGGGAGCTGCTCCGACGCCCCCCGGACAGGCCGCCCCCGAGAGCATCCTGGGCCCACGTGGCTCACCTCTGCCAGCCGGTCAGGACGATGCCCCTCAGCGAGGCCGCCGGCACGCTGCCCGCCACCTGCAGCCACTGCACCTGGTTCCTGAGGTGGTGCTCGGCGGGGGTCAGGGCCTGGTTCGCCCCCGTGGCCCCTTTGAAGGCGCTGGCGGCCCAGAGCCAGGCAAAGCCGCTCTTGCGGTACTTTTCCATGAGGAGCGCTGGGCGAGGAAGCGAGAGGCGTGACCGGTGCGGCCACGAAGCCCGAGGCACCACGCCTGTCCAGGCAGAAACCTGGCGGGAGCCCACGACTGCCTGGCTCCGTGCTACTGACCCTTGCCGTGGACATCCAGGTCGGCCCCGTAGTCCCAGAGCACGGGCTCCACCAGCTGCGGCAGCCGGGACGCTGCGGGGAGAGGCCGTGAGCGCGCGAACCGCGCACCCGAGTTTCTCACGTTAAAATGGACTTTCAGTGCAGACTCAACACTGTGCTGCAATCTGGGCCGTAAACGGCGAAGCCACAACGCCCGCCGGCTTTGGAAGTGACTGCTGGAGCCGCCTGGGGCCAGCCCCGCGAACACAGCACCAACTGGACTGAACTGCGGTCAGTCAGTTACAACCCAAGTGACCCCTTGTGGGCGACGGCCGCAGGGAGGGCACCTGGGCCAAGAGGAAGTGGGGCAGCGAGCTCCCCGTCTCTCCCCAGAGCCTCAGGCAGGCTGGGCCCTGGGGGGCCGCTGTGAGCCTCGGCCGAGGCCCCTGTGGGGCTGGCCGCGCAGGGCTGTGGGGCTGAGGCCCCCAGAAGCACTGGATGCTCTCAAGGCCCCCTGGGGGCGGTGCCCCTCACGCAGCGGCTTCTCGGGGCCAGCGCCCCCCAGGGCCGTCCTCGGCTCTCCGGGTCAGATCCCTCACAGCTGTATTCTTGCACGAATACAGGCCTTTTAGGGGAACGTGATTTCATATAAGAAACTGAAAGCGGCTGAAGCGGCACCAGCTGGAGTCAGAAGCCTGGGTGTGCACCTGCTGCAGGGGTTTTTTTGCAGCGGCTCGGGGCTCCGGGTGAGCGGCTCGGCTTCCCCGCGCCCGCCCCGGCTGCTTCCCCGCCCACCTGCCAGCTGGTCGGCCGGGATGTCCCGCAGCATGTCGTCCCACACCAGGGGCGTCGTGGCAGGGTGCCGGCTCCGCACGTGGCTGGCCACCGCCTCCATGTGGGACAGACACAGCTCTGCTTTGGAGTGTGGCTCCTGCTGCAGCCACCGTCTGGAGATCTCGCCCTCTCCGAGGTAGTACACCTGGCGGAGACAGGCGCGCGAGCCGCGGACGCGCGGGGAGGGGGCGTCTGCGCCGAGACCCAGAGCTCCACTCGCGTCCCCGAGCCCGCGCACGGCAGCGGACGGACAAGCGACGGGCCCGCGCGCACGGCCCCGCGTCAGCCACAGGCGGGAACGGGGCAGCGGCGCCCCCGCATGGACGGAGCCGGAGACGCGCCGCCTGTAGCGGGACCCCTGGGCGGGGCGGGCGTCCACCGGGGACCAGACTGAGGGCGGCCCGAGTCACCGGGCTGCTCGCTTTAAAGCGGTGGGTTTTCTGTTCTGTGCACTTTGCCGCGCGCACGCATACACGCGACTCCGAGGAGACGTGTCTCCAGGACAGCAGCCCCCGCCCCGCCGCCTTTGCAGCCGGCGCCCCAGCCCGAAGTGCCGTTTCCAAAGCCCACTTCGACTGCAAGAAAGTAACCGCCTCAAGCTCCAGGCCACGCCGGCCCGAGGACGCGGAAGGGCCGCAACCTGTGGCTGCGGGGCTGCTGTCCCGCGTCCAGACCCGTGGGAGCCGCGGCCCCTGCGCCCTGCTGGCTCCGCAGGTCCCCGGCAGCGGGGACGTCGCCCGGCCGGCCCCGCTCCACCCCTGGCGCGGAGAGGCACCCACCTCGTCACAGCCGATGTGCAGCCAGCGGGCGCCCGGGTGCAGCTCCATCACCTGGTCCACCATGGCTCCGACCAGCGCCAGGGCCTCGGCCTCGTGCGGGTTCAGGGTGTTGGGGAAAAGCGCCACTTCTCGAAGGTGAGCCAGCGCCTCGTGCTTCAGCACAAACTGTGGGGGCACAACAGGCAGCGGCCTGTGCCCAAGCCCTGGTCCACCCGGTCCCGGAGGGCCGGCGGGGCTCTGGGCGCCTCTCCCTTCTAGCCGAGCTGGGCCGAGGGAGAAAACGGACGCGGGGTCCCTTCACGCAGACACGCGCCGCCAGCTCAGGCTGCCGACTCCTCGTCCCCAAACAGGTACAACGTGGAACTGTTGGTCAGAAAGGCCCATCTCGGGGCGCCAGAGGCGAACCATGGGTGAACAAAGCAGGAAGTCTGTTCACTAAGGCTGCTCTAGGTTTGGGTAAACGGAGATCCTGCAGCTCCGGCCTAGGTGCCCAGGGTCCTTGGGGACCCGTCAGGAAAGTGGCCGACTGTGGTGAATTCTGTGGTTGGTGACACGCGTCCCCCCTCACACACGCAGGGGACCAGAGCGCTGGGCAGGGAGCAGAAGCCGGTGGGCGGAAAACGCTGAGCTCAGCACAGCCCGTGGCACAGCCACTGCCCACACCCTGGTGAACCACCTGCTGTGAAGACAGAAGAGGGACCCCAAAGGGACCAGGTGGCAAATAGAAATAAGAATAAAAAACCAACAGAGGGACATGAGCAAAGGGAGTCCCAGTCGGAGACGAGGGGGGTGGAAAAAAACACGAAGAAATGGGGTTCCCGTCGTGACTCAGTGGTTAACAAACCCGACTAGCATCCATGAGGACATGGGTTCAATCCCTGGCCTCTCTCAATGGGTTAAGGATCTGGCATTGCCATGAGCTGCAGTGTAGGCCACAGATGTGGCTCGGATCTGGCATTGCTGTGGCTGTGGTATAGGCCGGCAGCTGTAGCTCCGATTCGACCCCTAGCCTAGGAACCTCCACATGCCATGGGTGCGGCCCTAAAAAGACCAAAGAAAAAAACAAAACAAAAAAACATGAAGAAACGCCCCAAACTTCATAAAAGTGAAGACGCTCATCAAACCCTAAGTGGGATAAAGGCAAAGAAACCCAAATTCAGCTATCACACAGGAGCTCCGGAAAATACTTTCAATATTTAGTGAGAAGAGGAGAAAACAGAAGGTACACTTTCTTTTTTCTTTTTTTTTTTTTTTTTGGCTGCCCTGGCAGCATGCATCAGTTTCTGGGCCAGGAACCCACGCCCTAGCAGGGACCTGAACCACTGTAGTGACAATGCTGGGTCCTTAGCCCGCTGCAGCACTAGGGAACTCCAGAGGCACATTTTCTTCCTCTCCATTTCACTTGCACAGTAGTTCTTGGATGCAGCACATTGTAAAGGAAAGCCCCCCAGCCCCAGGGCTCCGTGGAAGCAGCACCTCCCCGGCCACGCCCCACCCCGCCTGCCCCACCCCTGGGCAGCAGGTGGCGTCAGTTCTCCCACTTACCTCCATGTGTCCAAATGTCTGTACCAGGGGGATGACCTCCAGCTCGTTCAGCGTGGCCAGATGCAGGATCTCTTTGATTTCAGAGCGGCTGGAGACAGGGACCACCCAGAGAGGTTCAGGCCCTGCCCTATCTGCCCCCCTCAGCTTCCTGGGGGTCTCTAGTGAGGAAACCGGCAGGGGCTGGCTCTGAACAGCCCAGCAGGTATTCTTAAGTCTGCGGGGAAGAGCCCCACTCCAGAATTCAGGTCAGCCACGCTGTTATGTCGCCAAGTTAACGGTTTGCTTCTTAGCAGCTACTGTGACCCAAACCCCACAAGAGGACATCTTACAAGAAACCGGGCCACACAAAGAGTCATATTCCGGAACGAGGATGGAGGGCAAATTACCGCCTGTTTCTGTGTAGCCCACAACCTAAGAATGGTTTCTACATGGTGAAATTGTTGAGAAAAAAAACCAAGGGGAGACTATTTTGTGACCCGCCAAAGTCATACGGGACTCGTCCTGCAGGGCCCACAAAGAGGGTCTTGCTGGAACCCACCTGTGCCCACTAATTATTATTATTATTATTATTATTATTATTATTATTATTATTTTGTCCTTTTACCTTTTCTAGGGCCGCACCTGTGGCATATGGAGGTTCCCAGGCTAGGAGTCTAATCGGAGCTGTAGCTGCCGGCCTGCACCACAGCCACAGCAACACCAGATCCAAGCCGCGTCTGTGACCTACACCACAGCTCACGGCAACACCGGATCCTTAACCCACTGAGCAAGGCCAGGGATCGAACCCGCAACCTCATGGTTCCTAGTGGGATTCGTTAACCACTGAGCCACAACGGGACCTTCTGTGCCCACTCATTATTAACGCCCACGGCAGCTCTTGCCCCACAGATGATGCTAAAAGACACAACCTGAAACGTCGGCTGTCTGGCCCTTTATAGAAACAGTTGGTGACACCTTAATAGAGCACAGACAGAGGAAGTCAGGGTGGGGCGGAATGACAGCCCGGGGCAGCACCCTCACCAGCAAATGCATCGAACCCTCGTGAGGACACCGCTCCCAGCCCACCGGAGGGTCCCTCCCCGACCCCGCCCACCGGGGCGGCCCCTGAGGACGTGGGCTCACTGCACCCCGAGGGCTCTCGATTACCAGTTCGATACATGCACCAGTTACATAAAGTTCTGCTTTCATTATTTACTTACTTATTTTGGTCTTTTGTCTTTTTAGGGCCACACTAAAAATCGGAGCTGTAGCCACCAGCCTACACCACAGCTCACGGCAACACCGGATCCTTAACCCACTGAGCAAGGCCAGGGATTGAACCTGCAACCTCATGGATGCCAGTCAGGTTCACTAACTGCTGAGCCACGACGGGAACTCCATAAAGTTTTAAACATTCCCTTCTTGGCATTCCCATCATGGCGCAGTGGAAACTAATCCGACTAGGAACCATGAAGTTGTGGGTTCTATCCCTGGCCTCGCTCAGCGGGTTAAGGATCCGGCATTGCTGTGGCTGTGGTATAGGTCGGCACCTATAGCTCCAGTCTGACTCCTAGCCTGGGAACCTCCATGTGCCGCAAGTGCGGCCCTAGAAAGCAAAAGTAATAATAATAATAATAAATAAATAAGTATGCCCTTCTTAAGCTTCACTGGAACCTGGCACTTTTTTCACTTATGAAAACAGAGGAACAAAACAGGTTCATGTAACGAGAAACCCAAAGGCCTCCGCCATCTCCCCCCAGCGTTAACGCTCCAGTTCACGGCTCTCCCAGCGCACGCACACACACGGACGCACACGCACGCGAGCACGCACACACGGACACGTGAGGAGCCCCGCCCCCGGAGCCAGGCTGCCTCCTGAAAGGCTCAGGCGCTTTCCAGTCCACCAGCAGAGGTCTGTCTTTTCTCACCCCTGAGGACACAGGGCGCTGTGACTTTAAAAGCGACACCGATTTGGAAGCCAAAGCTGCATTCTGTTGTTGTTTCACTTGATCGCTGTCATCTCCTTATTCACCATTTCTTTTGGGGGACCGAGAGGTTCTCTGCCCATGTGCCTCACGGCTGTTGGTTACAGACGACGCGCCCGCCCCTAATTTAGAGCCAGGCAGGGTGCACCCACGAGCACCAGTCTCACCTCCCTGGCCCTGACCCTCTGCCCTTGACCTCACTTTCCCGGCGAAGATCCCGCCTGTGGCCTTAAAAGCAGCCCCTCCCCGACATGACACCTGTCAAAGTGTCCGCCTACAGAGCGACCCAGGCGCAGGCCGCAGTGCTTCCTTGTGGGGTCGCGGGCCAAGCTCGCTTTGTCTTTTAAAGGATTCCACGTTCTCTGCAGCGGACATGCGTTCTTCGTGATTAAAGACGCACATTTCACCCACAGAACTGTCCAGCCCGTGCGACCGCCCGCCCGGCCCGCACCCCCTGCTGCCGGGCACGCGGGTACCTGTAGGTGTGCGTGGTCCTCAGCAGCCCCAGGCGGCCCTCGTACGGAAACATGTCTTCATACTCGATGAGGAGGCCGGTGGCGCCCAAGGCACGGAACAGGGGGAAGATCTGGGGAGACGGATGGCACCAGTGACCACCGGAACCGGAAGTGCCGGCCACGGCACAGATGTGCCCTCGCGGCCGACGGTGACTGTCCTGGTCTCTGGCCGTCTCCTGGACACTGTCCCCCCGGAACGCGCGCTCTGTGCAAATCAAACTAACGTGGTGACCTGCTCTCGTGACACAAGACGGCAGGGGGACACTCCTTAACAGCAGTGGCTGCCTGGTGGCGCGGCTGGGTCAAGGGTCGCGGCTGTCCCGCTGAGCTCACACACCCGCCCCCGCGGTCCCCCACTGCTTTCTCTACCTGCATCTCAAAGGACACGGAGTCCTCTCCTCTCGGACGTCCAGACAGCCCTGACACCTTCTTCTAGCCCTGGGTCCCGGCCAGGTGGGCGCTACGGGAGGGGCTCCCTGCAGGCACCCGGAAAAGCAAGGCCACCGCGGGCTTCTGTGACTGCGGCACTCTTGCCGCCGTTGCCGTCCAAGTTTGGTCCCCAAGAACACGGGGACACTGTGAGCCACGCCGGGTGGGAGAACCTCAGCCGGGGACCAAGAACGCGCTGGGGGGATTCAGAGAGCGGGTGGCTGCTGAGTGACGGCAAGCGGCGGGGTCCAGGTCGCACGCCTGCACAAAAGGCGCGTAACGGCTACAGCGGCGCCTATTTCTCTTAGCGCTTTTGCCCCTGGTGTCCCTTGCGGCTGCCGGCCTCTTTAGCACCCGTGTCGGGGTGGGAAGGACTCGGTGCTGCGGGGGGCTGTCAGGCCAAGCCCGGCCTGAGGGCGCCCCCAGCCAACCCGCGGAAACAGGAGGAATAAGAACCGTGTCAGGACCCGAGGCTGCGTGAGCTGTCGGCAGCAGCGGTGATGAGCTGGGTGCTTTCTCTGTGACAAATGGGCACCTATCCTTTTGTCACGTTGCTTTTAACTCTTCTTTTATGCTTGACTTTTTCTCCTCTAACGATTATTTCCCGTGACTACTGTCCATGGTGTCTGTTCGCTTTTGTTCTTTTCCTAGTTTAGTCTTAATTTCCGATTTTTTTTCCTGAGTTCTGGAAGCAATCTTTCTGCAGCCTCCTTATCTGGCTGTCACGCTTCTGGGCTGTTCTAGCCATAGAACACTTGGAAGTACCACTTTCTTACTATCTTTGGTCTCATTTTGTTTTTACTGTTATTGTTGGTATTGGCCTCACCCGCGGTGTGTAGTACTCCCAGGCCAGGAATCAAACTAGCACCACGGCGTGACAATGCCAAATCTTTAACCCACGGCACCACCAAGGAAGTCTAATGGTTCCTTTTTTTTTTTGGTCTTTCTAGGGCCACACCCTCCACATATGGAGGTTCACAGGTTAGGGTTCTAATCAGAGCAGTAGCCACCGGCCTACACCACAGCCACAGCAAAGGGGGATCCGAGCCGCGTCTGTGACCTACACCACAGCTCATGGCAACGCCGGATCCTTCACCCAGTGAGCAAGGCCAGGGATCGAACCCGCAACCTCACGGTTCCTAGTCGGATTCGTTAACCATTGAGCCACGACGGGAACTCCTCCTGTGTTTCTAAGAGTAGGTTCTTATGCTGGACGGAGCTGCTGTTACAAAGGGTCAGCGGTTTCTGACTCTGCAGCTGCTTCCAGAGACTTGGTCCCACGTCCCCCGGCAGCCCGACCTTCTCTCTCCTGCACCCGTGAGGTCCCTGCGTGCCTCCGTGTGGATTCCTTCCCAGCCCTGTGTCCCTAGCATGGGGCTCTGCCCCTCTGGAGGAAGTTTCTGGAAGGTACGGTGAAGTGCCTCGAGGCCTCTGTCCGCACCGCCCTCGAGATGGAGCCAGTGCCACCTCATCTCGTTTCTCAGACAGACCCTCACCGGTGGGGCTCTGCTCTGGGTCCCCTGGTCGCGGCGCTGTCACAGTTCCTGCGTGCCCCCCTCCCGCAGCCCGGCCCCTGGCCCACGTGGGAGCTGCGCTGAGGGTGGCCTGGCTGCGCCCCGCGCCTGGGAATTCAGCGCGATCCCTGACACCCACGTGAGTCTGCGAGTCCCCGGGTTTCCCGCGGCCGCAGTAACAAGTCACCACAAACTGGGGGCCTCGGACCGGGAGCTTTCATCGTCCCGCCGTCCCGGAGGCGGAGGCCCAGCACGCAGGCGTCAGCGGGGCTGCGCTGCCCTTGAGGCTGTGGGCAAGCCTTCCCGCCCCTTCCAGCTTCTGGAGGTTTCCGGCCTCCTCGGCCCTGCTGGGCTTGGGGCCGCACCGACTGTCTCTGCCTCTGTCCTCGCCTGGGACCTCCCCGTGTCCTCACGCCGCCTTCCCTCTGTGTCTGAAGTCCCCTCTCCTACAGACGCCAGCCGCTGGCCTGGGGCCGAGCCCGCCCCGGCAGGCCCCCACCTCACATCAGCGGCGCCCTCTTTGAATCAGGTCCATTCACGATCCAACAGGTTAGGAATTGAACGCGACTTTTTGGGAGATGAGACTGCCCACAGCGAAGCAGCAGTGGGTGTCCTCTGCCCCGTTTTCCCTTTTGCCGTCCTGGCTGCGGCCTGTTTTGTGAGGGGATTTGGGGCAAATTCGAAACCTGTGCCGCCGCTGCCACCGTGTCCCAACCCAGGCCCACGGTCACGTTCCCGCGCGTGTCCACCAGACACTGTTCACGGCCTCACAGCCGCGCCCAGCAGAGGTGAGCGGCCGAGGAGGGGGGCGCTCACCTCCGAGAGATAGCCGACCCTCGGCGGAGCGCCTTTAAGGTCCAGGTGAACCACTCGCATCTTAAATGGTGAGGAACGCGCCATGTCGCTGTTTTCCATGAAGTCACACGGCAAAGGTCTCTGGTCTGATGCGTCTTCCTAGAAAGAAACTCAGAGTGGGAGACGCAGGGGTCCCTCCGGGCCGGTCCTCGCCATGCCGGTTTCAGTTCCGACACTAACTAGGAGGAAACGCTTCTCACCAACATGAAACGACACCGAGATGTTCGTCTCCAAGTTCAAATGCAGGGACCTCTGCCATTTAATTGTAGTCGGTCCCTAAAAACAGAATAGCACCGGCTTCCTTCTAAGATGGCATAATATGTAATAACACAGTGAGTGCAAAACCATTTCCTGTTTCTGTTTTTTATTTTTTCGGGGGCGGGGGCTTGGCTGTGCCCATGGCATGTGGAACCTCCCAGGCCAGGGATCGAACACGAGCCGCAGCAGTGACAACGCCAGATCCTTAACCTGCTAGGTCACCAGGGAAGGCCCATTTCTTGTCTTAAAGACCGTATCCTGTATACACAAACCACATCTACTCCGCCAGTGGAAACAGACAAGCATTGCTTAAACATTTCTCAGGGCCCACAACATAACGTTTCTGTAGAAAACTTATCCTCAGTTTATTCTACTTTGAATAGCATTAAAAATAATTTATATTTCTAGGAGTTCCCGTCGTGGCGCAGTGGCTAACGAATCCGACTAGGAACCATGAGGTTGCAGGTTAGATCCCTGGCCTTGCTCAGTGGGTTAAGGATCCGGCGCTGCCGTGAGCTGTGGTGTAGGTTGCAGACGCGGCTTGGATCCTGTGTTGCTGTGGCTGCGGTGCAGGCCAGTGGCTACAGCTCCGATTAGACCCCTAGTCTGGGAACCTCCACATGCCGCGGGTGCGGCCATAAAATGACAAAAGGCAAAAATAATAATAATAATAATAATAATTTATATTTCTAGAAGTTCCCATCGTGACTCAGTGATTAACGAATCCGACTAGGAACCATGAGGTTGCAGGTTAGATCCCTGGCCTTGCTCAGTGGGTTAAGGACCCAGTGTTGCCGTGAGCTGTGGTGTAGGTTGCAGACGCGGCTCGGATCTTGTGTTGCTGTGGCTGTGGCGTAGGCCGGCGGCTACAGCTCCGACTGGACTCCTAGCCTGGGAACCTCAACATGCCACAGGTGAGGGCCTAAAATGACAAAAGACAAAAAAAAAAAAAATTACATTTCTAGAGCTTGAGTCAGCTTGGTTGTACAGAGAAAAAAATTGCAAAAATTTATCTTAGGTCAGAGAAACCTGTCTAGGATTTAAAATAAGCCATTGAGGGGAGCTCCCGTTGTGGTGTAGCAGAAAGGAATCTGACTAGGAACCATGAGGTTGTGGGTTCGATCCCTGGCCTTGCTCAGTGGGTTAAAGATCCGACGTTGCCGTGAGCTGTGGTGTAGCTCGCAGACGCAGGTCAGATCCCACGTTGCTGTGGCTGTGGTGCAGGCCGGCAGCTGTAGCTCCGATTAGACCCCTAGCCCAGGAACCTCCATATGCCGGGGGTGCGGCCCTAAAAAGACAGAAAAAAAAGCCATTGATAATGTGAAAAACAAATGAGTCACAAATTTCTCAGTGCTGACTAGTTTATATTAAACTAAAGGAAGTATCCCTACGATACCAAGGCAGCTGGGAAACAGTGAAATCTTATCTTTCCTATCATAAAACACAAAGGATTAGATGGGAAAAAGAAAATCTTTGTATATTGGTCATATATTCAAATCAGGTAATTCAAACTACTTATTCTGGGAGTTCCCGTTGTGGTACAGCGCAGACGAATCCCATTAGGAACCATGAAGTTGTGGGTTCAATCACTGGCCCCACCCAGTGGGTTAAGGATCTGGCGTTGCTGTGAGCTATGACATAGGCCAGCGGCTACAGCTCGGATTTGACCCCTAGCCTGGGAACCTCTAAATGCCCCAGATGTGGCCCTAAATAGACAAAAGACAAAAAAAAAAGGAAAGAAAAAAAACCTACTCATTCTCTGTGCAAGAATTAATAAATCCCTGAACTTAACACTGCGGAAAGAGAATATAATGCACACAAATGAATCAGTTTGATTTTTCTTTTTTTAATGTTATGACTGCACCCATGTCATATGGAAGTCCCCGGGCCAGGGGTTGAATCCGAGCCACAGCTACAGCAATGCCAGATCCTTTAACCCCCTGAGCAGGCCAGGGATTGAACCTGCATCTCTTCAGGTTCCTGAGCCACTGCAGTCGGATTCCTAACCTGCCGCATCAAGGCAGGAACTCCAGTCTAACTTGTTTATTTTTATTTATTTATTTTTTTGCCTTTTGTCATTTTAGGGCCGCACCCGCGGCATGTGGAGGTTCCCAGGATAGGGATCTAATCGGAGCTGTAGCCACTAGCCTATGCCGCAGCCACAGCAACGTGGAATCCGAGCCGTGTCTGCAACCTACACCACAGCTCACGGCAATGCCAGATCTTTAACCCACTGAGCGAGGCCAGGGATCGAACCCGCAACCTCATGGTTCCTAGTCAGATTCGTTAACCACTGCGCCACAACGGGAACTCCAAGTTTAACTTTTTTAAAAAGCAAGTTATATTCAAGATAATCTCAATGACAAAATTCTTAAGGCAATTAACTAAATTATCAGCCGAGGACTCTAAAACAGAGCACTCTAAAAAATTGCAGTGTTTTGAGGCTGAATTATTTTACTTTAAAAAAAAACAAATCTATTTTCTAGTGAATTGAATTAAAAGGAAAATATTGACCTAAGAAGTTTTTTTTTTTTCTTTTGTCTTTTTAGGGTTGCACCTGGGGCATACGGAGGTTCCCAGGCTAGGGGCTGAATAGGAGCTGTAGCTGCTGGCCTGCACTACACCCACAGCAACACCAGATCCGAGCCACATCTGCAACCTACACCACAGCTCACAGCAACACCA
The DNA here is from genome assembly GCA_004024745.2 of Catagonus wagneri. NCBI lineage: Eukaryota > Metazoa > Chordata > Mammalia > Artiodactyla > Tayassuidae > Catagonus > Catagonus wagneri. The sequence goes on from PVHT021183571.1 coordinate 312,156, forward strand.
GACCCTTAACCCACTGAGTGAAGCCAGGGATCGAACCTGCGTCCTCATGGATACTAGTCAGGTTCATTTCCACTGAGCCACAGTGGGAACTCCTGAGCTGAGAAGTTTGCACTGGTCCCCTGTGAGCCTCCTCATGCTCAGAGAGAAATCCTATTATTCCTATAGCCCCAGGGTAGAAATGAACACAGACACGTTACCTGCATCAGACACATTTGGAGTTGTTTACCAACGTAAGTTGCTGCCAACCTAAAGGAAAAGGAGAGAGAAGTGAGTACTCCATCTTGCGTGTGCGTAGTTCCATCGCTTTGAGTCCCTCCTCCATGAGTTCTACAGAAATGAAATTACTGCAAAGACTGTTAAGCTGTTTTTCGTTGTTGTTGTTGTTTTGTCTTTTGCCTTTTATGTAGAGCCGCACCCGCGGCATATGGAGGCTCCCAGGCTAGGGGTCTAACAGGAGCTGTAGCTGCCGGCCTGCGCCGCAGCCACAGCAATGCGGGATCCGAGCCGCGTCTGCAACCTACACAACAGCTCACGGCAATGCCGGATCCTTAACCCACTGAGCAAGGCCAGGGATCGAACCCGCAACCTCATGGTTCTTAGTCGGATTCGTTAACCACTGAGCCACAAAGGGAACTCCAAGACTTGTCAGCTATTATTACCACTGTTTTCAGACAACCCGCAATTGTCCCTTCTAGGTAAGTAAGTAAGTTACCACAAGGTGGTGTCTGATCTCCCCAGTTTCAGGATTGTTGGGCTGATCTCTTTTCTTGTCCAATGAGTCTAAGAAGGTTTTCTTTTCCCCCTGTATCAGTAAACTACTCACCTTTTTCAGACTTAACCTTCATGAAGGAACCTCACTGCTAATCCCACTCTTTCAGAATTTTAGGTATCCTAGCAGGGCTCCTTAAGAGCTTACTCCTTGCCCACTGGATGGCAGGTTCTCTGGGGGAAACTGAATGCTGTAAACAAAGCTGCAGGGGAATTCCTGCTGTGGTGTGGTGGGTTAAGAATCCCACTGCAGTGGCCCCAGTGGCTGCAAGGCTTCGGGTTTGAATCCCTGCCCAGTGCACGGAATCGGGTAAAAAGTATCCCTCTTGCTGCAGGTTGGTCACAGCTGCAGCTCGGATTCAGTCCCTGACCTGGGAATCCCCATATGCCATAAAATTGGGTGCAGCCATAAAATTAAAAAACAAACAAAAAACCCCCAAGCAGCAAGTCCTTAGCGATACCGATGTACAAAGCACCAGCTCGGTAGTGTCCGCAGACGTGGCATGGGCCCAGGGATAGGGGCCTGGAAAGACCCCAGGAGAGGGCTGGAAACCCTGGAGGGAGAGCCCCGGGTGGAGGGCCTGAGGTGAGGGGCACCTGGAGACCCTCGGGAGGCGGGCCTAGAGTTCCCGGGAGAGCGCGCACGGCAGGTCGAGGACACACTTGAGAGAAGGCTCAGCGGCTCGTCCGGTTCTGTGGAGCCGGCAGGTGCCCTGCAGAGCGCGCACCAGGTCGGCGCTCGGGTCCCCGCCCAGCACCGCTCGGCGCTCGGCCTCCGATTGCTCAGGCCTGACCAACAGCCGGGAGATCGACGGCCGAGCGCGTCGCTCCGCGTCCCCGGCCGCGCCGGCCTCGCGCTACCTCTCGCGGCGTTCGTCCCGGGCTCGTCTGGGCTCCCGCGTTCCGCACCGCGCCGCGGCGGCCTGGCCAATGGCACCTCAGCGAAGGGGCGCGCCCAAGGCGTCCGATGGCTGCGGGGCTACGGAACGCGGGCGCCGGAACAGGTACCAGGCACCGCGGGGAGCGCGAGGGCGCCCTGCCGGAATGGCATGGGCAGAGGGGCGGGGCCTCGTGTGGCAGGTTGTGGGCGGGGCCTTCCCTGGGCGGCACGGCAGCGTGGGTGTGGCCTGGGCGCCGGGGCGTGGCACGTCCTTGAGCGTACCGGTAGCGGAGAGGGGCGTGGCCCGTCCGGGGGCGTGGCCTGCTGAACCCCGCCCGCCCCACGCAGGGAGCGGGAGGGGAGGGGTGGGGGCTGCCCATGGGTAAACCATCCCCGACCGCTTTCCGCGTGTGTACCGCGGGCTCCACGCCGCATCTCCTGAACGGGGACAGCGGTCCCGAGGCCCCCATCGCCTGGTCTCTGTGCTTTCCTTAGGGCTGTGCACACGGAGGTTCACCGATGGGTGGCCCGATGAATGAATAAATGATCTCATCATAGCCTTGGGGGGAATCTGCCTAAAGCTTTCAGAGCCAGGGTGTATTTTAATCATTCCAGGATAGACCACCGCGTCGGCGTGCTTGCCCCACGCGCCATGGACCTTACTCCGAACCCCCTTATGTTCTGTCCAGATTCTCAGGGTAAAGCTTGAGCCAGCGTACCCTGAACAGGGGTGGGTGTTTGTTTTGGGGAGACACCCCCCTCAGGGAAGTGTTGCGTCTGATTCTGGCCCAAGGGCTCTGCTCCCCTGTCTCTGCACCTCCCTCTCCAGGAGAACGTGTCACCCACGGCTTTGTACCTCTGCTTGGGGTTCCAGCCCTTGCTGCTGAGATGGGGGGCGAACCTCTGCCCCTTCAGAGTGCTTGGGGAGGGAAGTGGTGGGCCCACTGGAGTTAGGTGTCCACCTCGTTCTAATCAGAGGATTCCATGTGGGCTGGAGGCTGGACAGCAGTTGGTGGGGGTCCTTGTGAGCTGGGCATTCATGCTCCCTGTTTAAGATGACCAGGTATCCTTCCAGCCTGGTCTGACTGAGCTGTGCCTACCCTGGGATTTCTGTAACTGGAATTCACGTGTTATTTATAGAGCTGTTAGAGGTAGGAGGGGCATATAAAAATAGAAGGCAGACTTCCTGTTTTTCAGGAATTGATCCTGCACCTGAAGAAACAAGGTGCGCCTCCATGAAAGCATTCCCGGATTGCTTTCTCGTTTCTGCTAGTCTAAGCCCTGCACATGTCTCTTAGATAACAGCACACTACTGTTCAGTGACATGAAGTGAGCACACATATGCATGGTGTGCGCCACCCAAACATACACACGCATACCTGCAACTTGCAAAGGGGCGGTGTGACTCCCACAGTTAACCCGGTGGCACAAAAAGTGTCTCTTGCTGTTGAGTCATTTCCTGGCTGCAGGTGGTTTCAGTGAAACAGGTCTGACTCACATTTCATTTAGTTCACATCGTGCGCAGGCGTGCGTGCATGCGTGCCTGTGCTCCGGGACCCATGCACGGGGTTGCATGGAGGTCGTTTTTAGATGCAGGCAACCTGATTGGTGCCAGGCTGTGCAAAGACCCTCAGACAGGTTCTCTGTGGGCCGGGCTGGGAGAGACACCGACGGGCAGGCCACCCTGTTGCCCTCGGGGGTCACGGGGGTGGGGCCGCATCCCTGCCACCTCCTCCGGCGCCGGGGAGTGCCCCTGGATGGAACGGGAGCGGCTCTGACGGCGGCCAGTGTGGGAACTCTTTAAGGCTGTAACCGAGCGTGGCGTGGCTCTGGTCGTGGCCTGCCTCTTCAGCCCCCGCAGGTGTATGTGGGTGACCATGGCTGTTCTCTGTTCTAGCAGCAAGGGCGGCCGGGCACCGCGGGATGTGCGGAAGAAGTGGCTGAGAGTCGTCGTCCTGGGGGCCTGCACCGCGCTCGGGGGGCTGCTGCTGCGGGGCCATCTGGGGGTTGACGAGGATGGCGTCACCGAGGTCCTTGCCAGCCGCAGCGAGGTCCTGCCAGGCAGGTTCGTCGAGGTACCCTGCTCCGAGGACTATGACAGTCACCGCAGGTTTGAAGGTACTGGATGTGGAGGTGATCTAGGAAAGGGTAGCACGGTCCCGTGGAATTCGGTGCCTTCAGAAGGCGTCTTCTGGAAGTTCCGGTCGTGGCTCAGCAGTAACGAACCCGACTAGGATCCATGAGGATGTGGGTTCGATCCCTGGCCTTGCTTAGTGGGTTAAGGATCTGGCGTTGCTTTGAGCTGTGGTGTAGGTCACAGACGCGGCTCGGATCCTGCATTGCTGTGGCTGTGGTGTAGACTGGCAGCTGTAGCTCCGATTAGACCCCTAGCCTGGGAAACTCCACATGCTGGGGGTGCGGCCCTAAAAAGACAAATAATAATAATAATAGTTTGTCAATGTCGAAAGCAGTTGGCACGTGTGGATGGGTCTGGGCTCTCAGTGGGCAGGACGGGAAAGTTCGGGAGGTGAGGGTCGTGGCCATACAGCAGCGTGGATGTAGTTTATGCCCAGCTGTACCTTTCAAACGGTTAAAATGGTAAGTTGGGGCTGTGTACATTTTGACCACACCCCTCAGATAGCTGGAGTGCGTGTGGAAGCCTCTGGACCCCCCCTTCCCCGCCCCGCGGCGCGGGCGGCGTGTCTCTGGAGGGTGCACTCTGTGTGTGCACCGCTGCCGGCTCACTCACTGCCTTGCCGGGGGCGAGCTGGGGAGGGTGGGGACCACCCCGGGGCAGCCCTGCCAGGCCCTGTAGAGGGAGGGCAGCCGAGTTACAGACACAGCTTTGGTCCACCAGAATGGGCTTCCCAAAGGGTCTGCGTCTGTGCTCCGTGATGATGCTAGAACGCTGTGGACGCCGCCTCCGGGCTGTCCTCCAGGGAGGGCGCGTGCTCCACCACCGGGCCGCCCCGTGAGGTGTAGGCGCACCACAGGGGTTGCTTGTACTGGAAAGTCGCCGCTGCTCATCTGAAATTCTGATCTGACCCGGTGGCCTGTATTTTTCCGGCCAAATCTGGCCCCTCGTGCCAGGAAGGCAAGGCCCCTTCCCACAAAATTCCACGATCCCTGGGGAGCGCCACCCGCAGTGGCAACTCTGTTGCTGGGGTTCCGTGGGCGGCGTCTCAGCCCGGCTGCACTCTTCGCAGGCTGTACCCCGAGGAAGTGCGGCCGGGGCGTCAGCGACGCTGTCATCAGCAGGGACGAAGCCCATCGGATCCGCAGGTACTCACCTCTGAGCTGCTGTCCTGAGCGGCAGGCGCCGGAGGGGGCGGGGGTGGGGGGTGGGGGCGGAGATTTACCACCGAAAGGGTGACTTCAGAAATCCTTTTAGAGTCAGTTCCCTCAGAATCCCCTTGAGTGCTTCCAAGGCCCTGGTGATGCTGACGGAAACTTCCGGAGGCCCGGGCCCGCTCCAGGGAAAGCGGTTCTGGCCTGTTGGGAAGGTGGGGGGACGCACCCATCAGACAGTGGGGGCCACACAGCAGCAGTGGCTGCCGGACCACCTTCCGGCCCCCTCTCCAGCGCTGGCTGGCACCAGCCCTTCTGCTGACTCTGACTCCGGAGGAGCGGGAAGTCTCACCGGGACCGGCTGGCACCGGACTCTCCCTCACTGTCTTTGAAAAGCTAGATTTTTTTTTCTTTTTTGGCCGCCCGTGGCGTATGGAGTTCCCAGGCCCGGGACGAGATCCCAGCTGCCGTTGCACCTACGCCACAGCTGCGCGGGCAGACCCTTAGCCCACTGGAACCCGCATCCCAGCGCTCCCAAGACGTTGCCCATCCCGCTGCGCCACAGCGGGAGCGCCAAAGGTCAAGGCCTTAGAGCCACAGGCCGGCGCCCCGGAGTGAGTGGTGTCTGGCTCCGTGCCAGCTGAGTTCCAGCGGCAGGGGGGCTTCTCCTGTTTCTTGGCTTGCAGGGACTCGCGGGGCGGAGTCACCGCTGTGAGAGATGGGTCCGGCCTGGGTCAGTCTCCCCGGCGGCCGCGAAGCATCTCTCAAGGGCACTAGAAGCACCTGCAGCTTCAACGAGGCGGGGCCCTGGGAGGCCTGCCCCCGAGCTGGTGGTTAGGAGCTGCCCCCGGGAGGCTGGCAGGAGGCTGGCAGGAACCCGGTCACCTTGGCACCGTCTCTGTGACAACGAAAGAAACTGAGCCTCTGTGTCATTAATGAGCTGGTGACAGAATACGGACTGTTCCTCACTTGAAATTCGAGCCTTTGGTCCAAATGCTTAGTGCTCTGTGAACGCTGGGTCGCTCTCACTGGCTGACGTGTGCCGACGCGGGTGTGTGCGGGCTGCTGCACGCGGGGCTGAAGTCTGACTCCAGGTGTCTTCCCGCAGCATAGCCGAGAAGGGGCTCTCCCTGGGCGGATCCGACGGAGGGGTGAGTCCTGCGTCCTGCTCCAGCTTCTTCACCCTCACCCTTGCTCTCCCTTGGAGGGGCAGGGAGGGCGCCCCCCCAGGCAGGCCCTGCCCGGGGCTGGACGGAGGCACCCCCTCCCTTCACGGGAGGACCGCTTCGGATAAGACCCCGGGCAGGCAGAGCGGGGACAGAGCCGGTGGCCAACAGGGGACCAGCGGAGAGGGTGATGGCCCTGGGGATGGGGGAGCCAGGGCGCGGTGGACCTGGGGGGGCAGCCCAGCACTCGGTGGGGACGGGTGGGGGGCAGCCCACAGTGGGGGCAGGGGCGCCAGGTCGGGGAGCCCCTCAGACGTGGGCGGGAATGCTGGCCGGGTGAGACCACAGGCGTCCAGCAGTGGCGTGAAGGATGCATCCGCCCGAACCTCTGAGCCTGGGACCTGGGAACAGGGCGCTTGCGGATGCCGATAAGGTCTCAAGACGAGGTCGTCCGGGGACATCGGGGTCACCCTAGACCCACGACAGGCGTCCTCCTCTTAAGAGGAAGATGGAGGGCCGTTTAGGTGGAAGAGGAGGCAGAGTTCCGCGACGTGGCACCCACCCGGAGCTGCCCAGGGCCACCAGAAGCCGCAATGGAAGGAAGGACCTTCCAGGGGCGCCTCCGGAGGCGGGCCTCTGCCCCTCGCTCCGAGCAGAGCAAGGAGGCCCGCCGCTCGCAGCAGCCACCAGGAGCTCGGGCCGGTGCGGCCGGGGAGCCGCGCGTCAGCACCTCCCAGCGGCCGGGTCCCCAGCGGGCGCCTTCTCGCCCCGTGTGGCGGCTGTGGGAAGAGCTGCCCTCCTCGGCCTACTTGGGTGATTTTCTCCACGGCTCCTACCCCGCAGGCTGTCTTCTCTTCAGTTCTGAAAACAAAGCGTCTCCTTTTATTTCGCTTCGGTTCGGGGGAACATTTACCAGAAATGTACGGGTGTGTGGACTCTCCTTGTGCTCTCTGCTCAGCGCTCACTTGGAGGTTGTCTTGCAATGAAGCATCTGGGTTTGATACTTTTAAGTGCAGTTCACGTTTTTTAAGCCCAATTATGTTCAAACACACCCCTGGGCTGGTCGCTGCCTCGGTGAGGAAGGACAGCCTGATGGGAGAGAGACAGCCCTGCGGGCGCCCACCCATCTCTTGAGACGGGAAGGGGCTCCCGGAGGCAAGGGTGGAAAACACTGGCCGCCCATTAAAGAGTTACAACCGAGCAGTTCCGCTTCCGGGCCTTTACCGGGAGAAGAAACCGACGTCCACAGCGAATCTCTGCCCGCCGATGTCACAGCAGCGTTACCTGTGACAGCCCGGGTGTCCGCCGCCAGGTGAATGGCCCCACAAGTGACTCAAATCCAAGGGACGCTGCTCCTGGGCCATAAGACGGGGCTGCACTGGGAGGCGAGGCTGCGTGAGGGCCAGGCCAAGAGCAGGCGCACCTGCGGGACTCCAGGGCCTCACGTCTGGGAACAGCTGCTGCGGCAGAAAGCACCCGGGGGAGGGGCTGCAAAGGCTGCCAGGGAGCTTGGGTGGCGGCTGTGATCACTGCCCTGACGGCCACGGTTTCGTGGGTGCGTCCCAGCTTCAGACCTGCCCTTGAAGGACATCGGTCATACCGCGACACGGGGGGGGTAGTCCGCAGGTCCCTGTGGAGGGACTGTGTCTGGCGGCCACACTCAGGACGGGAGACTGGAGTCTTCGTCCCGGGGGCAGCCCAGCCCGTGCGCGAGGACAGTGGCTTCTAGAGTGCCCACGCCGCCGGGCAGCCCTCAGCCGCTCTGCCGTCATCTTTTCCAGGCCTCCATCCTGGACCTGCACTCGGGGGCCCTGTCTGTCGGCGAGCACTTCGTGAACCTGTACAGGTGAGGCTGGGGGAGGGGCCCTGACCCGGGACCTCCCTGTGCCGTGGCTGCGGCCAAAAAGGGATAAAGAAGGAAACATTAATAAAATGTCACATTTGTTAATACGCCTTATTTTTTCACAGGTACTTTGGGGATAAAATCCAAAATGTCTTCTCGGAAGAGGACTTCCGGTTGTACCGGTGAGGGGGCGGCCGGGTCAGCGCTGGGAGGGCGGCGGGCGCGGCGCAGCCGCTGTCGGGCCCCTTCCTGGCTGTCTCCCTGGGCAGCCTTGGGCCGAAGTTCCTGGAATCACAGCGGGTGTTACATTGAGATGCTTCCTATCAGTTCATAAGTGGTGTGAAGGGCAGAGCCCACCTCTGTGGCCGTGGGTCCCGCCTGGTCATGCTCCCAGGACCGTGGTGGGGGGCGGGGGACCTGCTGGGAGGCAGGAGGGCAGCGCCCGGCCAGGTCTGTTCTTTTTTTTTTTTTTGTCTTTTCGCCTTATCTAGGGCTGCACCCACGGCATATGGAGGTTCCCAGGCTAGGGGTCTAACCACAGTAGGCCGCCAGCCTACACCACAGCCACATCAACGCAGGATCCGAGCCGCATCTGCAACCTACACCACAGCTCACGGCAACACTGGATCCTTAACCCACTGAGCAAGGCCAGGGATTGAACCCGCAACCTCATGGTTCCTAGTCGGATTCGTTAACCACTGAGCCACGACGGGAACTCCATCCGCTCAGAGGCAGACCTGTGTTTCCACACAGAACACAAGCTGTCCCCTCCACGCCTCGGGCATCCCGGGGCCCGTGGGACCTAGAGGCCTTCCCCTCCTCTTGGCAGGCCCAGGACACGCGTGCCTGTGAGGCCCAGACGGGACACAGTCCACCTTTCCCCTTCATTCCGGTGTGTGTGTTTTTACGTTCCATGGTCTTTTTGTTTTCTTTTGCTTTTTGTTCTTTCAGGGCAGCACCTGCAGCATGTGGAGGTTCCTCGAGCTTGGGGTCGACTCAGAGCTGCCAGCCTGCACCACAGCACAGCAACGCCGGATTAGCCCTCTGAGCAGGGCCAGGGATCAAACCCGCATCCTCACAGGTGCTAGTCAGACTCGTTTCCACTGAGCCACGATGGGAACTCCACGTGAACGTTATCGGTGACACTGAGGGAGACGTTCCACTGACTGAGGCGAGTCTGAGGGTCGGCGCGAGCGCTGCTCACGCAGGTCGGGGCCCGGCCTGGACCCCTCAGCTTGAGCCGGGCCTGTGGGGGCTCAGCCCTGGGGTGCAAACACCGGGAGGATGGTGGGCTGTTGTCGGTGGCACGTGTAGGACCTGGCTGGTCGCATGTGCCGTGGCCGGTACGGGGGTAGGCACAGACGTCGGTGTGTTCCCGCGCATGCACGTGCTGACGTGTGTGGCGACGTGGTGAGCGTCCCATAGGTATGCACGTGTGTATGCGTGTGCAGCTGTGTGCAGGCGTGTGCGTGCATGTGTAGGGGAGTGTAGGCAGGCATGTGTGTCTATACGTGTGCAAGCTGCTCACACACAGGTGGGCTGGCCGTGTGCCCTGTCAGGCGCTGCCCCTGTGGCCCCGCCTCCCAGCCAGAGCCGCAGACCCAGGAGGGGCCCGGGTGACCCGGTCACGTGGCTGCACAGGTGGGACCGGGAGCCCGGGCCTGGACAGGCCGGGAGGGACCCGCCTCCCTCCGCCGAGTCAGGCTGCTGCCCCAGCCACAACCGAGCGCGGCACAGCCCTCCGTCCGGCGCCAGGTCCCCAGGCCCCCGCACTGCTCAGGGTCGGGGGGCTGTGTGCAGGGGACGGCCCCACCCCCACCGCTGCCCCTGCTGTCCCCAGGGCCACTGCCCTGCTGGGTCATTCCCGCAGACCACTGGCCCTCAGGTTCCGGGGGCCCACCAGCAACTGTCACAGGGTGGGCACTGAGTGCGCGTCTGCTCGCCTGTGTGCCCCCGGCCCAGGCCTGGAGCGTAGCGCAGTGCGGCCCGTGGGCGTGAGAATCCTGCGCGGCCACGCCGCCCCGGGTGACACAGTGTCCCTGCGCAGGAGCGTGCGGCAGAAGGTCCAGCTGGCGATCGCCCAGGCGTTCGGCATCAGCGCGTCCTCACTGCACCTGACGAAGCCCACCTTCTTCTCCCGCATCAACAACACGGCGGCCCGCACGGCCCACGACGAGTACTGGCACGCGCACGTGGACAAGGTGCACCTGGGGTCTTCCCGCTTCGGGTCTGGGCGCGGCTTCTCCTCGCGCGACCAGGTCGGAGGAGAACGAGAGGCACGCTTGGAGCGGCAGCACCGTGCCCCCGGCGTCCCGAGCCTGCCTCTGTGTCCTCTGGGCCTGTGTCCCCCAGGGCCCCCCACTTTCACCCCTTCCTGGGAGGATGGCTGCACGGCTCCGGACCGTGTGGCTTCCCTCTGCTTGATGTCCTGCTGTTCCCCAGACACAGCGACACCTGATCAGTGATCCTGATCGGCCACACTCGAAGCCGCCCCGCTCCGAGGCCACTGTGCTGCCCCACTGTCTGCCCCACTGTGCTGCCCCACTGTCTGCCCTACTGTGCTGCCCCACTGTCTGCCCCACTGTGCTGCCCCACTGTGCTGCCCCACTGTCTGCCCCACTGTGCCGCCCCACTCTCTGCCCCACTGTCTGCCCCACTGTGCTGCCCCACTGTCTGCCCCACTGTCTGCCCGGGCCGCTGGAGGTCCCCCAGCGTGGGGGTGCTCAGCGGACCCAGACGGCCCCGCGTCTCCTGACGCCCGAACAGAGGAAGCGCAGCGGAGCGGCAGCGGGTGCGGGGGGAGCGCAGACGGGCGGGGCAGAGGCTTCCGCTGTGCCCTTGGCGGAGGGACAGTGACGCGCCCTCGCGCTTGCCTGCAGGTGACCTATGGCTCCTTTGACTACACCTCGCTGCTCTACCTCTCCGACTACCTGGACGACTTCGGCGGGGGGCGCTTTGTGTTCGTGGAGGAAGGGGCCAACAGGACCGTGGAGCCCAGAGCAGGTAGGCGTGCGGGCGGCACGCTTCCCTGGGCAGCGTGGCCCGGGTCCGGCGTGGCCACGGAGCCCAGCGGTCAGAGGCAGGCGTGGCCGTGCTCGCTGCGGTCACCGCACAGCGGGTTCCTGGAGATGCCGCCCTCCGTCCCCTGCAGCTCCTCACACCAAAGACGGTGCAGTGGCCCCCACCGAATCACGTCGGGCACGGCACCGAGCGCCGGGGCCTCCTCGCTGCCCGCAGCCCAGCACGGACACCACTGCTGCCCTGGGGCACGTGTGGAGCCGTGAACTGTCCCCTCCCCTCCCTGGGACCCTCCAGGGGCTTCCTGAGGGGCAGCCCAGGCCCCGGTCCAGCCCCAGCCGAGACTGAGCCAGGCGCAGCCACTGGCTCCGGCCTGGGCACCGCGACTGTGCCAGTGCCACTCACCTGCCGCCGTGGCTGGGCCACCGCCACAGCGTCGCCCTCACCTGCTCACTGGGGGTGCAGCTGTGTTCGTTCACACGCGCCTGGCGGCAGGCAGCTCACACCAGCACGGCTGTCCGCTCGTGCGAGCTCAGGGCGTCTGCACCGGCCATGGGCCAGTCCCGCAAGCCGCTGGGTCCAGCCGGGCCCCGCATGAGCCCTGCATGCAGCAGAACTGGTTGGACATCAGGAGGAGGTCAGACGGCCCAGGGCTGGCCCTCCCTCCCCAGGGTGCAGCCGGCACGTGGGAGGCCGGGCGCGGCCCCCTGGGGCCCTGCAGCTTCCAGAGGCTCAGCGTCTTCAGATTGCCTGTTTCTGCCCCAGACGAACTTCTTTTTCCTCTGAGGCTCCAGCACGACGGGTGGATGGTTCCCTGAGGTCCCAGCGTCAGGAGCCTCCATGTTTTTCCTTAGTCCTTTCTTCCCTTTGCTTTGCTGCCTCTGTTTGCAAAGTGTGCTCTACTCTTGGGGCAGGCTGATGACACTTGATAACCATCGGGGCAGGGGCGCCGGGCCTGCTGCGCAGACAGCCCAGCTTCTTGTCCAGTGTCTCCAGTGGCACTGAAAATGGAAACACAGGGTGAAACGTCCTTTGACGAGAAGCCTCAGAAAGTGCATGACGCCAGACGCCAGCCGTTCGGAGAAGCGGTGTTCTGGCCGTTCCAGAGGCGGGTCTGCAGGCCAGGCGTCCTGCGGCCCCCAGCAGAGGTCCCCCGAGTGTCACAGCTCTTTCGCTCGTTGTTTGCAGGCAGAGCGCAGCTCTCCGTTTACAACCAGAGAGCAGCGACTCCGGGCTGCACTTTTCTCCGCTCTCAAAGGTTTAGTGTCAGGTGTCAAATCTGAAAGGAAGCAGCCACTTCGAAAGGAGCCCACTGTGCTGGGCTCGAGGCGGGAACGAGGCGCCACGGAAAGGAGCCCACTGTGCTGGGCTCGAGGCAGGAACGAGGCGCCACGGGAGCCGGGGCGCCTCCCTCAGGGTTTTGTGACCGTCCGCTCACCTGTCCTGAGAAGCCTCTTGGTGTGTGAGCCCCTAGGCATGGGGCCCCCCGAACGCTGCCGTGGGAGGGGCCGCAGGTCCTGCTCCTCGTCCGCAGGAGCCTTTCCTGACTCTTTGCTGAAACCTCGTCGCCCTCCAGGGCGTGGCGCGGCGTGGCGCTGCTCTGCCGGGAGTAGAAGGAAGAGGAGGGGCCGGAGAGAATGCGGTGCTGCCGAGAACAAAAGGCAGAAACGGACACACCAGGCAGTTCCCGCTGTGGCGCAGCGGGAATGAACCTGACTAGGAACCATGAGGTTGCGGGTTCATTCCCTGGCCTCGCTCAGTGCATTAAGGATCTGGTATTGCTGCGAGCTGTGGTGTAGGTCGCAGACACTGCTGGGGTCCAGTGTTGCTATGGCTGTGGTGTAGGCCGGCAGCTGTAGCTCTGATTCAACCCCTAGCCTGGGAACCTCCATATGCCGCGGGTGTGGCCCTGAAAGGCAAAAACAAACAAAAAGACTCCAGGGGGGCCCTGGGGTGCTCACATGGTTTGTTGGGGGCCCTGGGGTGGCAGCAGGCCTCGCCACAAGTCCGGACGCCCCACAAGGAGCCTGTGGAGCTGGTGCGCCCCCACCCTGCCCTGCAAGGGGGCTCTGCCGCTGGCTGCCCCACAACCCCACCCCCGGCCACGGTTCTGGGCCGAGCACGGGGCCTCGTGGTGACCTCTGCTGTCCTCTCCCAGGCCGCGTGTCCTTCTTCACCTCGGGGTCCGAGAACCTGCACCGGGTGGAGAAGGTCCGGTGGGGCACCCGCTACGCCGTCACCATCGCCTTCACCTGTGATCCCGACCGCAGCATCGGGGATCCGTCGCTCGCGCCGCCCGGGGCCTCGCCCACCCAGCCCCACTGAGCGCCTCCCGCTGGGCCGCTTCCGCTCAACAAGGTGCCTTACGAGTCATCCCGAGTTGGTCGCGTTTGGTCCTTTTGTCTGAGTGGACAGATCCAGCCTCGCCCTTGCAGCGTCCACTGTGCTGATGGGGCCGCGGGCAGCCGTCCCCGCCCCAGACAGGCTCGAGCCCCTGGAGAACCACTGAAGGTGGAGCGAGTCGGGGAAGCAGAATCAGCCACCACCCCGGAGAAGGCCCGGGGCAGGCGGTTCGGGGAGCGGGACAGGGGCAGGCAGGGCCGCTGGATCTCAGCGTGAGGAGAGCATCTGGTGTCCCAGCAGCTCTGAGCCCTTGCCACCCTGAGTCACCCTGGCACCGCCACATCCCTGGCCGGGGCCCTGACTCGGCTTCCACGCGTGTTCCCGGCATGGTCGTCCACACCTCCCAGGGAGAGTCTGTCTGCTCAGCTGCCTGTCCCGGGGCCCTTCTCCTTGCAGAGCTGCAGCTGCCCTTCGCTAAAAGCGACAGTCGGGAGATGACGGGGGAGGGGAGGCCAGGCCGGGCAGCACGGCCGGGGGAGGGGCACGTCCATCGGTCGGTCAGGTGGGGGCCTAGGGCCGCGCCACCAAGCGCCGGCCTGGGTTTGCGTGCCTCCCCGGAGGAGGCCCGACCTCCCCCGTGAGTGCAAAGCGAGCCCAGGCAGTGGCTGTGGGAGCAGGACCCTCGGGCCAGCGGACCCTGCCGGGAGGGGCTCAGCACCTGCTCCACCCACCCAGCACGGACGCGTGGACGCAGCTGACGCCGGAGGAGGCTGCACCCCCAGCCCCGCGTGTCCCCACGCTCCGCAGATGCAGAGCTGTGTGGGGCTTGCGCACCAAGGGGCAGCTGCCTGGGCCTGGGGGGGCCGTCCCCAGGCCGCTCAGGGTCTGGGAGCCAGGACCCTGGGTCCCCCTGCACTGTGGGCGATGACGTGCTTCCACGGGCGCCGAGCTTCCATGTGCACAGGCCGGCGTGGGTGTGCCCCCTTCTGGGTCCCGGCTGCCACCCCCGTGGGGGCCTGGATCGCGCTTCCTGTCTCGAAAGGACTTTGGGCGGATCTGGGGAGGAGGAAGGCCAGCCTGGAGGGCCGTGGTGCTCTGGGGACACTCTGGGCTGGACTGGCAGCCCTCAGTCCTCCGCAGGGCAGGCTGCCCCTCCGTCCGCTTGGCCTCTGGCTTCTCCCGTCTTGACTTCAGCACTGTTGCTCTGGTCTCGGGACAGACGCAGAACCCGAGGGCGGAGAGGCCCACCCAGGCCTCCCTTTGTTCTGTGGCCTCCATGCTACCTGCGGTGTGTGTGAAGACGGGCAGACGCCCTCAGGTCTCCAGGGCCACTGGCCACCCGCAGATCTAAAAGGAGGCCTCTGGCGGCCAGCTGGGTCGAAGGGCTTTGGAAACAGCTGAGGTACGGGTTTTAAATGGCATCTTTGCAGCTTCTCCTGTTCACGATGGTCAGGGAAGTGCTTGGACAAAGAAAAGATGTTTGCGAGTTCCCTGGTGGCCTGGGCTCCAGCGGAGTCACTCCTATGGCGCCAGGTCTCTCCCTGGCCCGGGGAACTCCCCTATGCCATGGGCACGACCGCAGAAAAGAAAAGAATAAAGATGTTTGGGCAAGGAGAACTGCGGGGCGTGGAGGCGTCTGTGCACCCACCGGGCGGGCGGCGGGACGTCCCCTGCTGAGCGATTATTCCTCATAAACCCGTTTCGTCTGAATCAGGGAGCAGGCCTGGGTCTCTGCCCGGATGGGGGTTCCCGCCCCCAGGGCCTGGCCTGAGCCGGGCGTACCCCCGAGTGCGAGGCCCAAACGCGGGGAGGGCACCGCACCGAGTGTCACTTGGGGCCAGGTGGCCGCCTGCGGGGCACAGAAGGAACGGTGTGGCCCTGTCTTCGAAGATTTTAAAAGAGAGGAAGCTGGCGGGCCCGTCCCCCACCCAGCGCAGCCTCAGAGGACGGGAGGGAAGGTGCAGCTACAGGCGGCGGCGACCCCGCGGTCAGCGTAGGGCCAGGGGGCAGGGGCCGCGGCTTCCGGTGCTTGTCGTGGGGCTGCGCTTGCACGGACGTGCGCAGCTGCCGCGTCGCAGGACGGGCCCCAGCGCAGGAAGCCGCCCGCCTGTCCCCCTCCAGTCACAACCAGAACCGCGCTGGTGGCCTCGGGCTGGCGCTCGTGCCTGGGGCGGACCGCGAGCCCTGCACCCCGCAGGCCTGATCTCCGGCCCCCGCGCTTCACTTCCTCGTTCTCGCGGCCACACGGTCTGCACGCGAGAACTGGGACCAGGACCCCGCGCCCCCGCGCCTCCGCCGCCTCCGCCGCCCCCGCGCCCCCCGCGCCGGATTTTCTCAGGCTCCGTTTGCCTTCCGATGTCACAGCGTCCCGGAGCCTCTCACGCCTCCTAGACGTTCTCACAGGCAGAGGCTGGGGACGCCTCTGCTCCTCCCAAGGCGGGGACCAAAGACCTCAGCCCCCACCGACGTGAGGCCCGGCTCCTGCGAAGGCCAGTGGCGGGGTGCCAGGCCGCACCTGCCCAGTGCAGGGCACCTCTCCCGCCTGCAGTGACCAGGTCATGCCAACCACTGCCCATCCCGAGGGACACAGGAGGGGGTGCAGAGTCTTCCCAGAGCCACATGCTGGCCAGGTGCCCAGCTGGAGTCCCCTGGCCCTGGATTGCTTGGGCCTGGGGGCATTCACTGCCCCCCTACCATGCCCCCTGATTAAGAAGACGGCTGGGGACACTCAGGAAGGGCCCGTTCCTGGACGGGGGGAGGACGGGGGATGGCGGGTGGGCACCATCCAGGGTCACTTCACACTCGGGGTGGCTTTCGGACCAAGACTTCCTGCCCAGGAAAAAGCTGGCCACATGCTCACACCTGTTGCCTCTTCCCGGGGTCCGCGGCCCCCACAGGCCCTCCCTGCTGACCCCATGCCCTCACCTGTGGGGGCTGAGAGGGGCTAGGAGGGCTGGCAGTGAGGTGGGGGCCGGGCGGTGGGCGTGCTCCTGTGCCCAAGTCTCCATGCGGCCAGTGCGGGGGGGGCGGCTGGGGTCCATGTTCCCAGGGGACCCCTGCGCCCCACGCCCCCCCTGCTCCCAGGGCCTGGCTTCAGGCACACACCCTCAGACGGGGACCCAGGCGCCTCACTGGGGCCCAGACCTGCTCATGAGACCCCAGCTGGCACCCTGCCCTGCTGTCAGCTCGGGCAGCCTTCCCGCACCTCCCCCACCCCTGTAAACAGCCTCGGGACCAGCTTCCCGTCGCCTTTCTGGGGGAGAAGACTCCTGGCCCCGAGCCGCTGGCTGCCTGCGCTGGCGCACTGGGCACACACGGTCCACCCCAGCTCTGCCCAGCACCCGTGCGCTGGGGCGAGGGGTGGGGGGGCGAGGCGCAGGATGGGGGGGCAGAAGTGGAGGTTCCCCTGCCCTGGCCCCATCAGGCCGCACCCTGGCCAGGAATCTGGCGCAGGGCAGCCAGCTCTGGTGCCCAGGCAGCCTTGGTATTTCAACTGACGTAGTTTTGGGGTGAGACCAGGCTCTGGGCTTTCGGCCATGCTGCGGGGTGCCTGAGGCCATGATGGGTAGAGGGCTCTGGACCCACTAAGCTGAGGGAGCGAGCCCCTGGCTTGACCCCACCCGCCAGCCCTGCACGGCCCGGATGCTCCACCAGGAGACGGGAGTCAGGGAACCTGGTAAAAGAGACGAGCCAGCGGTGAGCTCGCCAAAGGGGCCGCCTGGAGGCCAGGGGACAGCACGGGAGGGCAGGCAGAGGGACTGCGCCCCAGACTGGAGTCCCCAGGCCGCAGATGGCCCCCCTGCCGCCCCACTGACCCCTCTCCCCACCCAGGCCCACCGGCCTCGGTCTCTTCAGCTCCAAGGGGGACTCTGTCTCGCCAGGACCCAGGAGAACGGCCCCCACTGCGGCCGAGTGGAGCTGGGCCATCACAGGTCTGGAGAAGGCAGGAGGCCGGAGCTCCTGGCTACTGGCCTTGGCAGCCTCTCGGCTTCCTGCTTGGAGCGCCCTCCGTCATGTGTCTGGAATTTCAGTGGAAAAACCTGCTCTTGCAGGTGGTCCTGCAGCTCCCAGCCCCGGCTCAGTGGTTTGTGGGTGTGGGTGCCCATGAGCTGAGTCCTTTCTTCAGGGCAAAAAGGAGCCCCAGGACCCTGCCCCCAAGGCTGGCCCTCCAGGGGACCCCCAAGGCTGTCACCTGGGCACGCTCAGCTTAGAATCAGGTAAGAGTTCAGGTTCCTGCCAGCCGCCTGGGCCACCCTCCCAGGCAGGACCGTTTTCACTGTGGTCACCCACGGCCTCAGACACGGCCCCCCCAGAGCTCCACTTGGGGAAGACAGTCTTCAAAAACCACTCCCTCTGGTGAACAAGGGTGTCTCCTGGTTGTAGCTGCAACTCAAATCCCAAGGAATGAGTCCCTGGAAAAATTAGGAGCGGAGAAGCTTTGGACCGTGTGTCTCTTGGTTGGTAAATGATTTCCAGTAAGTGCGGCAGCCCTGCGCGTGCGCCTGCGACAGGCACTCTGGGCCTTGGCGTGTCTTCCACAGGCGAGCTGTTCCCCTCGGCCCTCTGGGGCCCCTGGGAGGTGGAGGGCGGCTCAAGACTCGGGCCCTGGCGGTGCCCACGCCTGGGAAATCAATCAGCCTCCCTGCCCGGGGGCTCCGGGACACCCAGCCAAGCGTGGCTGTGAACCCGGCTGTGAGTTGCCCGCCAGCCCCCTCCACCACCGCAGACGGAGGACAGAAGAAGAGAGGGCGGCGGGCCCCCGGTGGGGGGTGCACGGTTTGTGCACTCGCTCCCCCCCTCCCCACTGGGTCCTGGCCACCGCGTCCTGGCCAGTCCCCACTTCTCGATTTTGCTCCAGGAACTGAGGGGAGTGGGGGGAGCTCAGGGAAGAGGGGGCGGGGCAGGGCCAGGGGACGTCCCCAGGCGTGGCACTGGGCCCCTCTCCAGCCAGTCCCCGGATGTGAGGCCAGCTAGGCCTGTGGCCGAGCACGGTCGCCGCCTCCCTGTAGACAGGGAGACTGGCCACGAGGGTTCAGAGGACCCATCGGGCCAAGATCCATGGTGACATCAGCCGTCCCTTTGGTGGGGCCCTGCCAGCCGCCACCACCCCACCGCGGGCCTTACCAGGTAGGGAAGCCCCGGTTCCTGGGACAGGGCGGGAGGCGAAGAAGCCTGCTGGAAACCGAGGTGACACAGTGGGAAGGGGGGTGCCCCCCCCCCGGTCTCTTAGAGTCATTGCCCTGCAGAGCTGCTTCTTAGCAACCAGAGTCACCCGGAACAGCTGCTCTTGTGTCATAGGACGGCGTCTGCCCAGAGGGAGGGCAGTGTGGGGAGGACCTGGGACGGGGGCCCTCACGCACGCTGCTGGAGGGCACTCCGATGCCTGGCCTTGGGGACAGTCTGGAGGTTCCATGGCAGCTGCAGCTCGGCAGGAGGGGTCTCCCTGGAGCAAGGCAGCACGTCCGCACAGACCCGCACACGGGCGTTCACGGCCCCCTCGCTCGTGTAGCAAAGTCGGAAGCAGCTCAAATGCCCACGACCGACTCGCGTTCCCCAAGGGGAGCATTCAGCTCTGACCACGCTGTGTGGACGGGCATCCGCCCCAGGAATGTGGGTGCGTGGGTCTCAACCGCTGAGTTGCAAGCCTTCCAGCAAAGACAGAGTTTTCGGGAGAGAAGGCCTCAGCCCCAGCCTCACCTCCAGCCTGAGTTTCCAGCCTGCCCACAGATCTCAGACTTGCCAGCCCCTTAGGCGTGGAGCCACCTCCTCAAGAAACCTTTTATTATCATTAATTATTACTATTTGCTCAACCGCACCCGAGGCATATGGACGTGCCCTGACCAGGGCTTGCATCCAAGCCACAGCCACAACTTATGCCACAGGTTGGGCATCGCTGGATCCTTAACCCACTGCACCACAGTGGGAGCTCTGAGCCTTTTATTCTTTACACGTGCGTCCTGTTGGTCAAGTTCTGTGGAGCTCCATGCCTGGTGACGTCCTGAGGGGACCGCGAGGACGGTCACACAGCTCTGTTATCTGACTGAAAACCATTACTCGCACTTTAAGCAGGTAGGTTTTATACCATGTAACTGGCCCAATAAAGCTGTAGCATTAGACAGCAGCCCTGACCTGCTAGAGCCCGTTCCAGCCACATGCACACTCGCCCGGGTCCACCCCTAGCCCAGGGCCCTCTGTCCAGCTTGCTGGGGGCCGGGCGCCGTGCCTGCTGGGCTGACGACTGTGGGTCTTGAGCCACACTAGCCTCCACAAATCCTCTGCGCCTGAAAGGGGGGTCCAGGGGAAGCTTGCCTGGCCCACCTGGGGGTGTTAACCAGGATATTCAGGTCTTAAGTTTGAGGCCAAAAATGTAACTTCTTCAGCATCACGCCAAGAAACAGCACAAAGAACATATTCACATGTTCAGATGAATGGGGGCTGGGCCGTGAGGGCATGGGGGGGGTGTGGCTGGTGGTGAGCTGTGGGGTGGGGTCTGGGGCCACAAGGTGCTGTGTACCGGCCATCGGGGGCTGGGTATGGGGTGGGGAGAGGCCCACACCCTCCCCCTCGGATGGGCTCTCTGTGGGCAGGGCCCGGTGGTCTTGGTGTCCCCGGGTGGCGTGCTGCACACAGGAGGCACCACATAAACCCTTACATGTGTTGTGTGATCACACCCTCCACCCCCATAGGTCGGGGAGGGCGAGGCAGGGAGCCGCCCGGGGAGAGTAAGTCTGGCCCCAGCCTCAGGCTGGGCACCTGTTCCCGCCCTGGCCGGTGGCTCGCTGCCCCTCCTCCCTGAGCAGGCTGGCCTGGAGGCGCCCCGCCCGGCCCAGGGTCTCAGGCGCTAGCTACACCCAGGGCCCAGCTCAGCTGCATGACGCCAGCCCACTGGACGGCCGGATGTGCAGGCTCTCCAGCCCGGCAGGCGCCTCCACCTGGCGGGGGCCTTCCTGGGGGGCCACCGCCCCGAGGTCCCACCCTCACTGTCACAGAAGCTGGGAGAGCTCAGGGGTTGTTGTTGCAGGTGCTGAGGCTGCCAGGGACGGAGCCCCATGGGAGCTGGGGGCAGGACGGGGCGGGCGCCACCCGGGCCAGGCCCCAGCCAGGACAGAGTCCCACGCGGGTGGCCCGCAGGCGCTCACGTCTGCCGAGGGCAGTGGGGACACCGCTCACCGTGGTCTTCAGAAGCTGGTCCTGGGCTGCGCCTGCAGCGGACCCTCAGAGAGGGGCGGGGCGGGGGCGGAGCCTGCGGGGTTACCCGCAGGGTGGCTGGGCTGAGGGCTTCCGGGAGAGCGATGGAGAGGGGACCGAGGATGGGGGCAGTCTGCAGCGGGTGCACCAGGAGTGACCTGGGCTCAGGGGCCACCCCACCCCCACTGCCGACGCCCGCGTGCAGCCCGAGATGCTCAGGCGCAGAGCCCCCCAGGCGCCACTGGGGACAGCGTGCTCGTCCCGGTGGCGAGCTGGCTGCTGGAGGACAGCGAGCGGGCCGGGCCGCGCCGGCGGCGGGGGCGGCCCCGAGGTAGGCTGCGGCCGCCCGCGGGGGCGCCGGGGCGGCGGAGCGCTGCCGGCGGGCGTCGCGGTAGTTCCTGGTGAGCAGCGTGTAGAGGAAGGGGTTGGCGCAGCTGCTGCCGTAGGTGAGGCAGGTGGTCAGGTAGTTGACGATGCGGGCCGGCCGCGGCGGGAGCGGCTGCGCCCCGCGGTACTGGGCGAGCAGCTGCCACAGCCAGAAGGGCAGGAAGCAGGCCCAGAAGAGCAGCACGATGCCCAGGACGAGCTGCAGCAGCCGCGGGTTGGGCGGCCGCCGCGTCTGCGGGAAGGATGCCCGCCGCGACAGCCAGTAGGCGCGGGCCAGGCGGACGTAGAGCAGCCCGGTGACCGCGCCGGGCCCCACGATGCTGGTCCTGAAGAGCAGCATCAGGTAGGCGCGGCGCGCGCGCTGGCTCCAGGCCGGCAGGCAGAGGCTCTTGCGGCCCCTCGGGCCAGCCGGACGGCCAGCGTCATGGGCAGCGCCAGCAGCAGCGCCAGCAGCCACGAACCCAGCGCCAGGGCCTTGCGGTGGCCCCGGGAGCGCCGCGCGGCGGCCAGCGGCCTGAGCACCGCGGCGTAGCGCTCGCCGCTCATGAGCGTCAGGGTGAAGACGCTGGCGTGCATGGTCAGGAAGTCCAGGCTGAAGAGGACGCGGCAGCCCACGTCGCCGATGTGCCACTCCCTGGTGACGTAGGTGGCCACGATGAAGGGCACGCCGAGGAGGTAGAGCAGGTCCGCCAGCGCCAGGCTGACCACGTAGCCGTACATGGGGGCCGAGCCGCGCAGGAAGCGGCAGGTGAGCGCCAGCGCGTACGCGTTGCCCGCCACGCCCACCACGCCCATGGCCGAGAGCAGCGCCCCGAGCGTGCCTGTGGCCACCAGGTCCCCCAGGGAGCTAGGCTCCGTGGGGCTGGCCCACGAGCTGTTGAGGGACGCGTTGGGGGCGCCAAGTGACTCCAGCGCGGTACCGCTCGCCGGCTCCGGGCTCAGCTCCATCTCTGCCGCTTCACACTGGGCTCGGGACTGGGTCCTGCCGCTCGTTTAGGCAGAGAAGGGGCATCGGCGGCCACGAGCAGGACCTGTGGGAGAGGGTGCCCGTTAAAGATGCCGGCCAGCACCCCCTCCCAGGAGAGGGCACACTTCCCTCTGGGCTGGGGAGACCTGCAGAGGGCTGCGGCTCGCTGATGGCGACACCCCCTGGGGCTCTCCATCCAGATCTCTATGCTTGGCGGGTTTGCCGGCTACCCCGGGGGACTGGAGAATAGCCGGCCAGCGCCCCGCCTTGGGCCTCAGTGCAGGCCTCCAGGTCGACCGGGTGGGGCGTGGGGGGTCAGCCACGGTCCTCCCTACACTCTCCTCTGAGAAGGGCAGACCCCGGATCCCTTTCTCCCAATTCACTTCTCCCCTATGTTTAAAAAAACAACACTTTGTTCAGGTTGCAGAAGTTAACATCTGCTGACTTAAGTTCAAATAGGAAAATATGTTTAATGACAAGGAGAAAGCCCTCGTAAGGTCCCTTATCCATGTGGGGAAATGAGCCTTGACTCCCACCTCACACCACACGCACAAATGTTCAAGGTAGATTGTGCACCTGCATGTAACAAGTGAAATCGGTTAAGCAGTGAAGTTCCAGAAGAAACGGGACAATATCTGCATGACCTTGAGTAGGCGAAGATTTCTCAAAAAACAGAACAAAAACACTTGCAATAAAAAACCCATCATAGGCGTTCCCATTGTGGCTCAGCAGTAACGAATCCAACTAGGATCCATGAGGACGAGGGTTCAATCCCTGGTCTCGCTCCCTGGGTTAAGCATCCGGCATTGCTGTGAGCTGCAGTGTAGGTCAGAGACGCAGCTTAGATCTGGTGTTGCTGTGGCTGTGCTGTAGGCCGGCAGCTGAAGCTCCGATTTGACCCCTAGCCTGGGAACCTCCATATGCTGCAGGTACGGCCCTGAAAAGACAAACAAACAAACACCATTATATAGCACAGGGAACTGTGTCCAGTCTTGTGGGATAGGACATGATGGGGGATGATATGAGAAAAAGAATGTGTATATATATATATGCCACTTTGCCATACAGCGGGAATTGTCACAATATTGTAAATCAACTACACTTTAATATAAATAAATCAAGTAAATAAATAAATAAAACATTAAGTTGATTTCACTAAACTTAAGATCTTCACAGAGAGAGTAAAAAAATGTAAACCGTGGACTGAGAAAAGACTATTAGAAGACACATACCAAAGAACTAGTAACTGCAACATACGAAAGAACTACAAATCAGTAAAGACTAACAACTTATTTGGAAGGGGGAAAAAAAAAAACAAGGTTTGAACTGTAAATTCTCAAAAGAGGACATCCAAATGGCCAAAAAGCACAAGGACGCCCCGCTCAGCAGTCATCAGGCGGACGAGGGGAGAAACCTCTGCAGCCTCATCAGGACAGCTGGAAGCAAAAGGCCGATCCTGAGGGCTGGGAGCGTGTGTGGGAGCTGCACCCCTGAGCAGCAGGCGGGGCCTTGGGGTGGCGCGGCCC
This sequence comes from Catagonus wagneri, assembly GCA_004024745.2. NCBI lineage: Eukaryota > Metazoa > Chordata > Mammalia > Artiodactyla > Tayassuidae > Catagonus > Catagonus wagneri. Next base: position 335,530 of record PVHT021183571.1, read on the forward strand.
CCCTGGAAAACAACCTGGCACCGTCGGTGAAGCTGGACACGCACACGTCCTATCAGCCAGCAGCTCCGCCCTTAGGTTTGTGCCAGAGAGAGACAGAGCAAACGCCCCCAAGAAGCAAGAGTGAGAAGCTTCACAGCAGCCAGGAGCTGGAAGCCAGCCGTGTGCCCCAGGAATCATGGTGTGGGTAAAGAAAGGACCTCTGCACAAAGAAGCTGGCGGTGATGGAAAGGGTGGGCCTGCCCTGCGTCGGGCTTCAGGAAGCACACGGGCTGTGCTGAGCAGAGAAAAGCACACAAGCAGTACAGCCTGTGCTTCCCTTTACCCGAAGTTCAGGAGCAGGCAACACCTCTAGGAGCGGTCGCCTGGGGTGGGAGTGCGGGTGCCCACCGACAAGGGCGCTGGGGAGCATCCTGGGGCTCTGTGCCTTGTCCTCACAGGGTGATGGTGGTTACATAGGCGTAGACGTGTGTAAAAACTCGCGGAGCCACACGCCTAAGACCGATCTTACTGTGTGAAAATCACGCTCATAAGAAAAAAAGACCTAAAACGGGGAATACTTGACCTGAGAGGACAGGCCCCTCTGTCGCCCCACCTCGTTGCTTCTCTGCTCTGCAGCCTTCCCATCAACACAGCTAAACGCGGGGCGACCACCCGCCGAGCGCTCCGTGCAGAGGGGACCCGGGGGCAGAGAAGCCGCCTCAGGCCGCCCCTGCCCGCCCGCAGGCCCGGCCCGGCCTCTCTCCGGGGAGAGGAGCGGGCCCTTCCCAGCAGCCGGAGATCCCGTCCCGGCCGCCGCCCCCGCGGGTCGGGGCTCCAGCGCCCTCCTCCCGGGGCACCCCGCGACTGCCGGGACCGCGCCTCGGGGCCCCCAGAAGGGACGCGAAGCCGAGCCAGCGGCGCGCATCCCCGCTCGCATCGTCCGCGGGCCGCGAGGAGGGCTCGCTCCGTGGCCGGGCGCTCCTGCCGGGGACGGTGAGCGCCGCGGGCCCGGCGCCCGCCCCGCCCCCGCCGCCCGCGCCGCCCGCAGCGCCCGCGCCCACCTCGGTCGCCCGGGCGTCGGGTCCGGGCCCGGGTTCGCGCTCAGGACGGCCGCGTCGCTGCCGCACGTCTCCTAGTGCTCGGCGGGGAACTCTCCCGAGGGCTCCGGCGCGCGGAGGGGCGTGGGGGCGCCCGGGCGCCAGGCGGAGCGGAGCCCGACGCGCTCCCGCGAGGAGAGCCGCGCTTCCCGCCCAGGCCCCTGTCGCCTCCGCCACCTGCCCGGCCGCCAGCTGGGAATGCGCGACGGCCCTGCGCCCGGTCCGGATATTAATAACCCGGGGCGGCGGGAGGGGGGCTGGGATGCGCCGGGGGGTGAGGAGGGGAGCCGGCGTGGACGCTTGGGGCGCAGGGGGACGGGTCACCTTGGGCCACTGAGCCTCCGTCTCGCGGTTGTCAATCAAGCCCGGGGCCCCCTCCTGCCCTCGGTGAGAGACAGAGATCGGCGGCGCGTGGACCCAGTGGCACTAATGACATTCAGAATGTTGTGCACTTATCACTATTTCTCTTTTATCAACCCCGAGAGAAATTCCGTCCCCATTAAAAACTCTGCACCCCAGTCCTGGAGCCGCTGACGACCAGTCTCCTTCCGCCTCCATGGGTTTGACTTCCCAGGAATGTCCTGTGAGTGGCGTCGAGCAGCGTCTTTTCCGGGCTGTAGCCGCGGGCCTTCGCCACAGCCACAGCCACGCGGGATCTGAGCCTCGTCTGCGACCTGCACCACAGCTCACGGCAACGCCGGATCCTTAACCCACTGAGCGAGGTCGGGAATCGAACCGGCAGCCTCATGGCTCCTAGTTGGATTCATTTTTGGCGGGAGCTCTAGGGTTCCTAGTGTTCTGAAACGCTGATCTGCCCACAGCTCTTGTCCAGCTGTGTTTCTTCGTTAAGGGGGAAGTGAGGACCTCGGCAGAATCGGGCTTCGTGGGATCTCTTCCCGGGCGCCCCCCAGCCCCACCACACACTCGGCAGGGGATGCCCGGGAAAGAGAAGGGCCTGGGGTCGGGGGAGCACGGGCCTCGGGGCCACCCTCAGAGTCTAGGCCCGCCCCTCCCAGGAGAGCAAGACAGGAAGGAGGCTAGAGTTGGGCAGAACTGGCCGCGTAGCCCACCCAGAGCTCGGTCCCAGGTGGAGGCTGCCGGGGCCCAGCTGGGGGCACCTGTCGCAGGGTGGCGCCCGCCTGGCCACAGGCCAGCCTGGGGCCCCTCTGCAGTTAGGGGTTAACTGTGCTTTTCCAGGAGACTGTGGCTTGGTGCTGCTGCTAATATTGTTACTTGATTTCAATTTCAAAAACTACAATTTGTTCAACAACCAAGGTCTGAAACCCAGCTGGAGGGATGAGGAGCTCCATCAAGCCAGTGAAAACACGGGGGTCTCCAGCTGCAGCCCCCACCCCCACCCCGTGCAACAGTGCAGCGCCTCCGACCTCCAGGCAGTGCAGGGCTGGAGCGCAAAGCTGGTGACGTGGAGGTCGGAGGACTGGGCCGGGACGGCGGGGGGGCGGTGCGGGGACGGGGAAGTGTCAAGGACACACACACTGTCTCAGAGTCGAGGTGGGGCCCTGAGGGAAACCACGTGGGCTCGCTGCAGCCTCCCGGGGGCCGCTCGGGACCTGCGGGAAAAGGCCCCAACTCAGGGTCCATGAACCTGTGGACGCAGAGGCCCACGGAGCCCTTCCAGGGGCTGCCAAGTGCGAGTCCACGTGGGATGGGGGGCACCCTGGGTTCTCCCTATTTCTCCTCCAGGCAGGACGGCCGAGGCCACGTGTCCGCACTGTGACCATGGGCTCTAACCCCTGGTTCCGTCCACAAGACAGAGACGGGCACCCCCCTCAGCACGGCCATCGCCCTCTCCCTGCCTCCTGAGGCCCTTCAGCCCCTCCACGAAAACAGCAGTGGGGCGCCTGAGCCCCCAAACTCACGGAGGGGCCTCTGCAGCAGCCAGAATCCCGGCGGCGGGGTCCCTGTGCCTGCAGGTCTCCCCTGGGGACTTTCTCCCTCAGCACTACCTCCACGTGACAAGGACCCCATTCCCGGGGCCAGGTGCTGACAGAGGGAGGCAGGGCTCTGGGCCAGACGCAGAGCTGGCCCCCAGCGGCCCCTGTGTGGCGCCGGGTGCCTTCCTTTGTCGGCCGTGTGGCCTTGGGGGAGCTACCACTTTGCTGTGTCCCTCAGTTTCCTCATCTGTAAAGTGAGGCTGACCGTGGAACCTTCGTCTTGGGAGTGGTGAGGGATTTAAAGGAGCCCGGAGGGGTCCCGCGCTGGCCCAGCGCTGGCACCGCAATGGCTCAGTGACTCCTGGTGGCCAGGACGACGATGAAGGTGACACCACGGGCCCTGCCTTCCAGGAGGAGGTCTGGTCTAAGGGGGACAGGGGGCACGCTCGCCGTGCACGTGGCTGATGCGTTGGGGCCGCACTGGGCTCCTGGCTGAGTGAGGCGAAGACATCGTCACCGGCGGGAGTCACAGAGCGGGTGAGGAGGGCTGGTCGCGGAGGGCGTCCTGGAGGAGGGGGCTGTGGGACTGCTAGGACGTGGCGGGGGGAGTATTGCTTCTAAATCTCAGCGGTCCGCGCAGTGTGACCTTCCAGGCGCGAGGCTGAAGCCCCCAGAGAAGAGACTGAAGACGGAACCGGCCTCAGACCCACGAGTGGCAGCTGTCCCCCGGGTGCTGTGAGGCCCAGTGGCTGGACGCCCGCCCGCCCTGCGCAGCAGCGGCCCGTGCTGTCGGGGTGTGGCCCTGCCCTGGGTCTTCAGAGGCTCAGACTCCAGAGGGCACACCCCCCTTCGCGTGATGCCCTGGCCGCGGGGAACAGGTGACATCTGGACGCGGTGTCCCCTCCTCAGCCCAGCCCTCAGCTGGCATCCGTGCGGGGGCTGCCAGTGCCCCCGGCGTCTTCACTGCCTGACACGGACACGCCAGCAGCTTTCTGCCTGCAGACGGGGACACGTCCCCTTCCGGAATCACACGCCTTCGCCCACGTCGTGCCCGACAAAGGACCGCCTCTGTCCTTCCTGCAGTGTTTCCACCGAGTGCCCAGGGGCTGGGCACTGGAGACCAAAGGCCACCCCAGAAACGAGGCTCCTGCCACACAAAATGCCCCCGTGCCCCAGGGGGAGGCAGGCCTGGGCCGCGCAGCACCCCTAGGGCGGGAGGGCCCTCGGCCCCGGATGGGCAGCGGCGGATGCGGGTCCCGAGGGTGGGCACTGAGCTTCTACCCGCACGGCGCCCGTCCCCTGCTTCCCTGGGCGACCCAGAAGCTCTGGGGTCATAGGACCCCACCCCACCCCTGATGGGCAGCCGCTACCAGGCTGGAAGAGCTGTGGTGGTGAACCACCCCTCACGGCCGCCACCCGGGGAACGCCGCCTGCCTGCACTGCGGCAGATGTTTCCAGAAGGACCTGTACCCCAAGCAGGTCACCACGTGCTCCGTGTCCACCTCCCCTCCCTTTGGGCCCCAGCCTCTCTGTCCTGAGCTCTTGCCAAGTGCCTCCCAGACGCAGGCCAGGCACTCAATACACACGGGATCCCCGTTAAGCTCGGCTGCTGATCAGCAAAAACAAGTAATTTAACGACATTATCTGGAACACCCGACAGAAAGTCCCGGCGCAGGCGCCCAGGCTGTGCGTGCAAGTGGGTGTGACTGTCAGTAGAATCACCGTGTGATTCTCTGCAGCGTGAAGCCTGAATTTCCACCAAAGGCCAGAACGCACTGTGGCTGTTTTAATGGAAAGAGTGGGTTAATTCAGATTGGAGCAGCATTGTCGGGGTCGAGCGGGACCGGGGGAGCTGCTCCTCACAGGGCCGGAAAGAGAATGCACGGTTAGCCCGACCCCTGGCCAATGGGCTACAAGGTTTACGTTTTAGAAAAACTGAGGTGAAGTTCACAACAGAAAATGACTCATTCAGCAGGATGCAGCGCGTCCACAGTACTGGGCGACTGCTGCCCCTGTCTAGTTCCAGAACATTCTCATCACCTCAGAAGGAGCCCTTCACGGTTGGTTGGTTTGTTTGTTTTTGCTCTTTAGAGCCACACCCGCGGCATATGGAGGTTCCCAGGCTAGGGGTCAAATCGGAGCTGTAGCCACAGGCCCACGCCACAGCCACAGCAACATGGGATCCGAGCCGTGTCTGTGACCTACACCACAGCTCACGGCAACGCCGGATCCTTAACCCACTGAGCAAGGCCAGGGATCGAATTTGTGTCCTCCTGGGCGAGGTCGGATTCGTTTCCACCGAGCCACGACGGGAACTCCGAGTTTACGTGGAAGGAGCACATTCTAGTACAGACGCCAAGTCAACAAATGCCCACAATCACGAGGCTGTGTGGAAATGAAGTGTTTTGATTGGCACCGCCATTAACGCCTTCTCTGCACCTAAGGAGCCGCGGAAACCTTCGTGATTTACGGCCTGGAGACTCACTTCTGAGAGACACGTGACAGGAGACTGTCCTCAAAATCCAGGACCTTACCACTGGCAAGGCCTAACACAGCAGCAGCCCTGAGGCCCCAGCGGGGACCATTAGGCCTGCATCTCTCACTGAAAGGGACACAGCCAGTCCCTGAATCACGGGGCCATGCCAGCCAGAGACCCCCATGGAGGACTGTAGAAACTTCCAGATTGGTCATTTTCAATGAAGAGTAGCTGCCAACTAAGAGCTGCTTCCTGGCCCACAGCAACCCGCTGGCGAGATGGCCAGAGCACCTTTCCCCAGGGAGCCTGTGCGGAGCACGGGGCGCCGGCGCCGGCCCGCCGCCCGGAGTCACGAACGTGATTCGCAGACTTTGTACATGGTTTTGCCTCTGGTTTATTTATTTTTTAACATTAAGGGCACAGATTTAGATTCATTAAAACCTGTATTAGATGACACACTTGTTCAAAGCATGAACCTTATTTTAAGTGTGTAAGTACATGTTGTTTATAAATGTGATAAACACCCATGAAACAAACTCCTCTCATGAGCCAAAAAACTGACCAGAGCCCTCACTCCGACCCTCTGTCCCCTGCTCCCAGATTTTTGAACCTGTAAGGGTGGCTCAACCCAGACCTGAGACAAGACCAGGGGACGAGGGCTATGTGAGGAAGTGGCAGCTCAGGGGCTTGATGCAAACATCGTAGGGCTTTATTTAATTAAAAACAACAAAGAAAACTAAACTGTCAAACTGCGTTAAATGGCCAACATTTGGAATCAGGTCTTCTCTGCTGCAGATGAGAGCATCCAGCACTGTTGACAGTGTCACGGGGCACCCCAGAGACCATCTGGTGACGCTGGCAGCGGGCCTTCTGCCTGCGCCTGGAGCGGGGTGCGCGCAGCGTCTCTCCGCGGCTCTGGGCTGCTCGCGGCTCTCTGCTTCGCACTCTAGGACCCCCCAGAACACTCTTAGCAGTGCCTTCCCCTCCCGCCACCATAGCCGACCAATAATCTCTTCTCTCCCCAGTTCTGGCATCTGTGCTGCTTCAACCCCGCCTGAGCGGGCCCCACTTCTCAGTGCCCGGACCGCTCACCGTGCTTCCTCCAAGTCCCCCAAGTCCCCGTCCTTCGCCAGCTGCTACCCCGGCTGCTGTGCAGAGGCAGCTGCCAGTCCCTCCCAGCCTCCAGGGTCCCAGGGAAGCGAGGACACCGGTGACCCCTGGGGCCTCAGGCCCTCAGTTCTGGGGGCCCGGGCCGAGGGGCTG
>PVHT021183571.1:343239-356192 GCA_004024745.2 Catagonus wagneri
AAGTCCCCCAAGTCCCCGTCCTTCGCCAGCTGCTACCCCGGCTGCTGTGCAGAGGCAGCTGCCAGTCCCTCCCAGCCTCCAGGGTCCCAGGGAAGCGAGGACACCGGTGACCCCTGGGGCCTCAGGCCCTCAGTTCTGGGGGCCCGGGCCGAGGGGCTGGAAGCGCGGCAGCTCCCCCAGGGCGGGGGCTCCCGTGACAGCCAGGCTCTCCCCGGGCCCTCGGAGCCCACTGCCGCCGACGGGCTCCCACCCCAGGGGCGAGGGCTGTGGCCTAGAGGCCGAGGCCCCCTCCTCTGCCTCCCTCACGGCCCTGGGCAGATAGGACAGGACGGTGAAGCCCCTCTTGAGCAGCGCCGAGTCCGCAGGGACCAGCTCTTCATCCTCCCCCGAAGGCGAGGATTCCAGAACGCTCAGCTTCCAGCGGTGCAGGTCTTGCTGCTGGGGCGCGTCCTGGTACTGCACCACCCACACCTCCTCCGGCTCCAGCAGCAGCTCCCAGCACTGGCCTGGGCTCTGCAGGGCCCGCGCCGCCTTCATCTTCCGCAGGTACACGGCGTCGTAGCAGCCCACGATGTAGAGGACCTGCAGGTCCAGCAGCCAGGCCCTGGCCTCCACGGGGTCCACGGCCTGGGTGGTGCCCAGCTCCAACACCATGGGCTCCCCCGGCGGCAGGTCCACCCTGAGGAAGCCCTGCCTCGGAGGAGAGGGGCTGGGCCAGTGCGAGCAGACGGCAGGCCTCCCCAAGAGCCAGGGAAGGCCCTGGGTCCAGTCGGCCTCCTCGGCGCCCAGGCCCAGGGGCGCGGCGTCCTGAGGCTCCAGCTCCATGGGCACAAAGTGGTGGTTCAGGCCCACCTCTTCGGACGCCACGAGGCCCGCGGCCAGGGCGGGCTGCCCCGGGAAGAAGCCCTGCTCGGACCCCTCCTCCATGTAGTCCATCAGCTCGGGGTCCCAGTCTTGGTCCTCCCAGTCTTCGGACTCCAGGGACATTTTCAGCTCCTGAAAGGCGGCCTTGAAGCAAGCGAAGCACATCCTCATGTGGCTGCCGTGCTGGAGCTGATACATCCAGGCCGCGTAGAGGCAGGACGCGCCCTCCGCCGAGTGCCGCCCGCCGACCGGGGGGCACATGGCCTCGCCGCCTGCCTCCCGAGTGCGGGACCCGGAGCAGGACTCTTTGCGGCGGCAAAGGACAGGGAGGGTCGGGGGGACGAGGGGGGGGGTGGGGGGGAGGCGACTCTTGCCAGGGGACCTGGGGCGGGGGGACCCGGGGACCTGCAGAGGCGGGGAGGGATGCGCGTCCGCAACGTCTTCGGCTGGTGCGGCTGCCGCGTCCTCTGGGCGCTGAGAAGGAAAGCACGTGAGGTCAGCGCCCCCGGCAGGCGCGGTGGGAGCGGACCTTGCAGGGACCACGGGGCACAGGGGGCCTTGGGCTGCCCCCCGCCCCCCCGCAGCTCTGCCCTTCTGCGGGTCACCCGCCTCCCCGCGCCCGCCCGAATCCCAACACCCCACCTCTGGGACCCACCCCAACCCCAGTCAGTCCTGCCTGACAGAACCTGAGAGAAACTGACAGAATCTGTCAGAACCTGATGGAACCTGAGAAAAACCGGCAGAACCTGAGGGAATCTGACTGAACCTGACCCAACTGCTCAAAACCTGAGGGAATCTGCCTGAACCTGATGGAACTGGTCAGAATCTGAAAGAACCTATGAGAACCTGCCAGAACCTCCCTGCACCTGCTGAAATCTGAGGGAAACTGACAGAACCTGAGAGCAACTGACAGAACCTGAAAGAAACTGACAGAACCTGAAGGAATCTGCCTGAACCTGATGGAACTGGTCAGAATCTGAAAGAACCTATGAGAACCTGCCAGAACCTCCCTGCACCTGCTGAAATCTGAGGGAAACTGACAGAACCTGAGGGACTCTGACTGAACCTGAAGGAATTGGTCAGAATCTGAGAGAATCTGACTGAACCTGATGGAACCGGCCAGAACCTGAAAGGAACCCATGAGAACCTGACAGAACCTCACTGGACCTGCTGAAATCTGAGGGAACCTGAGAGAAACTGAGGGAACCTGGCAGAACCCATCAGAACCAGGTAAAAATCTGAGAGAACCTGACGACCGAACCTGACAGAATCACCCCCACCTGAGCCGACCCGGCTGGCCTGAAGCCACTGGACTACAGCGGGTGGCGCGTGGCGGGCAGCGGGCGCTCTTCTGTCTCTAAGCCGCACGCTCAGCCGGCCCGCGGGCCCCAGACCCTCTCCTCAGTCTGAGGGCTCTCGCCAGGCCTAGCGCCTCGCTCCTGTGAGCGCCCCAGGAGGGAAAGGAAGCGACAGGCCCCACCTGGGCATATAAAGGGCCATTTCCCATGGTGCTCTGCGCTCATCTGCATATCTCCCATGAGCCTCAGCCACCGGGAAGTAAAAGCGCTGAGTCATCGCCCCGCCCCCCTCAGGAGAGCCCTGCAGGCGGCAGGGGGCGAGGGTGCCCCGGACCTGGTCCCCCAGCCTGTCCCCAGGGTGGCCGGCCTGTGGCGCTTGCTCTGGGGGCTGAGACGACTGTTCGTGGCGCTCTTTCAACCCGAGGGTTTCTGAAATTGGGCGGGGGAGGGTCTCTGGCGGTCATCGTCCCTCGGGGGTGACCGGCCTGGCCTCTGGCCCCGTCCCTCCGAGGTTACAGTGGATTCCCTCTTGTTTCTTTACGAATTTCAGAAACTGGTCGGGTGCCGATCATTTACATTTTAAGCACATTTCTGTCTCTTTGGCTTTTCTCACTTATAAAACACAGGCTTTTTAAATGAACACTTTTTGAAAACAGGCATTATTTTGAAGCAGTTTTGTGTTCACAGCAAAACTGAGCAGCCAGTACAGTGAGCACCTATTTCCCCCACCCCACATAAGCACACCCTCCTTAAAATCTGCACCAGGTGGTACATTTGTAAAAATCGAAGAGCCTGTAGGGACACACCTTTATCAGCTACAGTCCACAGTTTACGTTAGAGTTCACTTTTAGTGTTGCACATTGTCTGGATTTGGACAAAAGTAGTATGACACATATTCGACATTATTAATTTATTTTTTTGTCTTTTTAGGGCAGCCCTCCCGGCATATGGAGGTTCCCAGGCTAGGGGTCCAATCGGAGCTGCAGCTGCCAGCCTACGCCACAGCCACAGCAACACGGGATCCGAGTGGGTCTGAGACCTACACCACAGCTCACGGCAACCCCAGATCCTTAACCCGCTGAGCGAGACCAGGGATGAAACCTGCGTCCTCATGGTTGCTAGTCGGGTTCGTTTTATGCTGAGCCACCATGGGAACTCAAGATACGTCTTTTGCAAATACTTTTAGTCTGTGGTTTCCTTCTCATTTTTCTGAGTGTCTTTTGCAGAGCAGAAAGTTTTATTTTTAGTTAAGTCCAGCTGATCAGTTATCTCTTTCATAAATTGAGACTTTGGTATTATACCTAAAAATTCATTGCATGTCCAAAGTGATCCAGATTTTATCTTGTTCTCCCCTAAGAGTTTCACAGGTTTGCGTTTAATATTTAGGGCCGTAAGCCACCTTTATGCCGCATCTGTGCATAGATCCGTATTGTTACAGGTGGAGGTCCACTGTCTCCGGCACCGTTTGTTGGAAGGACTATCTTTTCTCTTGTATTGCCTTTATCTTTTTGTCAGAAGTCAGTTGGCTGTATTTATGTAGGTAAAAGACACTTTTAAAAACAAAGACTTGGAGTTCCTGTTGTGGCCCAGTGGAAATGAATCTGACTAGCATCCATGAGGATCACAGTTTCGATCACTGGCCTTGTCAGCGGGTTAAGGTTCCGGCGTGGCCGTGAGCTGTGGTGAAGGCCAGCAGCCACAGCTCCGATTTGACCCCTAGCCTGGGAACCTCCATATGCCACAGGTGTGGTCCTAAGAAAGCAAAAAAAAAAAAAAAAGACTCATCTAGAGACTTTTATTTTTTTTGTCTTTTTGCCTTTTACATCTAGGACCACACCCGCGGCATATGGAGGTTCCCAGGCTAGGGGTCCAGCAGGAGCTGTAGCCGCCGGCCTTCGCCACAGCCACAGCAACGCGGGATCCGAGCCGCGTCTGTGACCTACACCACAGCTCATGGCAACGCCGGATCCTTAACCCACTGAGCAAGGCCAGGGATCGAGCCCACAACCTCATGGTTCCTAGTCGGACTCGTTAACCACTGAGCCACGACGGGAACCCTGAGACCTTTTGATATAATCAATGTTAATCATTAATTTATTTTTTGGTCGTTTAAAGTACATCCTACGAGTCTAAGGTCATGATGTTCATTTCCTCTATTTTCCTCTTATTCACTTCTTGTATCAGCCGGCTGAGTAGCTTAAACAATAGAAGCTTATTTTCTCACAGTTCTGGAGCCTGTAAATCCTAGATGGGGATAGTTCAGTCAGGTTCTGGTGACACAGATGTCTTCCTTCTCACCGTGTCCTCTCGTGACCGAGACAGGGAGTTCCCTCTCTCTTCCTAAGGCCACAGTCCTGTCTGGTTAGGGCCCTACCCGCAGGACTTCATTTAACCCTAATTACCTCCTAAAGACCCTATTCCAGACATAGGCCCACTGAGGCTTAGGGCTTCAGTATTTGCATTTTGGAGCAACACCCCCCTGGATGTGTGGGGAGCATCCAGAAGGAAGGAGTCTGCCGTTGGCAGCCGGGCACGGGTTGGGCAGCGCCTGCAGGAAGGAGGCACAGCCGCCTCTAGAATTAGGCAGCAGTGAAAATCCTCGGATAAGTGGCTCCCAAATTCTGCTGCACGCCAGCATTTTCTCAGGAGCTTTGAAGTGTCCCGGTGGCCGCACCACGGCATGTGGCGGACACACCTAAGACAACCCCCGCCTCCTGCCTGTCACACCTGCCTGGCGAGCGCGGTGGAGCCACTCCAGAGCGGTGGTAAAGGTGCTGCTGGCACTGCCTCGATGAGCTTCCAGTACGTGGCAGTGTCCCTCCCACTGTGACAGTGCACTGCGCACCGTGGCAGGAGACCGAGGGTGGCCTCCGGACCAGCTGGTGGCCAGTAAAGCTGAAGCCATCAGCCCTGCAGCTCCAAGGAGGTCAGTCCCTCCAGCTGAGAGCACAGCCCGGCCGACACTTGGGTGGCAGCCTGTCCCAACTCCCAGCTCATGGAAACCAAGAAAATAAATGTGTGCTGCTTTAAGCCACTATGTTGGGTAATTTCTTTTCCTTTTTTTATTTTTTTTACCTTTGGTAATTTGTTACAAGGCAAGAGAGCACTCACCCCCCCAGCAGCGCTGTCAGAGCTCGCACACAGGGGACGCAGGCCTCAGCGCCTCAAGCTCTGCGGGCGCTTTGAAAATGCCAGACGAGCAAGAACCAGGCCTGGAGCACCAGCTGAGGTCAGAGGTTTCCACAGACGTTGGGTCCTCTGCTTCCTCCTCTGTTCCCCAAAAATGTGGTCTGAGAGCAGTCAGTTCCCAAGCCAGACCCCACAGGGACCCCCAGGAGCCATGGTCCGCCTGGTCGGCCCACGGTGACCTGCCGCAAACGCAGTGGCCATGGCCTGGAGGCCAGCAGCGCCCGGGCCAGCCCAGGGTCTAGAGCCCACCCCCGCGGGCGCGGACACTGGAGCTCTCACAGAGAGGGGGAGGCCCAGGAGTGCGGGGGTGAGTGTAGACGGAGCTGGCAGACCAGACGGGCACCAGGACCGCTGCCCACGGGGCGGGCGCAAGGGCCCTCGGGAGGAAGGAGCCCAAAGCCCCTTCCTCAGAGCAGGCGCCTTGCTGCAGCAGGAGGGACCCGTCTTACCCGCTTGGCCTGCTGCACTTCCTAAGGCTTCGAGAACTTTCCAGAGGTGTTTGTGGGGCGGACGCATTCCTGCTGCTTCGCTGGCTTGGCAACCTCCGTCCTCAGGACGGCCAGCCGTCGGAGGAGAGCTCCTGGGCGCTGCATCCCGGACGGGTCCAGGGCCAGCAGGCACGGGCTCCACCAGCGTGTCCGGGAATCGGACCTCAGCAGGGCCAGTCGTGCCCAGAAGCCACCCCACCCACGGGGCCCTTGTCCCTGGGCAGGTGATCCAGCTGGAGTCAGGCCACGACGAGAAAGAAAAGTGTGTTTAGACAATCAAGTGACTCACTAGATAGAACCTTCTTGAGAACTGCCATAATAATCCAGATGAGGAAGGGCCCACTGCCTGTTTCAGCAAAGTTCAAGTCTTCGGATCTTAAAGAAACATTTACGTTGTTGCTCTTTTTTGTTTTGCTTTTTTTGTCTTTTTGCCTTATCTAGGGCCGCACCCGCGGCATATGGAGGTTCCCAGGCTAGGGGTCTAACAGGAGCTGTAGCCGCCGGCCTTCGCCACAGCCACAGCAACGCAGGATCCGAGCCGCGCCTGCGACCTACACCACAGCTCACGGCAACGCCAGATCCTTAACCCACTGAGCAAGGCCAGGGATCGAACCCGCAACCTCATGGTTCCTAGTCAGATTCATTAACCACTGAGCCACGACGGGAACTCCTACGTTGTTGCTCTTAAATTACAAAGCCCAGCCCTCAGCTCCCATCTCTGTACTTGCACCAAGCGTTTCGGTGGGTTTCATTGGCCGGCTCCCCTCCCCCCTCCCCCGGGCACTACAGGAGAGGAACAGCTTCATAACTTTCTTGCCTGAATTCGCTCTGGAAAGCTCTTCACAGAGACGCCGCCTGCGGAGGCCCAGACTTCTAAAGGGACATTAAATCCTGACAAATCTGAAGTAAGAGCAAGAGTATTGCACATCTGTTTTCTTTCTTTCTTTCCTTTTTTTCTGGCCGCCCCTGCAGCACATGGAAATTCCTGGACCAGGGATCAAATATGAGGCAGAGCCATGAGCTACGCCACAGCTACAGCCATGCCAGGTCCTTAACCCACTGTGCCACAGTGGGAACTCCCCGTTTTTGTGTCATGTGCACCTAAGCGTGTGAGAGCCGTTCACACTCCTTTGCTTCTTGCCACTAGCAGTTTACAGAGTCAGACTTCAGCTGCCACTGTTTGCCTTCCATTCGGACTGCTCTTTCTTGGCCAGTTTGTATCCAGTCCCGGCCCCATCAGCCTCCCTGCCTCCGGCTGCTGCCAATTAGAGGTCTGACCTCAGAGGACACCTCCCTCTAACAGGCCTCGTGCCGTTTCCAGTTTCGGCAGGCGAGCTTTACAGGCTTCCTGGGGTAACGTGGTGCATGTCACCTCCTCACAGAGGACCTGCCACGCGCCACATGCTGCAGGGACAGGGCCCGCGCGTGGCCAGGCCTCTGCGACATGGCCCCGGCACATCTGCCATTGAAATAGGGTGCTTCTCTGCTGAGGGTGTTACGCGTTCTCACGAAAATGGAGACTGCAGGGCAGAAAAGTGCCCTTTTCTTCACCCTGATTCCCGAGACCCAGTACAGGCCCGCAGCGGTAACTGTCCCCCAGTGGGGAGGGTGGGCGGTGGGCTGTGCGTCCCTGCAGGAGTGGACCTAACGGGCTCAGAACACAGCTGCACTGTGTCACTCCAGCTGGACCTCGACTGGGGGGACACGCCTGGCCCTCTGTCCCAGGTGGACCTGCCAGACTCAGATTTGGGCCCAAAGCTTTGTGTTTTACCAGGATGGGGTGCCCGCTATTGCAAATGATGCCAATAGCCCGTGTCAGCAGGAGCCTGCACTTCAGGGCGTCCAGCGAAGGGCTGCCCTGGACACAGCGGGGCCCCGCGGGAGTCGGTGCCATGCTCCCCCCTGGGAAGAGGGCGCCTGTGTGGGGCCTCAATACCCCCGTTCCCAGTGCGCCGAGCCGTGTCGGGGTGGCGCCCAGGGGGATGGGTGCCCCCGGCCGAGAGTGACTGGGCTGGCCCGGTCACGCACATGGGCCACAGGGAGACGTGCTGCTCCCCTGTCGTGGGGGATGTCTGCCCTGAGCCTGGCTCTTGTCACCGCGCGGTAGCTGCCGGGTCTGAGTGGCTGCAGGGGAGCTTCAGACACTCACAAGGGTAGACGTGCAAGGACCCGAGGTAGCTCCAGGGGCCCTGGAGTCGCCCCCTGCCCAAGGGCCTGGGCAGCAGGAAACCCAGGGAGGGGGTCCCAGCCCTGCTGTGGCCCCTCTGTCCTCTCACCAAGTGCCAGCCCCTGGCTGGGCTCTGAAAGGCTGGGTCCCACAGTCCACGGGAGTCTGCCGGGCAGGTGCCAGGAGCTGGGAGAGGTGGGCGGTGGGAGAGCCGAGCCAACAGGGGCCGATCTGGACCCACCGCCACCCACCAAGCACTGCCAGGGGCCAGTGGCTTCAGGGGTGCAATCATAGCCCATATTGACTCTCGAAAACGAGCAGAACACAGAAGCCTACCAAGGAGAGTCCACAACTCACACCTCACAGCAGCTCCACCCAGAGGTAACAGCGCTGCCGGTGTCGCTGTTTCACTCCAGCCGGTCCTCAGCCGCCCGCAGGTGCGCGCCCTGCCTGTGTTCACAGGACACAGACTGCGCAGACGTGCAGCACTTACGCGTGCACACAGCAGGAACCACTGGCATGGGTCACACCCAACACTTGCACATGTGGCCACAGAAACCACAAGAAATAATGTTCGTACACATAAAAGAATGCAGGGAGTGGTTCAGCAGCAACAAACCCAACTAGTACCTGTGAGGACTCAGGTTCGATCCCCGGCCTCGCTCAGTGGGTTAAGGATCTGGTGCTCCCGTGAGCTGTGGGGTAGGTCGCAGACGCAACTTGGATCCCGCATTGCTATGGCTGTGGTGTAGGCTGGCGGCTGCAGCTCCGATTCGACCCCTAGCCTGGAAACCTCCATATGCCATGGGTGTGGTCCTAAAAAGACAAAAATAAAATAAAACAGTGCAATACAATGGGTGACATCCATCACTATGCCGCTTTTATTGGTTAGAAGTAAGTCACACTCTCCGCTCCAATTGTGAGGCGGGGCATGACTGCCTGGCGGTCACACCAGGGGTCTGCCACATGCTGTGATACGGGACTTCCCAAAGTCCCAAGACAACTGTAACATGCAGCAAAATTTGGGTACCACTGATCCAAGGAACTTTACTGTCACCTCATTCCAGGGGCAGGTGGGTCTTCACTTGCGGGCCAGATGCTGACCAACAGCCTAGAGGCAAAGCTCGTCACTTGCGGATGCTCGGCGGACAGCCCTGGGCAGACACGGCAGACGCAGCTGGATGCACCGCCTGGAAGTGTAGAAGCAGGGCAGACGAGGCGATTCATTCAGCAAATTATTTAAAAAGCCACCTACAGTTTTACTCTACTATCCAAGCAGCACCTACCTTGCAAGGCTTAAGGCAATGAAGCAATCATTTTTTTGTAAAATTAAGAATATTTTTCTGATTTTTTTTGTCTTTTTGCCTTATCTAGGGCCACACCCGCGGCATGTGGAGGTGCCCAGGCTAGGGGTCTAACAGGAGCTGTAGCCGCCGGCCTTCACCACAGCCACAGCAACGTGGGATCCAAGCCGCGTCTGCGAACTACACCGCAGCTCACGGCAACGCCAGATCATTAACCCTCTGAGCGAGGCCAGGGATCGAACCCGCAACCTCATGGTTCCTAGTCAGATTCATTAACCACTGAACCACGACAGGAACTCCAAGAATCTTCTTCCGATTTTTTAGAGCAAGCAAAAACAGTTATTCATGTGGGTCTTTCCAAAAAAAGAAGTGGTGTTGGAGTTGCCACTGTGGCACAGTGGGTTAAAGGATCCTTCATTGCTGCAGCTGTAGTGTAGGTTGTAGCTGCAGTTGGGATTCAATCACTGGCCCAGGAAATTCCAAATGCCACAGGTGCTGCCAAAAAAAGAACAAAAAATGGCATAAAGAGAAAGCGGGGAATATCTGTATCTATTCTCTTGTATCCTATTTTTTTTACAAATAAAATTTATAATTAAAAAATAAGAAGCAAAAAGAAGTTCCTGTTGTGGCTGAACAGGTTAAGAACCCAACCAGTATCCATGAGAATGTGGGTTCAATCCCTGGCCTCGCTCAGTGGGTTAAGGATCTAGCATTAACACGAGCTGTGCAGTAGGTCAAGATGCAGCTAGTATCCTAGGCCGGGAGCTGTAGCTCCAATTGGATCCCTAGCCTGGAATCTCAATATGCCTCGGGGGCAACCCTAAAACTACAAAATTAATTTTTTTTAAAAAAAGCCTGTGTTTTATAAGTGAGAAAAGCCAAAGAGACAGAAATGTGCTTAAAATGTAAATGATCGGCACCCGACCAGTTTCTGAAATTCGTAAAGAAACAAGAGGGAATCCACTGTAACCTCGGAGGGACGGGGCCAGAGGCCAGGCCGGTCACCCCCGAGGGACGATGACCGCCAGAGACCCTCCCCCGCCCAATTTCAGAAACCCTCGGGTTGAAAGAGCGCCACGAACAGTCGTCTCAGCCCCCAGAGCAAGCGCCACAGGCCGGCCACCCTGGGGACAGGCTGGGGGACCAGGTCCGGGGCACCCTCGCCCCCTGCCGCCTGCAGGGCTCTCCTGAGGGGGGCGGGGCGATGACTCAGCGCTTTTACTTCCCGGTGGCTGAGGCTCATGGGAGATATGCAGATGAGCGCAGAGCACCATGGGAAATGGCCCTTTATATGCCCAGGTGGGGCCTGTCGCTTCCTTTCCCTCCTGGGGCGCTCACAGGAGCGAGGCGCTAGGCCTGGCGAGAGCCCTCAGACTGAGGAGAGGGTCTGGGGCCCGCGGGCCGGCTGAGCGTGCGGCTTAGAGACAGAAGAGCGCCCGCTGCCCGCCACGCGCCACCCGCTGTAGTCCAGTGGCTTCAGGCCAGCCGGGTCGGCTCAGGTGGGGGTGATTCTGTCAGGTTCGGTCGTCAGGTTCTCTCAGATTTTTACCTGGTTCTGATGGGTTCTGCCAGGTTCCCTCAGTTTCTCTCAGGTTCCCTCAGATTTCAGCAGGTCCAGTGAGGTTCTGTCAGGTTCTCATGGGTTCCTTTCAGGTTCTGGCCGGTTCCATCAGGTTCAGTCAGATTCTCTCAGATTCTGACCAATTCCTTCAGGTTCAGTCAGAGTCCCTCAGGTTCTGTCAGTTTCCCTCAGATTTCAGCAGGTGCAGGGAGGTTCTGGCAGGTTCTCATAGGTTCTTTCAGATTCTGACCAGTTCCATCAGGTTCAGGCAGATTCCTTCAGGTTCTGTCAGTTTCTTTCAGGTTCTGTCAGTTGCTCTCAGGTTCTGTCAGTTTCCCTCAGATTTCAGCAGGTGCAGGGAGGTTCTGGCAGGTTCTCATAGGTTCTTTCAGATTCTGACCAGTTCCATCAGGTTCAGGCAGATTCCCTCAGGTTTTGAGCAGTTGGGTCAGGTTCAGTCAGATTCCCTCAGGTTCTGCCGGTTTTTCTCAGGTTCCATCAGGTTCTGACAGATTCTGTCAGTTTCTCTCAGGTTCTGTCAGGCAGGACTGACTGGGGTTGGGGTGGGTCCCAGAGGTGGGGTGTTGGGATTCGGGCGGGCGCGGGGAGGCGGGTGACCCGCAGAAGGGCAGAGCTGCGGGGGGGCGGGGGGCAGCCCAAGGCCCCCTGTGCCCCGTGGTCCCTGCAAGGTCCGCTCCCACCGCGCCTGCCGGGGGCGCTGACCTCACGTGCTTTCCTTCTCAGCGCCCAGAGGACGCGGCAGCCGCACCAGCCGAAGACGTTGCGGACGCGCATCCCTCCCCGCCTCTGCAGGTCCCCGGGTCCCCCCGCCCCAGGTCCCCTGGCAAGAGTCGCCTCCCCCCCACCCCCCCCCTCGTCCCCCCGACCCTCCCTGTCCTTTGCCGCCGCAAAGAGTCCTGCTCCGGGTCCCGCACTCGGGAGGCAGGCGGCGAGGCCATGTGCCCCCCGGTCGGCGGGCGGCACTCGGCGGAGGGCGCGTCCTGCCTCTACGCGGCCTGGATGTATCAGCTCCAGCACGGCAGCCACATGAGGATGTGCTTCGCTTGCTTCAAGGCCGCCTTTCAGGAGCTGAAAATGTCCCTGGAGTCCGAAGACTGGGAGGACCAAGACTGGGACCCCGAGCTGATGGACTACATGGAGGAGGGGTCCGAGCAGGGCTTCTTCCCGGGGCAGCCCGCCCTGGCCGCGGGCCTCGTGGCGTCCGAAGAGGTGGGCCTGAACCACCACTTTGTGCCCATGGAGCTGGAGCCTCAGGACGCCGCGCCCCTGGGCCTGGGCGCCGAGGAGGCCGACTGGACCCAGGGCCTTCCCTGGCTCTTGGGGAGGCCTGCCGTCTGCTCGCACTGGCCCAGCCCCTCTCCTCCGAGGCAGGGCTTCCTCAGGGTGGACCTGCCGCCGGGGGAGCCCATGGTGTTGGAGCTGGGCACCACCCAGGCCGTGGACCCCGTGGAGGCCAGGGCCTGGCTGCTGGACCTGCAGGTCCTCTACATCGTGGGCTGCTACGACGCCGTGTACCTGCGGAAGATGAAGGCGGCGCGGGCCCTGCAGAGCCCAGGCCAGTGCTGGGAGCTGCTGCTGGAGCCGGAGGAGGTGTGGGTGGTGCAGTACCAGGACGCGCCCCAGCAGCAAGACCTGCACCGCTGGAAGCTGAGCGTTCTGGAATCCTCGCCTTCGGGGGAGGATGAAGAGCTGGTCCCTGCGGACTCGGCGCTGCTCAAGAGGGGCTTCACCGTCCTGTCCTATCTGCCCAGGGCCGTGAGGGAGGCAGAGGAGGGGGCCTCGGCCTCTAGGCCACAGCCCTCGCCCCTGGGGTGGGAGCCCGTCGGCGGCAGTGGGCTCCGAGGGCCCGGGGAGAGCCTGGCTGTCACGGGAGCCCCCGCCCTGGGGGAGCTGCCGCGCTTCCAGCCCCTCGGCCCGGGCCCCCAGAACTGAGGGCCTGAGGCCCCAGGGGTCACCGGTGTCCTCGCTTCCCTGGGACCCTGGAGGCTGGGAGGGACTGGCAGCTGCCTCTGCACAGCAGCCGGGGTAGCAGCTGGCGAAGGACGGGGACTTGGGGGACTT
>PVHT021183571.1:357192-428381 GCA_004024745.2 Catagonus wagneri
GAGGAAGCACGGTGAGCGGTCCGGGCACTGAGAAGTGGGACCTGCTTCAGCATCAGGTAGATGGGTCCAAACACCAGGAACTGAGAAGTTCTCTGTCTGATGTCATGGAGTTAGGCACGTGAGGTTATTCAGGGCGTCTGTGGAGTAGGAGAAGGAAGGGAGTGACACAGGTCTGTGCAGCTGGCCAGGGTGCAAGGGCTATCTCAAGTGTGACACACCCGCAGGAACACCCTGGAGTCTGGGTGCTTTACCCAGCAGCCTCTGGGCTCCACTGGACCCTGTTATCCGCACTGGGGCTCTGCTGTGGGAGAGACCTTGTTTCAAACATCGGCTACTTTATGCACTTTGGCTATTTAGTTCCTGTTTATCTGTGTGTCGTTTTTAATGAATTAAAAGTCATAGAGTTTTGCACCAAGCTCTGCCTGGGGCTCTTCCTCAGAAAGTCCGTGTTGGCTCACCTGTCCTCTCCCTCCCAGGAACCCATCAGTCCTGGCAACCCCTGCTTCACCGGTCAGAGTTGCCCAGGATGACTGAGAAGATCTGTAGCTTCCAGCGGAGTGATGGTTAGGAAGCCCGAGGGTAACCCTTTCTGGGTCTTTCCTATTTTATTTCTTGGGAAGGACAGAGGGTGGGACCAGAGAAAGTATTTCTGGAACAGTAGAAGCCATGGTGGGCAGCATCTGTTTTCCTTCCTACCTCCAGATACTCTGAGAACCAAGTGAATATTCAGTCAAAATCCCAGGCATGGTTTGTGGAACTTTGGAGACACACACACACACTCCTGGTTACTCACACCAGTGACCCGTGTGACGTGGGCACGTACCACGCAGACCAACATAGGATGTTGGTAAACTGCAGCGTCAGTATTTCACATTTGCGCGATGACTCTTCTGTGATTGGTGCTGGACGTAGTCAATCACTGAATATTTAATGAACCCTGTTGTGCCCCACGTGTGCCATGTTCCAGGCACAAGGGACACAGAACAGATGGAGAGTTCCATGCAGTGGCAATGGATTTTCCAGTCCAGGGAGGAGCAGGGTAATAAAAGATGTGGCTGAGGACGGAGAGGGTGGTGAGTGAGCCAGGTGGGCACCGTCCAGAGAACCGGTCCCTTCCAGCCCACCCCTCCTTGTCTCACTTGCTTTGCCCACTTACTGACCTCTGTCCCCTCTCTCCTTCCAAGGGACTGGGACGCTGCAGGGTGGAAGCCTCTCCACGTACTCTGCCACTTGTCTCAGCGGAGCAGAAACGCCTGCAGCCTCTCTTCTCACACTCTGGTCATCATGCACTTACAGACTGTCCTTTCATTTTTTTATTTTAAAAAATTTTTATTTGTTTTTATTTTTTGTTTTTTAGGGCCACACATGGGGCGTATAGAAGTTCCCAGGCTAGGGGTCAAATTGGCGCTGAGCTGCCGGCCTACACCACAGCCACAGCAATGCCAGATCTGAGCCTCATCTGTGACCTACACCGCAGCTCAGGGCAACCCCCAAATCTGTACTAGTCAGGTTCATTACCATCGAGCCACAACAAGAACTCCCAGACTGTCCTTTTAAAAATAACTTCCAGGAGTTCCCGTTGTGGCTCAGTGGTTAACGAATCTGACTAGGAACCATGAGGTTGCGGGTTCGATCCCTGGCCTTGCTCAGTGGGTTAAGGATCTGGCGTTGCCGTGAGCTGTGGTGTAGGTCGCAGGCGTGGCTCGGATCCCGCGTTGCTGTGGCTGTGGCGTAGGCCGGCAGCTACAGCTCCTGTTAGACCCCTAGTCTGGGCACTTCCACATGCCGCGGGTGCGGCCCTAGATAAGGCAAAAAGACAAAAAAAAAAAAAGAAAGAAGGGACACCTGGCCCTGGTCACTGAGCTTGGGCACATCTTGCCTGTATCCAGGCCACTTAGGGCGTGAGACTGTGTCTCTCATCTCCTCCCTGGACACTGTATGTGGCCCGGGCCAAACCCACGCATGCTGGACCCCTGCCTGGACCCCTCTTGGCTCCAACCAGGGCTCCACTCTCCCATTTTTGTCTGGTCCCTGCTGCCCCCAACACACAGACTGGAAGGTCTGGTCACCTCCACCCTCTTCATCCAGAGAGCTTGTTCTGAGCTCATATCTGCCCCCAAGATGCCACCGCTTCTGCTCCCTCATGTGGGCACAGCCCCGACGGCCCCACCCAGTCGGTTCTGTGCACCTGTGGCCGGAGGTCCAGTCCTGGCTGCCACCCTCCATCAGTCACCTCAGCCGGCCACCGCCATGGCCCCCAGGAGCTCCTGCTGGTTTTGTGGGCCCTGAGGCTTCACCCCCTTCCTCAGGGGAAGGGTCCAAACAAGGGAAGAAGCCCTGGGGAGTGGCCGTGTCAGAGCTCGGCCTGCACCCCCATCCTCCCAGCCCCCCGCTGCCTCTAAGGGCCTTTCCTGCCCGCAGGTGACGGGCCCGCACCCAGCCTGGCACAGCGGGGTCCCCCAGGCCCTGTGGATGCCTCAGAGCCCTAACTGATCCCGTCCACCAGGCGGAGCGCGGAGCTGCCTGCCCTCTGGTGGCAGGACAGGGACAGGGCCAGGCGCTGGCCCAACCCCAGTTCCTGGCTGGACACACCAGGCCTGGAAGGGAGTGCCAAGTTCGTGGGAGTCCAGCCCGTCACGGCCTTGAGTCGGCTTCTGCAATGGGCTGACTGAGGGGCATGGACACGCGAGAGGGTGTCACCAGGCTGTCAGGCTGTCCCCGAGAAGTGAACACCCCTACCACTTCCTGATGGTTTGGGGGTCCAGGATCTGGGAACTTTAATGACCTCCCCGAAGGGCTGTGGTGGTGGGAACCCCCTCCAGGGCTCCAGACCCTTGCCCCTGATGGCTCCTCCCCTCGTGGCCATTGAGGGGGTTCAGGCCCACGGACGGGGCCCGTCCCCCAGCCCGTGGGCAGCAGGAGCCTGGCTCTGACCAGCACCAGAACGCAAGCGCACAGGGCCTTCATGGGGACCAAGCCGCGTCCCACCTGTGCCATTTTCCATGAGCCTGACTCTGCCGAGCCGTCCCTCCAGCTCCCTCACCTCTGAGAAGGTCTAGAAAGGAGCTCGGCTCTCTCCTGCTGGCAGTTATGGACTCGAATCTGTTTTTGCCACTTTGATGGGCTGGGGAGCCTCTGACACACTCACAGGGCCTCAAAGATAGCTCTCGCTCCGCAGCCTCCACTCCTGCGCCTGGACCAGCCTGCCCACTGCTGCCCACGCCCTTGATGACAAAGGCCTGGGGGGCACAGCTGGAGGCACAGCGGGCAGAGCCGCCCCAAGAAGCCCCCCTGCTCGGGCCTCAAAGGGACTCCTAGGGGACACAGCTCTGCCTGGAACTCTCAGCCATCCCTGGGGGACCCTGCAGGGGGAGGCGGGGGCACAGTGGGGAGCAGGCATTCCAGAAGGGTGACCCCTGGGAGTTCCTGTTGTGGCGTGGCGGAAACGAATCCGACTAGTAAACATGAGGTTGCAAGTTCGATCCCTGGCCTTGCTCAGCAGGTTAAGGATCTGGCGTTGCCGTGAGCTGTGGTGTAGGTCACTGATGTGGCTCAGATCTGGCATTGCTGTGGCTGTGGTGTAGGCTGGCAGCAACAGCTCCTGTTAGACCCCTATCCTGGGAACCTCCGTATGCTGTTTGTGCAGCCCTAGCAAGACAAAAAAAAAAAAAAAAGGGCTGACCCCTGGAGTTCCCTGGTGGCTCTGTGGGTTAAGGATCTGGCATGGTCACTGCTGTGGCCTAGGTTCGATCCCTGCCCCGGGAAATTCCATGTGCCACAGCACGGTGGAAAAAAAAGAGAAAAGAAAAAAGAGAATCCCAGAGGCTGGCTGTGGCCCTGGGTTTGGAGCCAGAGGGCCTGAGTGTTCCCACAGCTCCGTTCCCTGGACCACGACGTCACTCCAGGCCCACGTCTCCAGTGCACTGGCCTGGCTCACTAACGCACATCCACCGAGTCAGGTGTGCAGAGGGAACCTGTTCGTCAAAATGCGCGTCATGGACAATGACTCAGAACACGTCGGAGACAAAGGAAGAAAAGCTCTGGCGGAGGCAGAAGCCGGTGCCTGGCACACACAGGCTCCGGAAGCAAGCTGCGTAAGTCATCTTTCCCCTGTGTTCCTGTGCTGGTCCCGAGCATCACTGTCTTGCTGGACCTGAATGCAGGCCTCCTTTCCTCTTTCACTTAATGACCTCAGCACATCTCGTGCTTGTATTTGGTTTATAGTTAAGCAAGCCCACTTCGCTCCCCAGTGTTCTGATGACTTTTTTTTTGTCTTTTTGCCTCATCTAGGGCTGCACCTGCAGCATATGGAGGTTCCCAGGCTAGGGGTCTAACAGGAGCTGTAGCCGCCGGCCTTCACCACAGCCACAGCAATGTGGGATCCGAGCCGCGTCTGCGACCTACACCACAGCTCACGGCAACGCCGGATCCTTAACCCACTGAGCAAGGCCAGGGATCGAGCCCACAACCTCATGGTTCCTAGTCGGACTCATTAACCACTGAGCCACGACGGGAACTCCTCTGATGGCTTTCTTGAGTAAACACAAGCTTGCAGGTCTCCCAGAGTCCCCTAGGGCTCCCTCCCTATCTCTGGTCCCCTAGCGGGACCTGCACAACTGCCGGCGGCGTAGCTACCCCACTGCCTCCCTAGCAGCGTTAAACACGGACATCACTAAAGACGAACGACTCCTGCCCTGAGCCCTCTCAGATGTGAGATGGTCCGGGTGCAGGTGACAAAACCCTGAGCTCTGGCCACCTGCGGCCCGTTTCTCCCTCCATGGCCGGGCCAGGGCTGCTCCCTTCTCATCCCCTGATGCGCTTCTCTTTGCCTTTGCCTGCGCCAAAGAGGAGGTTCCCGGATCCTCCACGGCGCTCACAGAGCAAACTGCCCCCCAGGGGTGTCTTCGCAAAGCAGACTGTACTTCCGAGGCCCCTTGGGAAAACTGCCTTCCGTTTCACAGTGTTTAGTCATCCTGGGCAGAGTTGGAAATATCGATGAGTAATAAAGTAATTCCTGTAACTGAGCAGGACCTCGGGCGGCAGGGGACAGCCCCTCCCCCGTGTCCTGTGCCGAAGCTCCTCCCTAGGGTACCTGCTGCACGTTCCTGAGCTGTTCCACACACGTGAAAACCCTCCACGGAAAGGAAGATGTTAACTACTTGATTATGAGCACGTGCCGGGGCCTCCCGGAGCCTAAAGACTGACAATGTGAACCGCTGTGACTCGGCCGGCCGTGTTACCGCGCCATCAGCCCGTCAGAGAATCGCACGAGCCGATCACGCCCTTCTGTGCCCTCTCGCCCTTAGGCGGTTTCTTGCAGCACCTGGGTTAATGGTCTTGCGTTGTCGCTGCAGCGGCTTGGGTTTGCTGCTCCCTGGCCTGGGAACTTCCGTATGCTGCAGGCAGTCTCGGCCAAAACAAACAAGCCAACCAACGCTTTCCAGAAACCCACCGGAAGTTCTGGCCTTATGGGCACCGGCTACCTGGACTTCTTGCTTGATGCCCGCGGTAAACGCCGCACTTTCCCACTTTCCCTCCCACAACCCGGTGTCAGGAACCGGTGTCAGACCAGGGGAGCCGAGCTGGGCTTGTCAGCAACCCTAGGACAATGTCTCAAAATACAGGAAATGTCTCAAAATACAGGAAAACTAAGACAGGCTAGTGGGCCCACTGTACTGCAAGTGGGGAAGTGCTTTATTCTATTTAGAAACAAAGTAACGGTGAGTCCCCATGCGCTTTGAAGACCTCTACGAATTTAAGCCTCACAAGAGTCACAGCGACCGCTAGCTGCAGCGCCGGAGAGGCGTCCGGAACCCAGGCTGGACCCGAACACCCAAAGGCCACCGGCGCGACTCAGAAGGAAGGAGGAGCCTGTGAGTGCCGCCGGGGTGCGTGGGGGCGCCGCCCGGAGGCGGGGCGGGCGGGAGTAGGTAGGCCGGAGGCGGGGCGGCCGGAGGGGCGGGGCGTCCGGAGGCGGGGAAAGGGGCGGGGCGGCCGGAGGGGGCGGGGCGGAGGCTCCGAGCCTCACACCCTCCCACCCGCAGGGGCTGCAAGGGCGGAGCGGTTTGATAAAGACAGGCGTCTGCGGCCTCTGGGGACTTGGGGCAGCCGAGCCGGGAAAGCGCAGGACGGGGCGGGGAGGATCCACTGAGGATCACGGGGGCCAGGAAGTCAGCTGCCGACCAGGCCAGGTTTATGACCACCTCACCTTGAGGAGGAGAAGCAGCCAGCCCAGGAAAGTAAATTGGGAGCTGTCAGTAACTAAAGGACACTAGGCAAAAGCATCCAGAAGTTAAGCTCAGGTGATCACAGGCAGAACGTGGAATGTGTGCTTTTTCAGATTAACATTTTAATTGCCTACACGATAGAAAGGTAAACAAAATGTACACTAACCTCCTTACTCTTATATTATCAAATACCCTCCCTGCAGCATGACTAAAGCTGGCACGGTGAGGAGTGCCCGCCCAGAAGTACCGGAAGCCAGAAAGTCTTTAGCAACGCGAGTTGCAACACAGAAGTTTAGGTGGTCCCATAGGCCAAGTACACTTTTGCTATCTGAAACAAGGGTTTAAACACAGGGAGGGGTATTTTAAACAGACAAAAAACTTGTTCTCCAAAGAAGAAAAAAGTACCTAGTTATCAGGACAATTCAATTTAAAACCACAGGGAGACACCACTCGCATCTATTAGAATGACTACTAATTTTTTAAGTGCTGGGAGTTCCCTGGTGGCCTAGTAGTTAGGATTTGGCTCCTTCACCACTTGGGCCAGGTTCCGTCCCTGGTCTTGGACATCAGGTCGCTGCATGCTGCGGCTGAAAAAATAAATAAAAAGTGCCGACGAGGATGTAGGGAACTTGGAGCCCTTGTTCACTACTCGTGGCATGCAGGTTGAAAGTCATGGCGGAATATCTGTCAGTTTCTAGTGACACTGAACACTCCTATCCTTTGACCTGGTCCTGGATATCTGGACAGAGAAATAAAAACATATGTCCACACAAAGACTTCAGAAAGAAGGTTTGCAGCAGCTTTATTCACAATAGGCCAGACCTGCAGCCAGCCCAAGTGTCCGTCACAGAGTAGAGGAACACGGGGCCGTCCTCAGCAATGGAAATGACCAACTGCTAATGCGCGAAACAACATAAGGTTCTCGAAAACATTATGCTGGGCGGAGAAGACTTACACAAACTATGTACTTGGTGCTTCATTTATATGATTCCTAGAATATCCAAAACCACAGTGGAAAAAAATCGGAACAGTGAATGCCTCTGGTCGGTATGGGTGGACATGGAATGGGAAGGGCAGGAGGAAATTTTCTGGGTGATGGGCTTGTTCTGTTTGCCTGGATAGCATCTTGGCTCACACGCTGGTTGTATTTGCTAAAGCTCAACAAATGTATGACTAGGATTTATGGACTTCATTGTAAATTTAACATTAAAAATATGTGAACAAATGCTACATGCTAACGCGTGCTGAAGTACTGGGGGGAAGTGTGCTTATACTTGCAACATAATCATATTGTTTTTTATAAAAAAGTGTGTTTTTGGAGTTCCCTTCTTGGTGCAGCGGAAGCGAATCCAACTAGTAACCATGAGGTTGTGGGTTCCATCCTTGGCCTCGCTCAGTGAGTTAAGGATTCGGTGTTGCCTTGAGCTGTGGTGTAGGTCGCAGATGCAGCTTGGATCTTGTGTTGCTGTGGCTGTGGTGGGACTGGCGGCTGCAGCTCGGATTTGACCCCTAGCCTGGGAACCTCCATTTGCCGCGGGTGCGGCCCTAAAAAGCAAAAAAAAAAAAAAAGTGTTTTTACCATAATGGTATAATAATGAGCACCTGTAAATCAACCTTCAGCACCAAAATCAGAGCATTTCCAGTAACTTGGGTCTATTCCTGTGCTTCTCCCCGTCCCAGTCTCCAAGACGTTTGGCGTTTTCCTGCTTTAAAAGGTACCGCCACATGTCTGTATGCTGTTATGTATTGTTAAGAATTTGTAGATGGACTGACGGATGTCAATCTTAATGGCAAAGTTTGGGCGGCGTTTACTGGGAACATTACTTCCACTTTGCTGAGTTTGAAATTATCCATTGAACAAAACCCTGAAGGGCAGGTTGGGGGTGAGGCGGGGGTCTGGTCTCTGGGTGGTCCACCCTGGACGAACGCTTTGCCCAGGGCCAGGAGCCCGGGATGATAGGCTTCCAGTGTTCTGAGCGGGCCAGCAGAATCGAACCCTCGCGGTCGGCTGGCAATCCCAGCTCTCGGAGCCGCCCGCACGACTGACCCTGCCGGCTCCCTTAGCCGTGGCAACCCCTCACAGTGGCCTCTGTGATTGGGCCCGGGGTGGGCACATGATCCTAAGTAGCCAATCATGGCCCAAGGATGTCTATTTAAGGCGGAGCCGACGGCGCGTTCTTGCCTTGGCTGGCTGGTGCCTGCGACTGTGCTTTTGTGCCTCGCAGTTGGAGGCGGCGCTGGCGACCCCAGAGAGCTTCCAAGACCGGACGGGCGTCCGCTTGGACCACGAGGCCCCTTGCTGCATGTCCCAGAAGGGTGATTTGGGTTGAGTCCCGAATAAGCCCGCGGGGTCTGGGTCCCAGGGCGTACAGTCACATATGCTTCTGGAATCCTGGCTCGTCAGTCTCTGCCAGCCTTCCCCGCAGGCCCACCACTCTGTGGCCCCCACAACGTGGCAAGGATGCGCCCCAGGAGAGAGCACAGGGGGCTGCGGATTGAATGCCGGGTCTTTATTGAGATACAACGCACCTACATAAAATTCGCTTATTTAAAATGTGTGGGGGAGTTCCCGCCATGGCGCAGTGGTTAACGAATCCGACTAGGAACCATGAGGTTGCGGGTTCGATCCCTGCCCTTGCTCAGTGGGTTAAGGATCCGGCGTTGCCGTGAGCTGTGGTGAAGGTTGCAGACGCGGCTCGGATCCCGCGTTGCTGTGGCTGTGGCGAAAGCTGGCAGCTACAGCTCCTGTTAGACCCCTAGCCTGGGACCCTCCGTATGCCGCGGGTGTGGCCCTAGAAAAGGCAAAAAAAAGTAAAATGTGTGGGAAATGGGGGGCAACATTCAGTCGATAGCCAGGCACGACTGCAAATCACACGGCCCCTGGGTCTGCGCGGAGCCCAGGCGCCGCTCGGCAGCTCGCCCCGGTCTTGGTCGCTGTGTTCTGGGTTGCACCCGCTGGTGCTGTGGGCTTGGCACTGTAACCCCCGCTGCGAGAAGGAAGCGCTCTTCTATTTCTGCCGTAAGAGCTTTTTTATCAGTAACAGATGTATTAGATCTGGGGGAGGGAGTGGGATGGACTGGGAATTTGGGGTTAATAGATGCAAACTATTGCCTTTGGAATGGATAAGCAATGAGATCCTGCTGTTGAGCACTGGGAACTATGTCTGGTCACTTGTGATGAAGCAGGATAATGTGAGAAAAAACGTATACACGTATGTGTGACTGGGTCACCTTGCTGTGCAGTGGGAATCTGACAGAACGCTGTAAACCAGCTATAATGGAAAAAATAAATATTATAAAAAAAACCCAAATCCAGATAGACTAGATCTGCTGTCTTTGAGACAAGTGTCAGATACTTTTCTGTTCATGTGCATCGCAGGATCTTTCTCCCTCACTCTGTGTGAGGTGAGCTGCCTCGAGGTGCTTGCTGTCAAACCCGGATGGTGAGGTCGGTCTCTCACTCACCACGGGTGCTGACCTAGCCTTTTATTTCATGTCTTTTGCATCCAAGTTCCTGAGTGAAACGGGCCTCTTGTCTTCTCTTCGCATTTGTCTGGTTAGGAGCCAGAGTGAGCTGGACACAGCCCACTCTCTCCCACTTTCTGGAACATTCTGTCCGAGACAGGACTTGACTGGTCCCTGGAATCAGGATGGGACTCTCATCAAGCTGCCTGGGCTCCAGGCTGGGGGAGGGGAGGGCTCTGGCAACCACGTTTTAATCTATTCCTGTGCTTTGCTTTGTTTTGCTCTTCTTTTTCCCACTTTACATTTTTTCAGGAATTTATCTACCTCATTTCTGTTTTCAATTTTGTTAGTTTGTACAGGTTTTGAATTCTATTATTTTATGTTATTTAAAAAATTATTGTTTTTTGCTGCACCCATGGCATGGGGAAGTTCCTGGGCTGGGGTGGAACATGCCCCTCACCAGTGACAACACTGCACCCTTAGCTGCTAGGCCACCAGGGAGCCGCGTCTGTGACCTACACCACAGCTCATGGCAATGCTGGATCCTTAAGCCACTAAGCAAGATAGGGGATCGAACCTGTGTCCTAATGGATGCTAGTCAGATTCGTTTCTGCTGCACCACGATGGGAACTCCCCAAATTCTACTGCTCTTCCGCTCTGGCTCTCCTGTTCGCCCAGCCCTCTCGGTCCCTCCCATCCTGCCAGGGGGCTTTGCTGTGGTTGCTCTTCCAGTGAGCGAGCATCTCTGCCCTTTGCGGCTTCCCTTGCACCTCCTCCTCGTGGCTCTGGGTTTGCTCTGAATTACGCTGCTTTTCTGGGTCCATGCTCAGCTGGAGCAGAGCCGGTCGGCGTCAGCTGCCCGTACGGCTCCGGCACCTCGATTATGTCCGACGGTCGTGACAGGTGCCCCTTCCTCGCGGGCACGACCCTGCACCCAGCACCTCCCCGCCGCCCAGACAGGAGCGCCGCTGGAGAGCATTCCAGGTCTAGCTTTGATTTGACCCCGGAACCCTCTGCTCCTGCCCGGCCCCCGGGCCCCCATCGGGAGCCTCCCGGGGGAACAGGCTTAGGGCTGGCCAGGGCTGGGCACTCGACCAGGCCCCCTTTGCCGGCTGCGATTGGGGGTGTCCTGGCTGGAGCTGGACTGTCGCTGTGCTGTCAGAGGCCCCAGCCCCCACCCTGGCGGGGACTGTTCCGTGGGACCTTCCGGGTGTGTGACGGAGCCCCGGGCATACCTGGGGTGGGCAGAGAGTGAGGCCTCAGGGGAAGGGGTGTTTGGAATTGTCGTGGCTGCCAGCTCATTGAGTGCCACTGGGGCAGCAGCTCAGCCTGGTAACTCACTGTCCAGTTGCACAGCACAGCTGGAGATGCAGAGATGGGCAGGCAGAGGTCTGAGCGGCCAGCTGGCCTGGCCCTGGGCACACAAAGTGCCCACGAGAAAGGAGACCACCGGAGGCCAGGGACAGGCTGGCAGCCTCAGTCCACTGGGGAAGGGGCACCCACCTTCCTTCTGGCCAGATCGGAAGCACAGGTGCCCCCGTCGTGAGGGCTTCACCGCTCGCCCACAGGCCGCTATTCCTGGGCCCTGGACGGTGTCTGCAGCCTGCTGCCGGGGCCGGCAGGAGCACATCTGGAGCCTGCCTGCAAGCGATGACAGAGGGTGGCGGGGCCCGGGCTCTGGCCGTGGCCAGAAGTGAGAGGTGACAGCGAGGAGAAAGGCCTCCCGGGGAAGGGTCCCCACCCGAGATCCCTCGGCTCGCGTGGACGAGGGCTGGACTCCAGAGGAGGCTGCAGGGACCTGCCTCCTGTCCAGGAATAGGGCTCGGGGCCCTCTCGTGTCTGTGAGTGACAGTAGGCAAGCTCCAGAGAGCACCTGCTCTTTATGGCCCACCTGAGCCAGGCATTCAGGCCGGAAATGGGCTCCCTGAGTCTGGAAAGTACTCAGGGGACCACAAAGAGGGGTGGGGAGCTTGGGTTCAAAGTTCAGGGTTGACTTGCTGAGACGCTGCAGCCCCTCCGTCTGCCCAGCGTGTGGGTGCTGAGGCCCCGCGGAGCCTCAGCCTGCTGCGGGCTGGCATCGGGGTGGGGCGCTCCCGAGCGGGGTCTGCTAACCCGGTGACCTGACTGAAGACCTGGCCGGGACTCCAAGTGTCAGACCCCGGTCGCGCAGAGCCTGAAGGCTGCTCTGCCCGCTCCCGCCGGTGCCGTCCGTCCAGGGCCCTGGGTGACCCAGCGCTTCCTGGCATTGTCCCTGGCCGGGCTGAGCACCCGCACACGCTGCTTCTCCCCTCTGGGAGACCCCCGCGGGCCCTGCTCCCTTCCCCAGGCGAGGTCACGCTTCCTCCTCCAGATCTCTGGGAAGGTTTCCCCCCCCATGGAAGCTGCCAGAAGCCGCAGCCCACAGCCCCCGCCGGTGCCTGCCAGCAGCCCGCCTGGGCGCGGCCCGGTCCTTCTCCGGTCGGTAACGGCTTCCCTTCCCAGGGGTTGGATTGTGCAAGCTCCCCGCCGCCCCCAGCTCCCACCCCAGCTCGCTTGGTGAACTAGTTCTGTTGATTGAGCGGGGATGATCGTCGATGCTGGTGGCGGGGGCAGGGCACGGTCCCCACCGCCCTGGATCCGAGCAGAAGGCTCCTGAGGGGGCCGGCCGGGCTGGGGGAGAAGGGAGGCCCGCGGGGCACACGGCCCAGCGGGTCAGGAGCCGGGTCACTGAGGGGGAGCCGGGCCCAGAGCGCAGGCCGCTGTAAACAGCCTGACTCAGCTTTCTCAGGAGGAAGGCGGGGGCCCTGCTGAGGTCCTGCTCCGGGGCAGCCGCTGGGGGGAAGATAGGGCTACAAGTAGGGGAGGCGAGGTGCTGAGAGCGGGCTGCGGGGCGACCTCAGCGTGGCTCCCCCCAGTGCCGTGGGAGGCCGGTGGGCTCTGGAGCCCGGCGAGGGCTGCCGTGGGATCCTGCAGTGGGGGGGCGTCCCCTGGGGCCGGACTCTGGCCTTCAGGGGCAACTGGCCGGGTGGCCCTTTGAAGATGGAGCATGGTTTCCTCAGCCACGGGTGTCTGCCTCCTGTGAAGGAAGCAGGGCCTCAGCTTCGGCTCAGGATGGGGTGAGGGGTGAGCGCTTCCTGTGGGGGTGAAGCCCCTTGGCTGTCCCCTGCGAAGGATGGCCTGAAAGCCGTACCCCTGGAAAGGACGCGAGGGCCAGGGGACCGCAGGGTCCGGGGAGGAGGGGCTGGGGTCTTAAGAGGGGCAGCCCGCAGCCAGCTCTCAGGCCTGTGTGACAGTCTGGAGGCTCCCTGTGCACACACCTCGTGGCTCTTGGAGCACAAGGCTGGCAGCAGAAGCCTGGACCCAGCCCTGGGGAGCCCCCACTGTGGAGGCTGAGGGGCCCTCCTTGGATCGGCCCCCCGCTTGCTCAGAGGCCCCGAGAGCCTTCCCATGGAGGGGCCACAGTGAACTGGGTGCAGAACCCCACTGCTGCCAGCCCTCGGAAGCCCCTCCAGGTCTCCTCTCTTCCTTCAACGTCTGAGGGGCTGGCTGCTTCACTGCTCTGGCCAGCGAGTGACTGACAAGCAGAGCCCCCTCCCAGCCACGATGGACGATGAACGCTGGGGTATAAGCAAGACCTAAACTCTCCTTGTCAGCCCCCAGGCCCGGGGGCTGTTTGTTACACAGCTTCCCCAGCCCGGCCTGACCGAGAGCATCCAGGGCCGGATGCGGCCACCTGGAACATGCAGGGCCGGGGACTGCTCTGTGGGCACCTGCCAGGCGAGAAGCAGGGTTCCCCGCAGGGGCCCAGGAGGACATCCGAGAGCAGGCTGCGGGGCACGCAGGCCCGTGGGAGAGCCCCACACAGGGCTCAGGTTTGCCCACTTTCCTCAGCCTCCCTCCAGCTCTGACCACTCGGGTAAAAAAGCAGGCACGGGGGACGAAGGGACCGTGCGGGAGGCTGGACCGGGAGCCCGAGAAGCTGCCACTACCCCCAGGGCAGCTTCTCAGGGCAGGCTGCCCAGCCCCGCCCCAGCCTCCCCGCACCAGGGCCACTCCCCAGAGCCCCGCAGCTCTCGCCTGTCACCGCTGAGGTGCCTTCCCCTTCCTGGTGTCAATAATCAGATGGTCTTTTCTGCCATCATTTGGAAACAAGACACCAGCTATTTTCTCCATCAAGCCGCTCTCCTCCTCACCCTCCCAAGTAACGAGGAAACCTGCGAAGACTCGTCCTGTCACCGCCCCCCTGCCCGCCTGTCCTGGGACCTCGGGAAGGACTCCACCTTTGACTCCCCGCCCCCAACTCTAACTTTTTTAGCGCCAGCCTGCTGACAGATGGCCTGGCAGCGGCCCCTTCTACAGCAAGGGTCCCTACTCAGGGCCTCCTTCCGCCAGCTCCCGGGAGATGTCACTACCAATTTTCCACTCCCGTCAGCTGCATGCAAGCACAGGCACACAAACCACGTGTGTGTGAGCACAGGTGACCTCCCAAGTGCACCGTGCTGTGCCCGTGCGTGGGTGTGCACGCTCGGACGCGCGGGCATGCCCGGCACGCACACCTGTGTGTGCAGGTGCAGGTGTCGCACGGGTGCAGATGTGAGGGCAGGGACAGAGCTGGCAGAGGGCGCTGAGCACTTCTCCCTCGTCCCTGCACCTCTCTGCCCGGAGCTGGTTCTGTCTCATTCCCGTTTCCCAGGAGGCCTCTCTGGGCCCCTTTCTGGCCGGGCTCAGGGTGTCCGAGTTGGGTGCTGGGTCTGCACTAGCCCGTGAGTCCTGGGAGCGGCTGAGGCTGCTGGAAGGTGCTCTCCCCCAGGCTCTGCAGGCTCCTAGTCGCACAAGGAGCCCGAGGCCAGCCTGCCTCTTTTTCCTTTGCCAGCATCTTCTATCTCAATGGTTTTGAAAATCTCTTCTCTCCCCACGGGGCACAGGGGTTTTGTCGGGATGGGCCGGGCGGGCCTGGCCTGGCTTCCCACAGCCTGGATCCTCCTTCAGCTCAGGAAGGAGTCATCAGTCCAACAGTCCTGGTCACACTCACCACCTGTCACTTTGCCCCCTGGGACTCCGCCCACAACGAGATCCAAGCCACGCATCTCTTCCTTCGTTCTGTGCATCCTGGAGTTTTCCCCCCGTGATATGAGCTGTCCCTTCTCTCTGGACGTCCAGGTGTTCATCAATGGCGGCCTCTCCCTAAGGTCACTGGCTGACAATTTTCTCTTTCGGCTACAGGGATTCCCTGTGTGCGTGTATGTGTGTGTGTGTGTGTGCGTGTGTGCGTGTGTGCACATCTCTAGGTTTTCTCTGTAGCGTGTAGGGAGAGGTGTTCGCATTGCCTCCTCTGGCAGGTCTTCCTCTCGGACTCCTGGGCTCTGGCCATGTCCCCTTCCAGGTCGGGTGTTCTGGAAGAGGGGCCTCAGGACCGTGGCCCCACCAGAGATGAGGACAAAGCCACCATCTTGCCCTGGGCCGGCCCATCTGGCGGCAGCTTCTGGGCGTCACCTCCCCTGTGCCTGTGGCCTTCTCCGCTGTCTAGGTTACAGGGTCAAGACGCAGAGAAACAGCAAGACACGGGCACACGGCACGGCACCGTTGCAACTGTCTGAAGCTCTGCCCCGGAAAGCAAGAAAGACAGGCGCCATTAAGAGATATTGATGGTTATCTATAAAATAAGCTCTAAGGATGTACTGTGCAAGACAGGGAACGTGGCCAATATTTTATAACTATAAATGGAGTATAGCTTTAAAAAATTATGAATCGGGGGGGGTCACAATTTATGCAAATAACCCCACTCTGCCCCATCATTTGGCTTGTGCCAGTGACCTGTGACTCGGGGCAGAAAAAGAACTGGCCGACCAGGACCAGCCAGTTAGCTGAAGAGGCACAGAGGGAGGTCAGGGGAGCTCAGTGGCAGAAACTACTAGAAGCCAGAGGAGGAAAGAAAATGGAGGGAGTGGCTGGGAGGTGTGAGGCCACCATGACCGACAGCAGCAGTGGTGCTAGCCCAGCAGCTCCCAGCCCCCGCCGGGCCCGACACGGACACATGCACACACACCCACCTCTCTCCCCAAAGGGCCTGACAGCCCTGGCATGAGGCCCGAATGGGAGAAGGGAGGAGCGTGATCTCAGGGGACAAGAAAAGGCCAACGTCTGCAGCCAGGCCTGGCCGAACTCAGAGCACAGTACTTTGTTGGTGCGTGGGTCTGGGGCATAGATGTGGGGTACGGGCTTCTATTTAGGGTGATGAAAATGTGAAATTGTGATGATGGTTGCTATGTGCTAAAACCATTGAATCATACAGGCTAAACAGGAGCGTTGTGGACGTCTCGCTCTGGCGCAGCGGGTTAAGAACCCCACTGCAGTTCCTCGGGTGGCTGTGCAGGCTCTGGTTGGTTGCCCGGCCTGCTGCAGTGGCTTAAAGGATCTGCTATTGCTGTGTAGGTCACAGCTGCCATCTAGATTCAATCCCTGGCCAGGAAACTTCCGTATGCCGCTGGTGTGGCCAGAAAATATCTCCGTATCTACACCTATATTTTCTATTGTGTGTCAGGCACAGGCTGGGACTCAGCTTTAAGTCCACGTGAGCTGGGACACTAATGAGAACATTTGCAACAACAAAAAACGCACCTGGTGGAGGGAGTACCAGTGTCTAGTACCCGCATCCTGGAGAGGCAGGAGGTGCTGGCCTCGCCCTCCCAGCTCAGCAGTTTCACTGAGACCCTGCAGGTCTGAGGCCAGCCCCGAGGACTGCTCCTCCTTCCTCCCTAGGCCTGAGGCCCCAGACTTGGCACATGGGGTGGGGGTGGGGTTGCGCAGTGCGGGCCCTGGCCAGCCCAAGAGACCCGTGCACACTTGTGTTCCCTCTGGCCCACGTCACTCCCTGCAGGTGCGGGTGCAGGTGCAGGGAGGCGCCCTCCCCACCTCCAACCCCCGAGTCCCGAACGCGGGTCTGAGGCCTGGAGGGACGGGCTCTGTCCCCTCTCTCCCTTGTGCATACGACACTGCCTGGGGGCCTGTCCCAGGCCTGGAGCAAGGAAACGCTGGCTTCCCAGACAGCTGCAGGGAATCCTGCACGAGCACGTGCAGGCGGGAGGGGGCCAGGCGAGGGGCTCTTGGTCCCGGGCTGCTGCCAGAGGCGGGGCGCAAGGAGAGGTAGGGGCTGGCCGGGGCGTCAGTAGGTCTCTATCCCTAG
Organism: Catagonus wagneri; assembly: GCA_004024745.2. Classification (NCBI taxonomy): domain Eukaryota; kingdom Metazoa; phylum Chordata; class Mammalia; order Artiodactyla; family Tayassuidae; genus Catagonus; species Catagonus wagneri. Next base: position 374,047 of record PVHT021183571.1, read on the forward strand.
GGCAGCGCAGGGCCCGCTCCGGCCCAGCGTCCGGGCCCCGCCCCGAGGTCGCGATCGCCCCGCCCCCGGCCGTCTCCCGCGGCCGCGGCCCCGCCCCTCCGGGTTGCTAGGGGAAGTGACGTCACAGCGCGATGGCGGCGGCTCCTTCAGGCAGCTGGAGGCGGATTTAGGCCCAGGAGATCCGAGTCCATCCGCGGCGGGGAGAGGGCGAACGGGGTCGACGGAGGCCGGAGCAGGGGCGGCGGCGCTCGGGCTGTCCCCTCCGCCCCGTATTGAGGCGCTGGGAGCGGCAGGGCGGCCGGAAAGCGATGGTGAAAGCGGGGCCGTGAGGGGGGCGGAGCCGGCAGCCGGACCCGCAGTAGCGGCAGCAGCGGCGCCGCCTCCCCGAGCTCAGACCCAGGAAGCGGCCGGGAGGGCAGGAGCGAGCCGTGCCGCCGCTGCCGCCGCCATGGAGCTCAGAGTGGGGAACAGGTACCGGCTGGGCCGGAAGATCGGCAGCGGCTCCTTCGGAGACATCTATCTCGGTGAGGCGCCCTTCCCCCCGGGCGCGGCCCCCAAACCGGCGCCCGTCCGCCCGGCTCCGCTCCGGCCGCCGCCCCGGCGACCCCGCCCCCGGCGGCCGGACCCCTGATCGCCCCGGAGTCCCCACGGCTCGCGCCTGCCGGCGCCCCGGGCGGGAGCCTGCGGCCTTCCCGACCCGCGCCCCGGGGCGGCCGCCCCTGCCTGGCCCGCGGCCTCGGCGACCCCGCAGCGACGAAGCGGTCGGCGGGCGTGCGGGCCCGCGTCCTGCGCGCTGCGGGCGGGCACGAGGCGAGGCGGGCGCCGGCCGAGGCTTGCGCGCTGCCCCTCGCGGTGCCCAGCCCCTCCGGCCGCGGAGCGCAGGTGCAGCGCGGGGCCGCCGGGGGGCCGGTCGGGCGGCAGCGGGGTACGTGTTGCGCCTGCAAGTTTTAGTCTCTGTCCCCCGACTTCAACCAGAACGACGTTCAGGCGACTCAGGACGAAGTCAGCGTTTAGGTGTTGGCTGAAGGAGAGGCAGGTCGAGTGGCGCAGCTCTGCCCGGAGCGTGTCCTTTTGCTGTGAAAGTTCTCCAGGTAGACTGGAAGAAAGGGGGTCAGGACGCCCGGATTGTTTCAGATCTGCAGCGAAAGAACGCTCACACACGCTACACGTGTGGTGAACGGTGGGCTCGGATCTTCAAGTTGGAAGTTGGAAAAGAACCAGCGACGTCGCTCAGAGGAGGCGCGAGTAACTAGCTCCCACCCCGGCTCTGGGGACGTCCAGCCCGGCACACCCGCTGTGCGGAGGGACTGTCATTGCGCAAGTTTGGGGTAAACATGCGGGGCTTCCGTATGGCCGCTGCGCTTGTCAGCGAGGGTCAGTGATGCTTCTGGTTGTGCCTTTCAGACGGTCCCGAGTGCGTGTGCTCACAGCCCCATCCTGGCCTCTTGCTACCTGGAGAGGGTGCGCGACCTCGTGGGCGGGCCGGGTGAGAGGGGTCCACACTTAGGGGAGTTGGGTACTGCTTTTGGGACCCCTACCCCACGGGGCACCTGTCACTTCAGCATGTGCTTTACTCTCCAAGTCGGGTACACTTCAGAGACACTTGCGTCTTACTACTTAAATATTTATGTCCAGTCGTCGGGAGCTGCCTTCTCAGCAGGGTTTTGGAGGCAAAGTGCTGGGTAAATGCAAGCTGTTTGCCTTATTTATAGACCGATAGATTTTGGCAAAAGTTTTAACCTAGGATCTAGGAGCTGTGCTCAAAAACCAATCCATTAGCCGCCCTCACGCCGATAAGAAAAAGACATTTTGAAGCTTTTTGTTCTCTGATCTGGGACTTTGCCAGACAGCTGCCTTTGGAAGCTGCATTTGGACAGTCAAGCGGAGGAATGTTGTGACCAGGTCATTCGCCAGCTTTGTGGGAGACACTGAAGGCTTGTTCCCAGCTGTGTCCTCTGGGCCTCACCTTGTGCTGGAAGCACCAGTGGTGCTTGCTAAGATCGGGCTTGCTCGTCATAGAGGGCCCAGTCCTCAGTCTCCTCCACCTTGATCCTAAGATGGATGGACGGAGGCTCTTGCACCCTCGTTAGGAGCACCTTGTGGCCCACCTTTTGGAGTACACTCTTACTTGTGTGGCGGTGGCTCTTGTCCCATATGGTGGTCCCTTCAGGCTGCCTGCTACCCCACTGAAGAGATGCCAAGTGGTCTTGTTAGATTAAGATGTAGCTGGGAAAGGAGTTCCTGTTGTGGCTCAATGGTTAATGAATCTGACTAGGAACCATGAGATTGCGGGTTCGATCCCTGGCATCGCTAAGTGGGTTAAGGATCTGGCGTTGCCGTGAGCTGTGGTGTAGGTCGCAGACGCGGCTCGGATCCCGCGTTGCTGTGGCTATGGCGTAGGCTGGCATCTACAGCTCCTGTTAGACCCCTAGCCTGGGAACCACCATATGCGTGAGTGCGGCCTTAGAAAAGGCAAAAAAAGACAAAAAAAAAAAAAGATGTAGCTGGGAAGGTGGGTCAGAGGAAACATAGATGCTATGGTTAAGGGTGGAAGATGGCAGATGCGAAGACCACGTACTGGACTGAGTCATCTATATCACAGGGTTTTTCTGTTTGTTAGGTGACTAGTTAGTTAAGGAATTGGGTCCTCATTTTTTTTTTTTGTCTTTTTGCCTTTTCTGTAGAGCCGCACCTGCAGCATGTGGAGGCTCCCAGGCTAGGGGTCTAACAGGAGCTGTAGCCGCCGGCCTTCGCCACAGCCACAGCAACGCGGGATCCGAGCTGCGTCTGCAACCTACACCACAGCTCACGGCAACGCCGGATCCTTAACCCACTTAGCGATGCCAGGGATCGAACCCACAACCTCATGGTTCTTAGTCGGATTCGTTAACCACTGAGCCACGACGGGGACTCCGGGTCCTCATCTTAAGCAGTGTGTTCTACGTATTCTAGTGTGACAGTTAAAACCATTCCCCTTGTTCTAGTGCCAGAATGCTTGTGACTCCTCCAGGTAGATTCACCTTGTTTTTAGGCCTGGGGTTTGGGGTCCTGGATTTCCACCTGAGACTTTCTAGTGCTTTCAGATATTTGAGGTGGGAGGAAAAAAACGTTGTTAAGTTTGCCAAGAAAGCCCAGTGTTGCCCTCGCTTCCCAGCGGCCTGCTGTGCTGACGTGGGCAAGCGGCACTGTGCCCTGCCAGCTTGTTCCAGTCCTTCCCAAACACGTGAGCCCCCATTGTCACGGAGCTCTGTACCCCCCTCCCGTCGTGATTGGTAGGGTGGAGGTTTCCTTCCTGCCAGCTCTTGGCATTTGTGCTTGCTCCTTTCGCTCCATCAGTTCGCTGGGGGCGGCGTCTCCTGTCCATTTGTTACCAGCTGGACTGTGCGGTCCGGCTTCACGATGTACACAAACGCCTGTTGGGAACGAAAGCTTAGTACCCTCCTTGTATTTGATTTTCCTCTTGCTGACTGCGTTTCTCTGCAGTGCGCCTAGCTGGGTGTCTGGCGCATAGTAGGGCTTCTGAAATGCTGGCTGGTTCCAAGGGAGGAGAGCAGTTAGTTGCCTGCGTGCTCAGCTTGAGCTTTCGTCATTTTCTGCCTGTGTTCTCGAGGTGGTTTCTAGGGAGAAGTCCAAGACCGTGCCAGCTGTCTTGTCAGTGGTTGCCCCGCGAGAATGACCTTTGCCCTGCTGCACAGAGGCCTCTCCCTGTTTCTTGGTGATAAGACAGTCATCGATGGGAGTTGCCTTTCTGTCCCTGGACAGGGTCACGCTTGGGGTTAAGTTCATCTAATTTATCATTTTATCATCTGCCTTTTTGCAGCTCCAGGGGCGTAATTCTGTTTTCCCCTAGGAAATTAGCCTGGGTCTGAGCTAGGCTGGCGTGTCTGCCTGGTGAGGAGGACCCTGTCTGCCTGGCCTGGAGCTGCACGTGGAGCTGAGGCTGTTGGGAGATAAACAAACGCTGTGAGTCAGCGTGACATGCTCCGAATCCGGCCTCCAGGGCTCGCTGGTATCTTTGGGATTTTTGTTCCCCATCTAGAAGTACTTCTGAAGGTTACCTGTGGTGAAGGACTGGGTTTTGTCGTTTCTGATCTGTTACAGACCAGCACTTTTGTAAAATAAAGTGTTGTCACAGTGTCACGTTGCTGTCAGCTCCTGGGTGCCTCCTTGCTGTCCCGTATTTGTCCCCTTGTGGGCCGGTGGCTGTTTGAGGACTAGAGTGGGAGCAGCGCAGCCAGTGGAGCACGGGCTGCTGTTAGCCAGGAGCCGGGGCAGGACTGCAGCGCTGGGGACTGGTGGGCCTCAGTTTTGCTTAGTGGTCTCTGATGTTTGGTTTCCACGGAAGGCACAGAACTTGGAGCTCTGCTGTTGCAGCCGGTGGGGAAGGCCTCTCAAAGAGGCGGCCTCGTGTGGTGTGCTGCCCTTGAGTCTGTTTGGCAGAGAACCCTTGTCCAGCCTTTCCTCTGTGAGTCATCAGACTCAGGGCACCCTTCGTGTCTGTGGTCCTGTAGAGGCCGGCCGCGTTGCTGGTGTGGTCCTGGGGGAGGCTAAAATTCATGTTGTTTCAGAGTTGCCTGTGGTCATTTGTCCCCAAGACTGTATGTATTGCAGGATGACTGCCAAACGCTAGCTTTGTCAGCTACAGCATGGTGGAGCTAGAAGCATTCTTAGCCTTCTGGAAGATGTTAGTTTTGTAGGTAGCCTGTGCAGGCCCAGGTCGTCTTGTCATCGAGGACCTGCCTCCTGGCAGGGGTGACAGAGCGGCAGAGTTGGAGGGGCGGGAGTGCTCTCAGCAGAGGCCTCGCTGCTGCTTTCGGGGGCGGGGAGTGGCTGACGTAACGGATGAGACGAGTCACCTGTTCCTCCTGGTTTCCGAGTTCAGTGCAGAGTCCCAGGCCTTCCCAGGAACTCTGAGTTCATTTTTCATCCGCACGGTACGTTTCATGATGAAGTCATTTCTCTCGATAGGTTGTCCCAGCCTCAGGCAGGAAGAACAAATGCATTGCCTGTCCCTCTCCTGAGCGCCCAAGAGTCTTTGTGGGATGGTGGTTGGAGTTCTTCAGTCAAGTGTGGTCACTGGCAGTGATCGGGTGGTGCTTATCCCCGTGGAACCCCGGCATCGGGGACCGGTGTGGGATCCAGGGCTAGAAGTGGTCACATCTCGTTCAGCGATCCGAGCGGACGAGAGGAGAGTGACTCTGGCCTTCCTTGGCGTTTACTGGGTGTGTGACTCTCAGCTGACGGCTCTCCTGCAGGTCGTCGTCGCTCTAGTGCCTGGCCGAGTGCCCTCTGCCTTTTGTCGAGGGGTCTCAGAGTGCTCTGGCACCATTAACCGCTCATCCCCACAGCTTCCTCGGGAGGCAGACTGCAGGTCTCCCCACCAAAACTGGGGGCAAGACAGACTGAGTCGCCCAGGACGCCTGGGCCGGGGCACTTTGCCCAGCAGCGCGGGGCTCCCCGAGCAGCCCCTGTCTCAGGTCCTGTCTGGTTGCTGGACAGAGCGCTGATTCCTTCACACACAGCACCGCTGGTGGGAAGGACTGAAGTGCTTTACACGTGGAGGGAACTGGTGAGGAAAGCAGAGGGGCGGGCTGAGCACCGAGACTGCTTTTCCCCGGGCTTCTGGAGGAAGGCCCTGTGGCATGGCTCAGGAGCGTCCACTGAAGCCTGGAGGGTGGGTGTCCCGTGTGCAGGCCCTTACTGGGGTCAAGAGGAGGGTGACTGAGCTCCCGGCGCGGCTTAGCGCCAGTGAACCCAACTGGGATCCGTGAGGACTCAGATTCAGTCCCTGGCCTCGCTCAGTGGGTTAAGGATCCGGCGTTGCCGTGAGCTGTGGTGTGGGTCGCAGACGCGGCTTGGATCCTGAGTTGCTGTGGCTGTGGCGCAGGCCGGCAGCTGCAGCTTCGATTCGACCCCTAGTCTGGGAACCTCCACATGCTGCGGGTGCGGCCCTAAAAAGCAAAGAAGAAAAAAGTGAAAATTAGGGTGTTTTCCCACAGGGATGTAACTGCCCTGCCCGCATCTGACAGCAGAAAGTGGGGTGCACCTGTCACCTAGTCCTTGGGAGACCCGGCACCTTTCGTCTCTCCAGCGTGGGGTGGTTTGGGTTAGGTGGGGGCTCCAGATGGATAATGCCTGTGGTTTTCTTTCTTTGCCAAGGTACGGACATTGCTGCCGGAGAGGAAGTTGCCATCAAGCTTGAATGTGTCAAAACTAAGCACCCTCAGCTCCACATCGAGAGCAAAATCTACAAGATGATGCAGGGAGGAGGTACGGCCTGCCTGGCGGCAGAGAAGCCCAGGGTGGTGCAGGCACCGTGAGCTGCTTTATTTGGGGCGGGGAGTCGTTCATCTCCTGATCCCCTCCTGTGGCTTCTTCAGACACTGCCTGAGGCCTGCAGGGGGCCTCCTTCCCCAAAAACATCATTTCATGCTTTTTGCATAAACGTCCCTTTACTTGGTTTTCCGTTACATAACTGCCTTTGAATGCGGCCTGTGCGGACGCTGACCCAGAGGACGCAGCTGGTCCTCCTGGCCGCCTCAGTCACACCCTTGGCTGCAGACTCTCCTGAGTGAGGGGCATGGCCTCCGCCACCCTGTCCAGCTCAGTTACTGCCTCACGTCCTAGGAGCCCGCCTCTGGGCCCGAGGGTGCCTGAAGGCAGAGGGTGCCCAGCCTGAGGTCGGGATGCTGGCGTTCTTCAGCTTCGGTTGTTTGGCTGGCGGAGCAGAAGGAGGTCTTATTGGGGGTCTCAGAGTCCTGAAGATGCTGTAGCATTTTGGAGGGTGTGCCTGGGCCTTTGCCCAAGGAGTTCGGAGGCCAGGACCTGGCCCTGGATGTCTCGGGCCTTCCCCAGGGTCAGGGCTTTGCGTGTGAAGCCTGGCTGTGCTGTGTCCCCTTCAGAAACCCTTCCATCAGAAGCCCCCGTGGTGCTTTCCTGGTGGGGTGGGTGGGCCCTCAGCGCTTTGCCAGAGGAAAGCTTATCTTCACGGCTCTGTGGCCCTTCTGTCAGGTAGGAGGGGGACTGGCGAAGCCACTTCTTGACATCTTTGCTCTGCAAAGCGGTTGAATCTGTGCTGCTCCCGGAAGCCAGACTCTCCCTGTTTACACAGCACAAGGTGTCTCTTTAGCCGCGGATACGTCTTAGAGCACACAGTCCTGTGAGAGCACCGCAGCGGGCTTGTCCAGCGCCTCCGGTCCCGGCTCCCAGGGGACCAGAAGAGGCTGCGGGGTCTGAGGTGGCTGTAGGGAGGAGACTCGCTGGCTCCCCTTGTGCCCCCGAGGGGTCGGTGGAGGACCCCACTGGCGTGGCGGCCCCCCGGTGGCCCTCGGCAGGCTTCCCAGGCGGCAGGGGTGGTCTGCACGGCTGTTAGGGTGGTGATGAGGAAGTGGCCTTGGTGGTGTGGTGGGAGGGGCCTGATGCTGGCCGTGGTTCTGTGAGGCCTCGGAGGCCGGGAGCCCAAGGGCTGAGGGAGGAAGACAGCCGGGACGGACTCGGGGCCGGCCTCCTCGCCCGCGTGGCCGGCTCTGATGCACGTGCTCTTCGCGCAGCGTCCCCGGGTGGGCGGCTCAGAAACGTCGCAGAGCGCGCGGCACCCCGGGGTGCCCCATCGTACCGCTCGAGCCCCTGCTCTGGGGTAAAGGGTCTTGGAAGTGCGCCAGGGTTCCGGGAATAGATCCCTTCGTCCGGCCCTTCCCCGCGCGGAGGCGGGTTTAGCTCCTGTCTGAGCTACGCACTGGTGAATACCGTCAAGACGCAGAAATGTCTGTTTTAGAGACAGGCCCTGGGAGGAGAGCAGGTGCACGGTCCTGGGGGTATTCTGTGGGCCCGCCCAGGGGACGGGCTCTGCTCTGCCCGGCAGCCTCCCTGCCGTGCTGTTGACCAGCCTTCTGCATCCGCCTCACGTGGGCGTGTCTCTGGCTGCGGGCACCGTGCTAAGTTCTGGGCTCCCTCGCAGGTGCTGGGGACGGACAGCACCCCAGGAGGCAGCCCGAAGCCCAGGGCCTGCCTTGCCCACTGGCTCGGAGCACAGGCTTGCCCTGGACGGTGCCATGATGGTGCCTGGCTCGAGGGCCACCCAGACCACCTGCGGGAGGGGTCGGCATTGAAAAAGCAGGCTTGGGGGACGGGCGAGGGGGCTTCAGTTGTGTGGTGACATTTGATAAGGAGACTTGGCTGTGGTGGCCACTTGCAGCGTGTACGAGGACTGAACTGGACCTGGTTTGTTCCGTGCCAGTGTCACCTCAGCGGAAACAGCAAGGAAAGCACACGGCAGCCTCCGGAATTGTCCAGTGTTTGTGCACACGAGGATATGTTCTCTGCACGTGATCATGTGCAGTAGGTCTTGTCACCTTCTGTCAGGGCTGGGGAAACTGAGGCTGTAACCTCTGCAAAGGACACAGATTTGAACTTGAGCACTGTGGCTCCCAGCCCACTAAGTTAGTCACGTTGGTGGAGGACTTGGCTGGACACCAAGCCTTCATCAGAGTGGGCTGCCAGGCAGAGCCCTGCGGCTGCTCGCCAGCCCTGACGCCCAGTGTCTTTAGACCATGTCCTCCTTCAGAAAGTCCTGGTTCAGACCTTGGTGGGTTCATAGCTGCTTCTGGTCAAGGCTCGTGGCGAGCGAGGGCCGGGGGGCGGGGCCCTTGGTGTCAGAATCCAGGCCAAGGGGAGGCTGGGCGAGGGCCGCCGGCGCCGCGGCCGGGGAGCTGGTGGCGCGGTAGCAGCAGCACCCTCTGAGGTCACTGCTGTCACGTCACGTGCCTGGTCAGCCCCGCAGTGGGCTTCAGACGCTTCCCACCTTCTTATTAGGGAACCTCGATGGCACCTAAGAACGTGTGTGGCTCGTGGCTTCAGGGTGGTGACCTGCAGCCCGGAACGTCAGCGGTGACTTTGCCTCCCCGTCTTGAGGTTGTTGTTTCAGTCCCCCTGCGGGAAGTTTGTTTTTAACCGTGGAAGGATTTGGCCATTGTCTTTACAGTTGTTCTGAGGTTGAGTGGGCCAACACTTTGTGAGAAATCGTGCTCGCATCGGTGTCGCGCCCCCGTGTTCACACGGGACCTCCACAAGCCGAGTGGAGGCCTGTCCAGGCGGTGCCGGCCCCGCCGCCCCCAGGCCTGCGCTGTGGTGCCCTTGGCCTCAGCGGGGCGGGAGGTGTCAGGTGTTAGCAGTCTGGGTTGACCCGTTTCCTGTGCAGCCGGCGTCCTTGGCATGACCTGGGCCTGGGTGTGGGGCAGCACCCTGGCCACTGCATCTCTAACCCGTGGCCTCGTGACCCGATGTCTCAGGTCACAGGGCAGCGGTCTGTGCGTGGGCGGTGGGCCCAGTCTCATGTGTGGCTTTTTGCCGCTTGCTGCCTGGGGCCTCGGCGCTTGGTTTGCAGGTGGTCTGCTTAGGGCGAGGCGGGCCGCCCAGCATCCCCCTCCTCTGGCCAGAGAGCGGAGAGCAGAGCGCCTGGCCGGGCGCGCAGGCACTGCCGGTGGTTAGAGGGAGGAGCTGCTGTGACGGGCCGTCGGAGTGGGCAGTGGCCAGCCCACGCTACGTGTCTTCCTGGCCGCCCCGCTTCCAAATACGCACAGGACAGTCTTGCTGTGTGTTTTCCACGACCTTCCTTTTTGATTCCTGTGTTGCTGAGGTTCTTCTGTGGGGACGCAGCTGTACTTGGATGGTTTTCGTTGCTGTCTGTCATCTCCTGTGTCTCCATAAATGTGCTCCCTGTGTCGGGGGAGGGCAGACAGAGTGAGATGGTCCGGTGGGCTCTGCCCTCCAAAAAATTGTCCTCCTCGGTGACAAAACCCCGAAAGGGGCTCCTGCCGTGCAGTCCTGGAGCCGCCGCCGCCCCCGGCCTGGGACTGAGGTTCACAGACGTGTTTCTATCCGGGAAGGGGCTGAGATGGACAGCTGGGTCGTTTGCATAGGGCCGGTGTGCTCAGCACCCTGAGAAAGGGGCCCCGTGCTGCCGCAGGTCCGCGCTGTTGGCAGCTGCCCCCCTTGGCCTCAGCCTGGCACCCCGTGCCACCAGAGGCCTGGAGAAGGCCAGCGCGGCCCTGAGGGCCCCTCTGAGAGAGCGCCTTGTGCCCTAGGCCTGTGCCAGGCCTTCTGCTATTAGCTCACGGCTTTTAGGAGAACTCCCGGCCCCTTTCAGAAGCTGGAGGTTTGGGGTGGAGACGCCAGGAAACAAGCGGATTCAGGAGGGCTGTCCGCCACTCACTGTGGCTCAGTCCTGGTAGGGCAGGGGTGCGAGCTCCTCCTCCTGAAAGGAGCTGGCTCGGGGAGGTGACGCCCTGGCGGAGGGGGCGCTTCCGGGGTTGGCCGGGAGGCAGTGGGTTCCTTGGCACGCAGGTCTGGACCTGCCCACAGCTGCCCCTGGCCTGTCTCCTTCCGTCTTCTGCACAGAGCACCTGCCAGGGCCGGTGGCTGGAGGGCTTCAGGCCCTGGCCGCCTTCTGGAAGGGGAGCTCTACGGCCTCGCTCTCCGTTAAGTCAGGAAGCCCTCTGCGGGTGTCTGACTCTGGGACTCAGGCATCCGCTTGGAGGCCGGGCGTGGCCTCGGGTGTGCAGTGGCCCACTTTCGGGTGCCGGCACTGCATGGCCGCCGCGACTCTGCTGGCCCCAAGGAGTTCCAGAGGCCAGAGTGTCGTTCTTAAAATACCGTTGACAGTAGTAAGAAACCGCAGGGTGTAGAGAGAAGTAGCTCTTCAAAGCCAGGTGACCTGTGTATGGAAAATTTTAAACTTTGTCGGAGGACGCTGACGAGGACTGGTCAACTGGAGACGTTCTGTTCGTGGTCAGGGCAACTCAGCAAATTCCGCCTCCCAGAGCTCTGAGGGCTCGGGGCTCCATTCGAGTCCAGCAGGCCCTCCCACGGGGCAGGCCGACGCCAGGACTCATGGGCTGAGGAGGGCTGAGCTGACCGAGGCACGGGTGCTGCACACACAGCGCCTGGGGCCGGCGACAACCCGGCACCTGGTCCTGGCTTCTGGTGCCACTCACCACCAGGAGGGGCCCAGGTGCCAGGTGGGGCAAGAGGAGAGCTGGCAAGTCTGGAGCAAGTCACGGTGGAAGGGGCAGGGGTGCTCGGAGGCCGGCGGGCGAGAGTCCAGTGGCCGGAGTGAGCCAGGAGCAGGGTCTCTTGGCCACGCTTGGGACACTTAGGGCCCCAGATGGGCTAAGGGGGTGTGACACGGAGGTGACCTCACCACGTCAACACTGCCGGGCGTCCTTGCCACAGCAGTCGGATGAGAAAAGGAAGTGGGAATCCCACTTGGCAGGAAAGAGGTGGGCTTGCCCTCATTCGCAGGTGACGTCACGCTGCGTGTGGGAAATCCTGCCGACTCCACGCCACCTGCTAGAGCTGACGGATGGGTTCAGCGGGGCAGCAGGAGACAGGGTCAACACAGGAAACGGGTTGCATTTCTTTACACTCATGGTGAAATACCAGGGAAAGTATAAAATACTTCGGAATGCACCTGACCAAGAAGGTGAGGGACTTACGTGCTGAGAACCGCAGAACACCGGTAGCGGGACTTGAGGGTGGTGGGAGGAAACGGAGAGACGCCCGGCCTTGGGTGGACGAGCTGCCCGGAGCCGCCTGCAGATGTGACGCGACCCCCTTCAGCTCGTGCCTGGCCTTTTTTGCAGAATTAGAACAAGTAGTCCTGACGTCTCATCACCGCAGAACTGGCTCTGCTGTTGGGTCCTGTCTCGTCTGGTCGCCTCCTTCCTGGCTTTCTTTTTTCTTTCCCTTATCTAGGGCCGCACCCACAGCATATGGAGGTTCCCAGGCTAGGGGTCTAACAGGAGCTGTAGCCGCCGGCCTTCGCCGCAGCCACAACGCGGGATCCGATCTGCATCTGCGACCTAAACCACAGCTCACGGCAACACCGGATCCTTAACCCACAGGCCAGGGATCTGCAACCTCATGGTTCCTAGTCAGACTCGTTAACCACTGAGCCATGACGGGAATTCCGATTCCTGGCTTATTTTGGATTAATGAAGTTTTTTTCTTGGGTTTCGGAATGACTTGCTGAGCCCCTTTGTTGAAGTCCTTCGCCGTGTCTGAGCTGACTCAGGTCGGTCGTCCTGGACGTGTCACCACCCACCCCCGGGCGCCTGCCCCACAGAGCCCCGCCTGCGAGAAGAAACCCTGTCTGCCTGTACGTTCACTGTGGCGTCACTTTTGTTTAAGCAGTCACGTCTCGTAACCCTGAATCATCTTTCTGTACTTGCGGTGTTCCTCCCGGCCCTTCTCAGTCCCTGTAGGCCCAGACCTCCCTGGGGACGTCCCGTGCCAGGTGTCGCTGTGCGGATCGGCGGGGGCTTGCCGCGTCGACTTTTCCTGTCTGGTCTCCGAGGTGGTCCTTGCAGATTGCCAGTTGTCTTCCCGGCACTGGGAAGGTCTTCCTCCCCTGGGCTCTGGTGTGTCTTTTCTCCGGCTGCTTCCAAGGCGTTTTCCTTATCACCAGTTGGGAGCAGTTGGAGTGTCCTGTTCTGGGGCGGCGTCTGTGTGTCCCTCAGCTTCCTTTCCGTGTGGTCTCTGTGCCCTCCTCCCTTCTCCTTGGGGCTCCAGTTACAGGCGGCAGGTTCCTTGAGGCTGTCCTATAGCTCTGATCTCTTGTTGGCTTTTCCAGTAACTTTTGGCCCCGTGCCTTCAAGTTACGCGTCTTTTCTCCTGCAGGGTCCGAGCTGCTGTTAGTCACATCCTCCCAGACGTTGCAGTCCCATCTCTGGAGGTGTAGGTGTGTTTCTTTCACGTCTTCCTAGCTCAGGGTACAGCCGTTGTTCACAGTGGCTTCCTGCTCTGCTGACTCTGACACCTGAGTCTGTCTCCACTGATCTTAGCGTGGGTCCTGTTTTCTGCTTCCTGGCGTACCTGGTGTTCTTTGGAAGCCAGCACTGAATTTCCGCGTCCTCAGACTCTTCCTCAGCCTGGTGACGGCTGGAGCTGCTTGGCATGGCCTCTGCTCGCTCGGGCAGGGCTGGGCATGTCGAGTCTCGTGGTGGTGTCGTTCGCTGCTGGCGTTCGGGGTCTTCGTGTCTCCTTGTGTTTTCTCCTCCTGCTTATTGTGTGAACAGAGACTGGGTGCCAGTTGTCCGTCTTGGCTGGGAGTGGCGTTCAGGAGGGCAGTCTTATGTGAGGTACCAAAGAGCGTTACTCGAACAGGAAAAGATCGGTACCTAGGAGTTCCCGTCGTGGCGCAGCGGAAGTGAACCCGACCAGGAACCATGAGGTTGCGGGTTTGATCCCTGGCCTCGCTCAGGGGGTTAAGGATCCAGCATTGCCATGAGCTGTGGTGTAGGTTGCAGATGCGGCTCAGATCCCGCGTTGCTGTGGCGGTGGTGCAGACTGGCGGCTACAGCTCCTGTTAGACCCCTAGCCTGGGAACCTCCATATGCCGCGGGTGCGGCCCTGAAAAGCAAAAAAAATAAAAATAAAAAAAGCGATACCTTCATCTTTGTTAAAATATAGTATCTCTGTTCATCACAAGACTCCGAAAGAAAATAAAAAACATCCATTAACTGAGAAAAGGTATTTATTTGCCTTTCCTAAAAATGATACTAGTTCAGAATTTATAAAACAACTGCTATCAATAAAAAAAGACCCCGTGCTAGAAAAGCATTGTCAGGAGATGTGGCTAGACGCTTTGGAGAAGAGGCATACAGCCAGTATGCAACGCGGAGGATGCAGGCTGAGTGTTCAGTGAGAACCGTTTGTACATACCCACCTGGCTGATAGAAACCGAGAGCTTTGATGAGACCCTGCCTGAGCTGGGACCTGGTCTTTTCTGGAGGTCTGTAAACTGGGTTGTTTCAAAAGGCACTTTGACACGTCTTGTGTAGTCAGATAATCTGTACCCTGTGTTTCTCAGTATAAACCTGGGGAACTAGGTAAGAACAAGGATCTTGTGTGGGGACCCTGACGAGTGGGCGGGCATACGGGAGAGAGTCCTGTAGCCTGTTTGTTATGAGCAAAGTAAGTGACAGAGATGCAGGGCGTGTGCTGTGCTCACCGACTGGGTGTGCATGGCTCGCACACTTTTTTATTTTTTTGGCTTTTTAGGGCCGCATACACGGCAGAGGGAGGTTTCCAGGCTAGGGGTCAAGTTGGAGCTGTAGCCTCCGGCCTGCACCAGAGCCAGAGCAAAGAGGGATCTGAGCTGGGTCTGCGACCTACTCCACAGCTCATGGCAATGCCAGATCCTTAACCCACTGAGCGAGGCCGGGATGGAACCCGCAACCTCGTGGTTCCTAGTTGAACTTGTTTCTGCTGCATCACGACGGGAGCTCCCGTGCACACCTCATTAGAGCCTGGAAAGGGCGCAGTTCCTAGTGGCCAAATCCATTAACTGCTAAGACACGAGGGAACTCCTAAAGTGTACTTTTAAGATACTTAAGTTTAAAAATAATAGGAGTTCCCATTGCGGCTCAGTGACCTGTGAACCCAAGTAGTATCCACGAGGATGTGGGTTCGATCCCTGGCCTCACTCAGTGGGTTAAAAGATCCGGCATTGCTGTGAGCTGTGGTGTGGGTAGTAGACACGGCTTGGAGCCCACGTTGCTGTGGTTCTGGCATAGGCCAGCGGCTACAGCTCTGACTGGACCCCTAGCCTGGGAACTTTCATATGCCACAAATTAAGAAAACCCAAAAATTAAAAATAAGAGTTTGCCCCATTGCTGTCAGAACTAAAACTATTAGCATCTTAGAGTACCAGACAGCTAGGCAGTTCTCAAAACAAGCAGCGCCTGCAAGGAGAGGCTGTAGAGGGCCGCAGTGGCCGCTAAGGAGCAGCTGAGGCTGGGACACGCTGTGCAGCGAGGACGTGATGTCGTTAGTGGGCTGGGGCACAGGACGGGCAGTCGGGGGCCCACTGATGGGAGAGCTGAACGAGTCAGTGGGAGGAGAGCCCATCCTCTGCCGAGAAGTCTCAAGGCCCGCATGTTGCTGCTCGGCCTCCGGGAGGGGCACCAGACGCCTTTAAGTGTGGGCCACGCCTGGTGACGTCCCCCCAGAGAGAGCAGGGGGGCCGTCGGGTGACCCGGGGCAGGTGACCGTGAGAGCCGGGCCCTGAGTGACGTGATGGGAAGGGCACCTTCCAGACACGCCCAGCACGGGGCCGCCGCCTGTGAGCCCCCGCCCAGCCGTCCCCCAAACTGCCGGGCCGTCAAACCAGGGAAAGCGGAGACCCTCCCGGCCAAGAGGAGCCCGCGGAGACGGGGCGGGGGGAGCGGCGCGAGGCGGGACCCGAGGGAACCGGGAGCCTTGCCGGTTCCTCAGTGGCGCCGGCCGAGCCGGGCCGGCCCCACTCCCCGCGGCGGGGCGGGCTGACGCCGGCTCTCTTGCAGTGGGCATCCCCAGCGTCCGGTGGTGTGGGGCCGAGGGCGACTACAACGTCATGGTCATGGAGCTGCTGGGGCCCAGCCTGGAGGACCTCTTCAACTTCTGCTCAAGGAAGTTCAGTCTCAAGACCGTCTTGCTGCTTGCTGACCAGATGGTGAGGGCGCCGCTTGGCCCGACTCGAGTGTGGGGCCGTGGGCCTCCTGACCGTGTGTGGGCGCACGGGGAGGGGGGAAGGCCTTGGGATCCTCGGGGGCTTTGTGTCGACGGCACAGCTGTCGGTCAGGCTGCGGCTGACCCTCCTGTGAGAGCCCGGGAGGGGGCCAGAGGGGCTGGCTCGGTGGCACCCCCACCTTTTTAAACCGGTGTGGGGTGCTTTATTTTTTTTTATTTGGCCATGCCTGCAGCATCCCACGCCAGGGACAGAGCCCAAGCTGCAGCTGCGACCGGCACCAAGTGGGCACTTCGTCTGTGCCCCTTTCTGGCGCCGAGGGCTGGGGAGTGCGGGCCGCGTCTTCCGTGAGCCACCGGGCTTTAACCCGGCTCCCACCCTCCGCCTGCAGATCAGCCGCATCGAGTACATACACTCCAAGAACTTCATCCACCGCGACGTGAAGCCGGACAACTTCCTCATGGGGCTGGGCAAGAAGGGCAACCTGGTGTACGTCATCGACTTTGGGCTGGCCAAGAAGTACCGGGACGCCCGCACGCACCAGCACATTCCCTACCGCGAGAACAAGAACCTCACCGGCACCGCGCGCTATGCCTCCATCAACACGCACCTCGGCATCGGTGAGCCTCCCGGCCGGGCCTTCGGCGGGGCAGGGCGGGGCGGGCCGGGCTCCCCGACGGCCCTCGCGACCCTGCTGCCGTCTGAGCCGAAAGCGTCTCCCAGCAGCACAGCAGGGGTGGCCTGTGCCGCCCTGACTCTCTGTCCTCTTCCCAGAACAATCTCGAAGGGACGACCTGGAGTCTCTAGGCTACGTGCTCATGTACTTCAACCTGGGCTCGCTGCCCTGGCAGGGCCTGAAGGCGGCCACCAAGCGCCAGAAATACGAGCGCATCAGCGAGAAGAAGATGTCCACGCCCATCGAGGTGCTGTGCAAAGGCTACCCCTGTGAGTGTCCTCGGGACGGGGGGCGGGCCCCGGGGCTGGCCGGGTGGGGGCCCGAGGCTCTGGCCGGCGTGGGGAGCCCGGGGCTGGCGGCCAAGGCCCCGCCCACACCCATGCAGGGAGGTGAAGGGGCAGGTGGCCTCCATCCCTGGAAGAAGGGGACTCCGGGGGCCCCTTTGTTTTTGTGGGGCGGCCCCTGGCGTAGGCTCCCCCTTGAAACCTAGGCTCCGTGCGCCGTCATCACAGCCTTTGTTCAGAGTGCGCCCGTGTGCATGTCCAGCCAGCAGCCCGTGAACAGCCGAGCTGGCCCTCAGTCCTCACACTGCTGGTTACCGCTGAGTTTTCCCATGTTTTGTAGCCGAATTCGCCACGTACCTGAACTTCTGTCGTTCTTTGCGTTTTGATGACAAGCCTGACTACTCGTACCTGCGACAGCTCTTCAGAAACCTGTTCCATCGGCAGGGCTTCTCCTACGACTACGTGTTCGACTGGAACATGCTCAAGTTTGTAAGTGCGCTGCCAGCCGCCGTGCTTCTCCTCCCTCCTTGGGGTGACACGGCGGGCTTCGGGTGGCGTGGCTGATGCGGGGAGCACAAGGGCCTCAGAGACCAAGAAGGCCCCTCCAGGACAGCCGGGGCCGCAGTCCTTGAGGTCACCTTGAGGTCCTCTCTTGTCCATCCCAGGGCGTCGAGGCTGTCCTGGCCTGCGTGTGCTGGTCGAAGGGGCCTGGCTGCCCCCGTGGGGCGAGGACCTGCCCTCCTCCCCCGCGCAGCCTCCGAGGGCTGCCGTGCCTTCAGGGGGCCTGAGCCTGGGCCTGCGTGAACAGGGAGCGCACAGGGCTGGAGCTTCAGCGTTTGCCCTGAGACAGGCCGCCCGTCACTGAGTCTGTCGTCTGCATTTAATTACTCTTTGGGAACCACTGCCAGAGCTCCAGTGTCTCATTAAAAATTTGTTCTAGGAGTTCCTGTCGTGGCGCAGCAGTTAATGGATCCGACTAGGAACCATGAGGTTGCGGGTTCGATCCCTGGCCTCGCTCAGTGGGTTAACCATCCGGCATTGCCGTGAGCTGTGGTGTAGGTCACAGACGCGTCTTGAATCCCGCGTTGCTGTGGTGTAGGCCGGCAGCTGTAGCTCCAGTTTGACCCCTATCCTGGGAACCTCCATATGCCGTGGGTGCAGCCCTGAAAGACAAAAAAAAAAAAAAACCAAACTTGTTCTAAATATCTAGTTCTGAGTTTCAAATGAAAGTGGGCACATTTCTAGGGTGATGGAACCTGAAGGGGGAACAGAAGCTGCTCTTGAGGCTGCAGAGCAGAGCAGGCAACCGCTTCCCCCGGCCTTAGGTGTTTGGTGCTCACATGGGGGTCAGGTGGAGAGGTGGCTGCAGCCTCCGGAGCGGGGCCAGCCCCAGGCCCCTCTGTCAGGGAGGCCGTCGGGACAGCTGGGGCGGGGGACGCTGCCTGGAGTTGCCACCAGGCTGGACCCCCTGCCAGGGCCACTCTGCCACGCTCTGTTCTCCAGACAATGACTTCAGGTTTATCACGTGTGCTGTGTTGCGACTGCTGGTCTCTGTTGTGACCACAGAGCCACCCGAGCCGTGTGGAGGGGAGGGCCTGGCCCGACAGGGGCCCCTGGGGGAGCCGGGTGGCTGCGAGGGCCCGCGGCTGCTGCCTCTGCGCTGGCCGGTAGGCTCCCCTTGACTAGCACGGCGTCTGCGTCGCGTGCCCCCGGGGCTCTGGTCACACAGGCACCAGCGTCACCATCTGTTCCGCCAGCAGCCCGGCCGCCTCGTCACCTTTGCGCCGCCGTGACGTTCGCCCGGGCGGGGGGCCTGGGCTGTGGCGGAGCCCTCAGCCGACCAAACGCTGGGACTCTCCTCTGCCTCGCGGGCCCCGACCGTCGCAGGATGGGCCACCTCTGACCTCGGCTGCCTCCCGTCCCTGTGCGATGGCCCGGGCGGGGGTGCTGCTGGGCGCCGCGGGTCTCGGGTTTGACGGGGTGAAGGGGTGGGTTTTCTCGGCGCTGGTAGGCGCGGGCCGGGCCGCCTGGTCCCGGGGGAGGAACGCCTGGCTGGCTGCGTGGCTGTCGACGGCTTTCCGGGCACATGGACCCCGCGCCCCGGCCTTTCTGGAGCGGCGGCCGAGGGCCTGGGTGGTCCTTCGCCAGACCTGGTTCAGTTCTGGTCTCGCCCTCTTTATCCACAGGGAGCCAGCCGCGCGGCCGACGATGCCGAGCGGGAGCGCCGGGACCGAGAGGAGCGGCTGAGACACGCCCGAAACCCAGCCACCCGCGGCCTCCCCTCCACAGCCTCCGGCCGGCTGAGGGGGACACAGGAGGTGGCCCCTCCCGCCCCCCTCACCCCTACCTCACACACTGGTGAGTGGCCCCCGGGCCGCAGCTCCACCGCCACCCGCTGGGCCAGCGGCGGGCACTCGCTTGTGTGTCGCTCGCTCTGGCCGCTCCAGTGTGTGACCTCGCGCGTCCCCGCTCCGGGCGGTTCTTATCCTGAGGCGCCGGGCCAGCCGGCAGTGTCTGCTGGTAGACGCTGGTCTCCTGAAGGGTTGCGTCCGCTCCATGGGAGCTGTGTTGTCGCCGCGTGTTCTTGAGACGCGGCGTCTGCCCCTACCGCCCCATCTGCCGCTCCCGTCGCCTCGGCCGCCCTCCCGCCGGACGCCTGGCACCTGGCGCCTGGCTCCCGGGCGTCACCTGGGTGCTGCGGGGGCCCCGCCGCGGAGCCAGCCCAGAGTCGGGGCGCGACGGCGTTCGCAGCCCGTCGCCGGGGCAGCCGCGGCTCCTCGTGAGGCACGGTTCCCGGGGAGAGGCCACGCGGAGCGTGGGGTCGTGTCCCGAGGCCTCACGCTCCCCCGTCTCCCTCTTCTCCAGCGAACACCTCCCCTCGGCCTGTGTCTGGCATGGAAAGAGAGCGGAAAGTGAGTATGCGGCTGCACCGCGGTGCCCCGGTCAACATCTCCTCGTCCGACCTCACGGGCCGGCAAGATACCTCCCGCATGTCCACCTCACAGGTACGCGGGCCGCTTGTGCGGGCCCCCAGCAGTGCGGGCTGCCGGCCTGAGGCCGTTCCTGCCCGCCCGCCCGCCTGCGCGCCGCGCCTCTGAGCCGTGAACCTCCGGGGCCTCGTGCCCCGCGCTGCCGTTCGGCCCTCGCTCGAGGGCCTCGGGGGCGAGCTCTGCTGGCGCCTCCTCTCTTGTGCTGCCTTCGGCATGGCCCCCGGCGCCGCGGCGCTCCCAGCCTCTGAGGCTGTGTCCTCACTCTGGTCAGCTGGCGCCCGGCGGAGAGCCCTCGTCGCGGGTGGGCACTGTCGGGCGTCCTGGGAGCCTGGCGCCGTATCTTCTCTCCGTCTGGCCACGCCCTGGGCCCACTTGCTCCGCCCGCTGTCCCTGCCCGGCGCTCTCGGCCCGTGTGCTGGCGGGTCTCCTGCTGCGCGTGGGTGGCAGGGCGGGCAGGGCTGAAGGAGGGCCCTCGTGGGCCGCTTCTCCGCCTCAGCCGGTGTCGCGGGGGGCCGGGTCTCCCCGTGCCGCCTGCTGGTGTAGCTCGTCGGTGATTTCGGGGGTCGAGCGTGTTGATCCGGAGGCGCGGGCCTGTGAGAAGCGCCCAGAGCCTGGTCCTGTGGCGCCCGCTGGTCGGGCAGAGGGTGGGGTGTGCCCGGGCAGAGCAGTGCCCGACCCCCTTTTCTTAGTCGAGTGAAGTAAACCGAACGCTGACTGGCAGTGCTACTAGAAACGAGCCGTTCTTGACGTGGTCCTTCTCCTGGGCTGGAGGAGCAGGTGGTGGGAACCGTGGGGCCAGCGGGTCTGGTCAGAGGCACAAGATGGGGCCGTGCTACCTCCCCTCAGGACACAGGAAGGGCATCCGGGCGTCTTCCCACGAGCCCTGGAACGCACGTGCCAGCAGCCGGGAGCAGGGCCCGTGGGACACCTCGGCCGGGAGGAAGGAGGAGCGGGCCTCGCTTCTGCTCTTAACACGAGGGCTCGGGAAGTGCCCAGGGTCCACAGGGCGCCCGTGCTTGGCGTCTGCGTCCTCCTCCGCCCGCCGGCGCTTGGGCTTCGCTGCCAAGTCTCGGCTCGGGGTCGTGCCTCTGCTCTCTGGTTCTCTCTGCTTTCCTGCCAAGCCGTGTGCCGCGGCTCTGGGGAGGGAGCCTCCGCCTTCGTCCCTGTCCCCCGGACCCTGCTTAGGGCCTCCCCCTCGAGGACACAGCCCCAGTCTCTGTGCGGGAAGCGCTCTCTCTCCGTGCTCTTGCTGAGACGCGCGGCTCCTGGCCACCGAGGGCCTGTGTGATCGGGGCTGCTCCAGCCCCGGTCCGGCTCTGGCCAGGGATCCGAGCAGAGCAGAGCGGGGACCCAGGACGCAGGGTTGCAGTGGCCTTGGGGGCCGCTTCCCCAGCCGCCGCTGCCCCTCAGAGGGGCCTGCTGATCCCAGCGGGGGCGCTGGGTGGTAACCGCACGCGTCCCTGGTCGGGGCTGGCCTGCCGCGGACGAGCCTGGCAGTGACGTTCCTCTGAGAAGTCCCCGCCCCGCCCAGCGCGGCTGCTGGAGCACGGCCCTGGCCCCCGGACACCCCTGTGGATGTCCTCGTGTCAGCCCTGCCCCCACCGAGGCCCGAGCCCGGTCCTCCTCCTTGCGTCCAGCCATCGCACGCCTGGGCCTCGGGGAGCCGCGGTCGTGAGAGCCGCCGGTGGGGCTGCCGTCTAGGGATCCGGTCCTCTTGCCGCCTGAGGCCTGGGGAGGTTTCTGTGTCGGCCCCGTTGGCAGATCTGGGGACCACTCTTGAGAGCCGCGCAGCTGGGCGAGGCCGGCCGGTGGCCGAGGGCCTGGTTGGCGCAGGCGGTGCTGGTGCAGGAGGAAGGGGGGCCTCCATGCCGGTCCCGCCGCCAACCCTCACCAACAGGTGTCTTTTCCCCCCACCTCAGAATAGCATTCCTTTCGAACACCACGGCAAGTAGCTGCACGGCTCCCGGTGGAAGGCAGCGCTGGTGAGTGTGCTCAGGCCGGGCGGGGGCTTGCATGCCAGGTGCCGCCCGTGGGCGAGGCCCCTCGCCCAGGCCTTCTCCTCAGGCGGACTCCGGGGCAGCTGTCCGCTGGCCCTTGGCACCGGCGTGGGGAGCGGGAGCCCGGTCTCGGCTCCAGTGGCCCCGAAGGCTGGTGCGGATATGCGTCCCGCGTGCTGGCTGAGGGCCGCGGGGGCGAGGGGCCCTTAGGCTCTCGCTGCGGGAGACGCTCCTGGTCCCGGCTGTCCTGGCTTCGTCATCTCTCTTCCTTAGCGCTGATCTCTGTCGTCCTCGTTTGCTTTTCTTTGCGAGCTCGGTCTCTGCCCAGCACCTCGTGTGCGCTCTCGTCTGCATTAACCCGTAAGCCACAGCCGCCTGCTCCCTGCCGTCGGTGCATGGCTGGGCGTCCGAGCCGGCTCCCCTCGGCGGCGACTCTTGTGGCTCCTCCTGGCTCTCTCTGCTGGGCACTGCACTCTTGGGAACATCTCGGCCAGCAGTGCCTGTCGGTCTTGCCCACTGGAGTCCCAGGGCCCACACGGGCCTGGCTCCTGTTTTCGGAGCAGCAGGCTCCTTTCCAGGGAGGGGCTGGGAGCGGGCGTCCCTTCTCCGCTCGGGCCCTCGTCTGACTGACCGGCTCTCGGCCCCTCGCCTCTGGGCCTCCTCGCCTGCATGGCTCTCCCGCCCTCCCCGTCTTCTGTCACTTTCTCTGCTGCACGTGTCCTGGCCTTCGAGGGGCCTTCTGGAGTGGCTGGGGGTGCGCGTGCAGAGGGGCCAGGCGGCGGCTGTCCCCCGTCCCAGAGCACTGCCCCTGGTGCTGTGTCCAAGCCGGACCGGCTGCGCCCCTCAGGCCTCACGCTGACCTTCTCCTGTGCTTTGGCTCTGACAGATTGCCGGTCGGGTGGCTGCCAGCGGTCTCCAGTCCGCCGTGCACCGGTGAGAGCGCTCCTTTTGCCGAGGGCAGACATGCATGGCCGGCCTACTCTGTTATAGTGACACGCCCCGGTCTAGAACCGGAACTTTACCGCCGGGAGCTCTCCAGGCCACCCACCCAGTGACGCCCACGGGGACACAAACACAAACCCAGCCGGACAGACTGCACACGCTGCCCTCGCCAGGGCTGCGCCGAGGCCCCGCGATCTCGGCGACGGTGGGGCTGGGAAGAGGAGTGAGCCGAGCGCGGAGAGCAGCAGACTCCCGTCCAAGAGCCTCTCGGGTCCCCGTGCCTCTGGCGGCGGCGCGCCCGTGCCCTGCCAAGTCTGCCGTGACCACCGACCTTCTGCTCGGTTAAGACAGTTTTGTATCATTTTGCTAAAAATTATTGGCTTAAATCTGTGTAAAGAAACCTGTCTTTTTATTGTTTCTTTCCTGTCTGTTTTGCTGACTAAAGAATTCCGAAGCAGACGCTGGTGTGCAGTCTGTAGGCGGGCGAGGCAGGGCGCGGAGCGCGGGGCCTCCGGGCGGCGTCTCGTGCTGTCTTGTGTGGGCCGCTGTGGGAGCCTCTCACGTGTATACGCGTGTGTAAGTACCGTGTGTGTCCGTGTGTGCCGTGTGTCTCGTGACCTCGCTGACCTGGTTTTGGCCGTCACCCCCCCGCCATGCCCGTGCACTGAAGCGCCTGCTCGCCGCGGACCCGCTGGGACCCACGATCATCAGGGCAGCTGGAGAGTGGCAGCGACAGTGCGGGCGCGGCGGGCTCTTCCCGACCCAGCAGCCGCGGCGAGGAGGAAGCTGGAGCCTGAAGACTGGGAGGGTTTCAGAGGCGCCGGGCCCGCCTCGGGGTGGTTTCCGTGGCGGGTGCCTCAACGCCTTTGAGTCTGGGAGGTTTTCCAAACAGACTGTGTTGGCAGCGCAGACTGGCCCTTAGTCCGTGTCAGCATCGGAGTGGAAGTCCAAGAGCCGTGGCGTCCGCCCTGGATGCCAGCTTTGCCCAGGCCTGGGGAGGCTGGTGCGCCCAGGGGCATCGGCTCTGAAGCGCCAGGAAGCAGGAGACTGTGACGGCCTGACCACCCGGTCAGGTGGACGTGGGGAGCCCCACGGGGGCTGAGGCCGGGCTGGACCGGGTCTCTGCAGAGAGCCCCTCGGGCAGCCGGGCTCCCGGGCTTCCTGAGCGGCTCCCACACTTTGCAGCAGCGGCAGCGGCGGCGGCAGCCCCAGCCCCGTCGTGGGAAGCGCGGTGTAGGGCGCGTTCGTGGTGCTGTCACCCTGCTGCGGCAAGTTGTGTCTGGGAACCGGGGCGCTCCGAGGCAGCTGGGGACCCGAGGGGCGTCTGGGCTGGTGTTTTCCTTTCCTGGTCCTAAGACGCCCGGACCGCTGTGTGGGCGGCTCAGAGCACAGCTGTGTGCATCTTTTCAGACCCCGCGCCTGCTGCTCTGTGTGTTGGGGCGCGGGCACGCGGCCGCCTGGGCCGAGATCCCGCAGAGCCAGTGCGAGCTGAGCAGTGCCTTGTGCAGGGGAGCTCTTGCGTCCCGGGAGGTGTTGGCATCCGGGCCCCCGCCCGGGTTCAGTCCCCACCCCGACCTGTGGGAGCTGCGGCTGGAACGTCTGTGTATCGGCAGCCCGTCTGCACCATGCTTCTTTCTGTGCTACCGCTGTACTTCTGTCCTTGCCCACCGTGTAAATAATAAACTCATGACAACCTCTGCCTTCTCCCCGGCCCTGCGCGTCTCTTCATTTCATCAGTTCCAGTCTCCGTGTCTGTCGGTTATGTGAGACCGGCTTCCTGAGGCCGGGCGTCCTGTCCTCTGAAGCCCGTCGGTGTCACTGGGCAGCTGATGGGGCAGGCGGACTGGCAGTGTGGACGTGGCGGGGACAGGGTGCACACCAGCCCGCCTCCACCACCTCTGTGGAAGGGTGGTCCCCCCACCCACCTGGGGATACCTGTGGGTTGACGTGCGCTCGCTGGCACGTGGCCATCCTGCTGCTGCCCACAGGGGGCGCTCGTGGCTCCAAGGAGGCCCCTGAGTAAGAGCCACCGCCTCCAGGGAGCTCTGGGTGGCACTGAGTAAGAGGGCATGGGCCCCTGTGTCCACCCGAGGGCCCCAGCAGGCCCTGCTGTCTGTGGGGACTTGCAGGCAGGCCCGCAGGGGGACCTGGGACTGCAGATGTGTGCTTTCTGGTCCACGTTCAACTTACTGGAGTTGAACGTGCTCTGCACGGGGAGCACAGGCCAAGTGCGGGGAGACTGACCCTGCCTGCCCGTGGGTCGCTGCCTCGGGCCCGGGAGGGGGCAGCACCCCCCCCCCCCCCCGCTGGCTGGTTCCCACTCCTGCTGTGCCAGGCGGTTCCTGAGGTTCCGGAGGGGGCCTGGGCCCTGGTGGGCCCCGCTCAGCGCAGCGTGCTGACCGGCGAGCCCTGAGCCCTGCTTTTCTTGCAGGAGGGGAACCCCGCCTGCCTTGCTGTCCAGCCCTGACCCACGTCACAGGCTCTGAGCTCAGGGGAACACCCCCGGGAGCGAGAGGGGACTTTCCTTGGCCTGCACCCCGTTCCCCATCTGCCTGGAGCCCTTGGCGCTGTGGCCCCTGAGGGTGTTCCGGGTTCCAGGGCAGAGCAGGAAGCCACGAGGGGACCCTGCACACGGGACAGCGGGCAGTGTCTGCCCTGCTGCCAGGCTCTTCTTTGGCTCAGACCCATCCCCATGCGTGTGGCAGGCGCCCCAGGTCTGGCCAGGGCAGCAGCTCAGGTTCCTGGCTCTGGTTTCGGCTGATGTGCGGGTCCTTCTAGGAGGCTGGGCAGGGTGTCTAGAGGACGGGGGCGCCCTGTCTATGCCCGCCCCTTCCCCCAGCACTGCTCTTAGGGCCCTTGGCTTCCTGGGGACAGGAAGGTTTTTTTCCTGCCCCTTGGGCACAGCTGGAAACATCTGCCACCAGAGAACTAGGCAGACAGGCTAGTCCGGTCACCCTGTGTCCCCTCACCCTAGCCCCACAGATCAGTCTCCAGTCTGGGCTGTCGCAGGGCCTCGGGTCCACCCCTACTTGCTGAGGGTCCCGCCCCCAGGGGAGCAGCTCCCTCCCACATGTTGACCCCCTCAGGATCATTGGCCTGCGCCCCCGGAGCCTGGGGCAGAGGTGAGGGTGAGGGCTGCTGCTGTGGGCTACTCGCACCCAGTCCAGGAGACCCCGGAGGAGTGGGGACGACGGCTTGGAGAAGGCCGGGTGGCTGGCAGAGGGTGCAGGTGGGGCGGGCGGCCTTCGAGCCCTGATGGGTGGGCCGTGCACGGCTCTGCCTTGCCTGAGAGCTGGCCTGGGCGAGGGCAGTGAGGCTGGGCTGCCTCTCACCCTAGCACCGCCACAGCCCGAGCCCTGGCGGCGGGCATGGAGGGGCAGGGGTGCCGGGCTCCCCCTTAGAGCTCGAGGGGCAGGCGGAGGAGGGAGACGTGAGCTCTCGCTTGCTTTTCGTTGCAGAGGAGCAGGGACGTGGCGTCTCTCCGGCTGCACGCGGCCCGCCTGGGCGCCCGCTGCCGTCCCCAGCGCCCTCGACGCACCACCTACTGAGGCGGCCCCAGCGGCCTCTGACCAGCTCCCGGCCACGCAGGCCCGCCGCTGGCCACGAGGGCAGGTGGGTGTGCGGTCCCCGGGGCGAGGCTGAGCGGGCTGGGGCGCGGGGACTGGCCCGGGCGCGGCCCGCGTGGGCGACTGACTGAGGGGCCAATAAATGGAAGGCAGGCAGACCGTCTTCTTTAAACACATCCGGCGTCAGCAGCCACCACACCGCCCTCACCCCCGCAGCCCCCGGGGCGTGGTGGGCCGTTCTGAGCCATCGGGGCCCCGCGGGGCGCTGTGGGGCCAGAACTAGCAGTACTCGGGGCTGACACGAACCAGAGCCACTTTGTAAAAATAACCAGGCTGTTTGTTGAGAAAGTGAGATCTGGGGCCAGGGGTTCAGACCGCTGCCCTGTGTGGGACGTGGCTCCTGCAGCTCCAGGAAGACAGTGCCTCCCACACGCAGGCTTGTTTCAGCCCTTCCAGGCGCTGGGGGCGGGGTGTCCACTCGACCCTCAGGGGTGGGCTGGGTGCCGGGGAGAGCCGGCAGTATGGGGCGCTCGTGGCACCACGGAGGGCCGTCGTGGTGGTGCCCACTCTGCAGCACCCAGCCCTGCCCCTGGTTAAAGTCGTGTTGTCTCCGAGGCCTGGGTTTCTAGGTCCTTGGGCCCAGCGATGGGCCCTGGGCTCAGGGCAGGGGGTGGCAGGTGGGGCCCCTGGCACAGATGGCTGGTAACTTCATGGCTTGGCTTCACCACAGATCCGCCTCAGAATGACACGTTCCCTCCCCGCCACCTCCCCCGAAAAACACTGATCGGGCTGCTGCGTGGGCAGCGGGCGCCCAGCCGACGGCCCACCCACCAGTCCTGTTTGTGAAATAAATACGAGCGCTGCCGGTCACTGTGCGGCCCCTGCGCCCCGCCGGCCTCCCGGCCTCAGACACTGGTCTCTGGGGTGTGCGCCAGCTCGCCGTTCTTCTCGGGCTCCGTCTTCAGGAAGTGCTCCACCTCCCGGGAGTCCACCCTCAGGTCCTCGGGGGGCCTGTGGGCCTCCTCCTGGGCGGCCCCGGGCCCCTTGCCGATGCAGAAGAAGTTGCCCAGCACCAGCACGAGGGAGGAGGTGAGCACCTCGGCCCCCGCCAGGATGAACACGTACTGGTAGACGTGCGTCGCGTCCAGGAGCTTGCCTGCAGAGGGGGCGGGTCAGCCGGGCCACCCTCGCTGCCTGCTCCCACCCCCCGGGCAGCGCAGCCCCGAGGGTGAGCCGGGGGGGCTCTGACGAGGGTTTGGAGCGGTGTCCGCCCCACCAGTGGCCCTGCCAGGAGCCGCAGGGCCCCGGGACTCTCCCAGAGGGGAGAGCCAAAGGGCCCAAGGTCCAGTGGGAGGTGGAAGGCTGCAGGGCTGGCTGCAGACCCACACCTGTGGGCGGGGACAACCAGAAGGGGGGTCCAGGACGCCACCTCGTAGCCACCGCTTGACCCCACCACACAGCAGGTGCCTTCCTTGGGCCCATGGCCGCCTCCCACGGTGGACCAAGCAAGTGGGTCCCGGGATGGGCGCGAGGCCGTATTCCCTCCCAGCGCCTGCCGGCCGTGGCCGAGATACACGGTGTGGCCTGGCTCCACCAGGCAGCGCCCCCCACGGCGGGCTCGCTCCCCACCGCTCCCAGCACTCACCTCCCGAGGGGGGCCCGATGAGCACGGCTATGGCCTCCAGCAGCAGCACGAGGCCGATGGCGCTGGAGAACTTCTGGGTGCCCACGATGGCCATGAGCACCTCGAACTGCAGGGCCCCCACCATGCCGTAGGAGATGCCGAAGAAGATGCAGAAGACCGCCAGGCCGCCGTAGTTGCTGGCCGTGGACCCCGTGAGGTCCGTGAAGCCGTTGAAGAACATGGCGAAGCTGAAGAGGTAGACGGAGTAGGGCCGCACCTTCTGCAGCCCCGTGATGAAGCCGGCGGCGGGCCGCGCGAAGATGTCCACGAAGCCCAGCACCGTGAGCAGGAAGGCCGCCCGCGTGTCGGGCACGCCCAGGTCCTTGGCGTAGCTCACCACGAACACGGGCGGCACGAAGAGCCCCAGCACCATGACGGAGGCCGCCGCCGCGTAGATGACGAAGCCGCGGTCCCGGAAGACGCTCAGGTCCAGCAGCCGCCGCGCCGGCCGCCGCGGCCCGGGCCCCTGCGCACCGCCGGGCGCCTCCAGGGGCCGCATGAGCGCGGCGCACACACAGCAGTTCAGCAGCAGGCCGCCCAGGATGAGGAAGCCGCCCCGCCAGCCGTAGTGGTCCTGCAGCAGCTGCCCCAGGGGGGACAGGGCACACAGGAACACCGGGCTGCCCGCCGCCGCCAGCCCATTGGCCATGGGGCGCCGCTTGTTGAAGTAGCGGTTAAGCATGATGAGCGAGGGCTGGAAGTTGAGCGCCAGACCCAAGCCTGGAGAGAGGGGGTGCGAGGTGCGGCGCGCGCTGGGTGGGCAGGTTCCCGGCCCCAGGAGGCCCCGTTTTCTCCGTCCACCCCAGCCGTCCCCACCTGCCGCCCGCTCCCGCACTCACCGGTGACGACCCCGGCGGTGAGGTAGAGCTGGATGATGCTTCCGCAGAAGGACGCGGACACCATGCCCAGGGACGCCAGGAGGCCACCCGCGAGCATGACGGGCCGGCAGCCGAAGCGGTTCACGCACACGCTGCAGAGCGGGCCTGGCGGGCGGGCGGGGACAGCTGGGGCGGGGCGGGGCGGGGCTCGCCACGCCCACCGAGGCCCGCCCTCCCCGCGCCCCTCCTCCAGCTCCGCAGACTCGGGGCTCACCAGAGAAGTTTCCCCGTTAGAGGCGACTTTCCTGGCCAAGCTGGGCAGGCGGCAGGACCCAGCACAGCTGGGCAGACACGGCCCTTTGGACAGGCCCCAGGCAGGCTTGGGCGATCACGGCACCCTCGAGGACGTCCATCTGGGCAACCCTGGGACTGGGCTGCAGACGCCCGATGTGCGCCCTGACCCCCGCCCCAGGCCTCTTTGCCCAGAACTGAACCTGGTGACCTCTCAGAGGCGCCCCCCCCCCCCCGGGCACGACAGCCCCTCACCTGTCCCGTACAGCATGGCCAGCAGGATGGAGGAGACCCAGGCCGTGTCGCTGTAGCCAATCCCAAACTCACGCATGAGCTCCTTGAAGAAGACACTGACCGCCTTGGGGAAGGCGTAGGAGAATCCGGTGATGACAAAACAGCCCCAGAGGACGGCCCAGCCCCAGCCCCCGTCTGGGGCCTTGATGCCTGTCGGGCCCTCGTCCACCACGGCCCCTCCCATGGCCAGGAGGGCTGGTTCCGCGTCCCTGAGAAAGAGGAAGCCGGGCTGTCCACC
Source organism: Catagonus wagneri (assembly GCA_004024745.2). Lineage (NCBI taxonomy): Eukaryota > Metazoa > Chordata > Mammalia > Artiodactyla > Tayassuidae > Catagonus > Catagonus wagneri. The sequence goes on from PVHT021183571.1 coordinate 403,332, forward strand.
GGCCGCAGCCTGGCTGCGTAGGGACAGATACGGCCCTGCGGGCCCCCCGCCCCCCCAGCCCCCGGCAGTGCCCAGTGTCACCTGGGAGCCCTGCGTCTGGCCCTCACCTGTGCTGGGCTCAGGGCCGGAAGGTCTGGGTGACCAGCGCTGACCTCCCTTGCTCAGGCTTGGCCAGCTCCCGTTCAGTGGCTCTAAAGGGCAGTGGCTTTTTTGGGCTCAACCAGGTCTCAGGTTACCTCCTGAGGAACAGACCCCAGGCGGAAAGTCAGCCCTGCTCTCCCTGCCTCCCGCCTGACCCTGCGTCCGAGGCAGCTCCCAGCGCAGCCTGGTTCTGGCCGCAGTGGAGCCAGCCCTGGAGGGGACCTGGAGCCTGATCCAGGGTGCTGTCGTCCCTTGAGCCCTCAGCCTAGATGGGGCCGCCCAGCTTTCCCACTCTCAGGAGACAGGGCTCCCCGACCTGCCCACTAGAGCACTGCACCCCAGAAGTGCCTTCAAAGAAGAGGCTTGGGCGTGGGGACCGAGTGGGCGCAGCAAGCGGAGCCCGTGCTGTGGGACTCAACTGGGTGGCCCTGTGCCCCCCAGCTCGCCACACCCGTTCCTTCCACCTGCACAGCCCTCTGCGACAGGAAGAGGCCCCGGTGGAAGGCGAGGGCTGGGCTGACACCCAGCCAGCCAACAAACCGTCCCAGCGCCCCTGCCGGGCGCGGAGGGGGCTGGCGGCATCGCTGCAGAAGCCTGGCTGACTTCCCTCTTTTCAGTGTGGGAACTTGGCTCCTTCGAGGCCCAGGAACTCGAACCGCTGAGGCCAGATTTCCACCTGCAGGTCCTCCCGTGTTCACCCCCCGTCCTCGCCTGTCCCAGCTGCAGACACCCCCTAAGCCCCGGGACCAGCCCAGGGCCCTGTGCCCCCTCACCTGGCAGGAGCTGCTCCGAGGACAGCCGGCCTCCCGCGGCAGGCACTGGGCCAGAGGGCTTGTCCGACGGGGCTGTCTCTGCCCCGGCGGTGGGCTGCAGACCGGGTGCGCGGTGCCTGTGGGCCTGCGGCGTGAACGCTCCACCTGCACAGAAGCCCCCGGTGCGTCCTGACCTGGAGCGCCGGGCCGGCGCCTCAGCCCCTTCCGCCAGCTCCCCGCCCCGGTTTCATAACCCGCCCTGGCCCCTCCCCTCGCCCCTTTTCCTTGGATCTGTCTGGACCTGGCACAGCCCCCCGGGTGGCCGCCTCTGCGTCTGAGGCGGACACGGAACCCGGGATGGGACCCGAGGAGGACAAGGAAGGGCCTCTGCTGGGACAGCTTCAGTGAGGGGGGGCAACAGAATGTGGAGAATAAGGACCCTTGCCTCCAGCCTGCCCTCAGCACCCCGGTCACAGCTGCCATGCCCTCTGGGGCCCCAAGTCAGCAGTGCCAGGGGGTCTGGGCTCTGGGTCCAGCAGTGCCGGGGGGTCTGGGCTCTGGGTCCAGCAGTGCCGGGGGGTCTGGGCTCTGGGTCCAGCAGTGCCGGGGGGTCTGGGCTCTGGGTCCAGCAGTGCCGGGGGGTCTGGGCTCTGGGTCCAGCAGTGCCGGGGTTCTGGGCTCTGGCTCAGAGTTGGGGGGGCTACCTTAAGGGCTTGCTAGGCCCCAAGCAGCAGCCACCGTCTGTGACTAGCACTGTCCGATGAGCAGACCCCCCGGAGCCACCTGGCTGTCGGCGTGATGACAAGGCAGACACAGCCCACTGGACTAGAACGGAGGCCCTGCCCCCACCCCAGGCCGGGCCAGAGGTCCACCCTCAGAGCCCGCTCTGCCTCCCAGCTGGGCCAGTGCCACAGGCGCCACCTTCGGGAAACCCAGAAGCCCTCTCCTCTCCCGGCACCCAGCCCCCAGTGCTCGGAAGCCTCGGACCGCGGGGAGCAGGGTGGAGGGTCAGCCGAAAGGTGCATGGCGGCGCCCAGCCGAGGGAGCCCCCGTCACCCTGCAGACGCGTGCAGAGCCCTGGGTGCCCGCTTCCCGTCGGAGGCAGACACAGGGCCTGGGGCCGGACGCGAGGGGGGCTCTGGGACAGCACGAGCCCCGCTTTAGTGCAGCCCCAGGGTCCTCACGTGCCTGGGCCTGGGGTGGGACAGACTGCACGGAGCAGCCCTCCTGGCCCTCGTCAGGTTGCCTTTAGGAGTCTCCAGGCTGCACCGGCATAGAGTGACTAGAGACGACAGCAGCTGTAACTTAGGAAGAGGAACGCAGCGTGACGCGGTGACTGTTTCAGGCAGAAAGCACACAGACCCCAGACCCGGGACCCAGTGACGCGGTTAGCCGCGGGCAAGGGGTGCCGAGAGCCTGCTCGTCCTCAGGATCCCGGCTTGTTTAAGGTTGTGGGCTTCGTAAGAAAGTCACGCAGGCCACGCAGAGGCCCAGGGGGGAGCGTGTCCAGGCTGAGCAGGTAGGAAGGGCCCAAGTCTTACGCATTTCAGGTCACAGAGCAGGACGAGGCCTCCACCTGGAACCTTCCTGGTTACATCCGGTGCTCACGGTGGGGGGGATCACTGAGGGCACCCCAGCCTTTGAGGCCCGGTTCTCTGCCCACCAGGGCCGGGCCCTCGGGCCCTTCCTGGCAAACTAGCGTCTGGGAGAGCAAGGAGGCAGAGGGCTGCCAAGGCCCAGGGCCAGGAGGGCACTGCGTGTTCCGGAACCTGTGGGCCAAGTGGCTGCCATGTGAGGCTCACGAGGGGAGGGGGCCATCTTCTGTGCCTGGACCAAGGCCCAGTGTCACCTCCCTAACAACCCCTCAGCCCGGGGCACCAGCCCCACTGTACAGACCCCGCCCGTTCCCGCACCCGCTAGCCCCCCACAGCTTTCTCAGGGAGCTTTCGGTCTGTCCCCGGGAGGCAGGCGGGGAGGGGGATGGAGGGCAGGGGCGGCCGGGCTCGAGGTTGGGGGCCAAGGCCGTCCACCCAGCAGGGCTCTGCGGGCGGAGAAGGGGCTGGGGTCTCCAAGAGCAGGCGACATGGGTCTCATCAGACCCGCCCAGGTGCCCGCCGGGTGGAGGAGGCGGTTCAAACACAGGCTGGCCGAAGTTCAAGGAAAACCCTGCCTGGGACGAGCAGCCCCTCTGGGGGCGGGGCAGGGACCCTCAGTGCAGCAACAGGGGAGGTGGCACCAGCACCTCTGAGGGCACATGCTGGCCAGCTGTCCTCTCAGTGACATTTATGCCTCCAAGGAGGCACGCATACCACGTCCCCAGCCCAGAATAACCCGCCCTCTGGGCCTCAGAAAGCTGATCTCCCAGGTGGGGTGCCTGTGCCCGCTGCTGGGTCAGGTGAGGTCCACGGAGGGGTGTGCCCGGGGGCCCCTCGGGGTGGCGCGTCTGCTGTGCCCTCCCAAATCGGGGCTCCCCCTAGCTGCTCCCCGGGCAAGGGGCCTACCTGGGCCCAGGCTCCAGCTCCTGTGTTACCCCTCCCTGGGGCCCCCCTTCTCTGCCTGCGCTCACCTGGCTTTGCGTGCCATCTGTGTGGCTGTGCCCACTCTCACCCCCACCCCGCATCTCCACCCCGAGAGCTAGTTCCCAGCCCGACCGCCCACCCCCCAGAGTCAGTCCCGACCACGGCCGCCGGCCTCATTACCCCGCCGCTCCGATCCAGCCTCTGTCCTCTCACCGACCAGTCCTGGGTCCTCAGCCTGTCAGTCCCAGGGCAGGCCATGAGCCTGGGGCGGGGCTCAGTGGGGCCTGGGGCCCTGGAGCCTGCAGTCTGTCCCAGGTGCTCAGCCGGCGTGCCCTCTGGGCTGGCTGGTCGCCTCACCGGACTTCCAGCTCCTGGCATGCGCACGGCAAAGGGCAGTTCTGACTCTTCCCACACCGCGAGAACAGCCCGGCACGGCCAGCACCCGCTCCTTGGCCCCAGCCCCTGAAGGCCGTGCAGGGGGTGCTGCACCCTCAGGCGGGAGGGGTCCCCCGCTTCCTTGCCTCACTGCCCCCGTCGTGGGATCCCGGACTCAGAAAGCACCGCTGGTCAGAGTGCCTGTGGCTTCCCAAGACGCCCACCTCAGCTGCGCCCGCCTGCGGCTGCAGCTGTGGCTGGAGGGAGGCGGGCAGTGGGCGAGGGTGTGACCCAGGCCTCTCAGCCGGGCTGGGCCCCCCACTCGCCCTCCACTGGCCGGGCGGTCCCCCTCGCAGGCCCAGTGCCCCGCAGGCTCTCAGCCGGGCGCAGGGGCCAGGACAGTGGCGACAGTGGCCTCGTTCACCAGGCTGGACGCTGCACCCCGGCCAGCCCCGAGCTCTGAGTCATTGCCACCCCATGATGACCAGGAGGGGGCCACTGGAGAGGGGTCCTGGGGGTATTTTTGTGCCTGCTGGGAGGAGCCCTTCCCTGGGAAGGGGGCCCTGAGGAGAGGCCAGGATGGATCTGGACTTGAGCAGAGCCAACCTGGCCCAGCCTGGGGCGCCTGGCCCGCCCATTCCTCAACTCCCTGCAGCCCCGCAGCCCTAAAGTCGGTGACCTGGGGCCAAGGCCCAGAAGGTGGTCTGTGTCAGCAAGCTCCACCAGCTCGAGGGGCCCTTGCCCCCAAAAGTGGGGTCCTAGCTCCCACGGCCACCACATAGGGCCTTCGGGGCGAGACGGGGAGGGGAAGGGCAGTTAAGTGGAGGGACCCTGAGCTCCACAGCCCCATCCCCGGCCCCCGCCCCCTCCGGAGGCGGCGAGGCAGCGGGATGGACGCCCCTTCCAGATCCGGCTTCCGGCCGGTCGGGTGGGGGTCGGGCTGAGCTGACCCTGCTGGGCGGGAGGTGGGAAAAGGGAGGATGCTCGGTGCCGCCCCGCCCCTGACCCGCTGCCTGGCCGCGCGCGCGGGACGTGGGGGACGTGACCGCGCCAAGGGAGGAGCCGCCGCCGTATTGCTTGGAGTAGGCGCCCTCCCCGTCCGCTACCGCTACCGTATTGGCTGGAGCTACAGCCGAGGCGCGGGGCCGCCGAGGTCAGCGAGCCCCGGGGCTGCACAATGGGGCCCCAGGCTTCTCCAGGGCGGGGCCCTCTTCACTCTCCCTCCGTTCCGGGTCCCAGGTGGGCGCGGCTCGGGCTCGCGACGTTAACTGAGAATCCCGCGACTCTGGGACCCGCTTCCCCGCCCGAGGAGCCCCAGGCCCTGTCCGCTCCCGCCCCGCGCCTGCCTCCGGGCGGCTCGTGCGGAGGCACCTCCGGTGGATCGATCGCTCTGCCGGACCGTCTTCTCCACTGACCGCCTCCCAGAAGGGCCGGTCCGGGCTCCTCACTCACACGGGCAGCACTGACCCTCTCCACACCTGCCAGGTGACTGCAAGGACCACTCTGGAGCAAATCAGCCTTGTCAGAGAGGCACCGCTAGCCAGTGAGTGAGACCCCACAGGCCCCGCTCCACACGCACACGCGCTGGTGTCCAGCGGTCAGAGCCCTCCCGCTGGGCACAGCCCTGCACACTGAGGCGTCTGGCTGGAGTGGATGAGAGCGGGGTTTCCTCCTGGGTATCGGACCCTGGCCAAGGTCACACGAGGTCATCACAGAGCCTGCCTTGGGACCAGGCCTCCCAGTGTCCACCCTAGGCGTTGTCTGGAACACACCTGCCTGGGCACTGCCCCCCAAGCCCTCAGCGCCCATTGGGGGCAGACCTCCCAGAATGGGAGCAGCTTAGCTCCTCTGTCGCTGGGCCCAAGAGGGCCCAGTCCACCCTCCAGGACACAGGCTGGCATCTGTCCCCGTTCCTCCCAGTGCCCACCTGACCCTGGAAGAATCCAGGGCCTTCGGAACGAGGCCGGGGAGCCAGCAACTCACACAGCACCCACCCCTGGTCTTGGCTTCGGACAAGCCCTTTTGACCTGGGTGGCACGAAGGCTGGTGAGTCTGGCTGCCATCCGCTGTGCCTCAGGCCCCTCCACTGGCCGTGGTCAGCACAGGGAGGGACCCCACCAGCCCAAGCGCCCCTGATGTGCAGCTCAGGGCTTCTGGGAGGAAGTCCTCGTCCCTCACCAGGACTCCAGGCGCCGACAGTGGCCGTGACCCCCACCGCCTGCCCTCTGCTCAGGCCTGCCAGCCGCCGACCTGGCTCAGCGTCCAGGTGAGTTAGCAACCAACGTTCTGGGTACGGAAACCCAGGCCCCGAGGTCTGCCGCCTGGTTTCCCCAGGGCTGGCGGCCTGGCCTGGGAGGGGGCGAGGCGAGCCCAGGAGTCCAGTCTTTTCCCGGAGGGGGCTCCTCCCCCTCTGCCCAGGGCCCGTAAGGGAGCCGTCGGGTGTGCGTGGGTGAGCGTTCAGGGCGGCGGCGGCGTCAGGAAGGAGGTGAGAGAGGACGGCCTCGGCGCCCCAGCCCGGCGCGCACGTGCTCCCCAGTCCCTCCCGAAGGGGGACCCTGGTCGGGTGTCAGACCCACCAAATATAGCCGGCGCGCCCGGCAGCTCGCGCGGACCGAGCTATTTATACCGGGGACCGGCTCTGCAGCCGGGCGGAGCCGCCTCCTGGCCCGAGCCCAGCCCCCGAGGGGCGCCCGACGGAGGGTTCCCCGGGCGACCCGGGGAAGTCGCGGTCGTGCGACCCGGGTCCGAGGGTACGAAGGGGTGAGGCTGGCTCCCCAGGGCCCTTCAGTGGGGGCAACCGCCGGCTAGGGCTTCGTCTGTGCCCGCGGCGCCTCCACGCGAAAGCGCGGCCCCGGAGGCCGGCCCCAACCCGGGCGCAGGCTCAGCGCGCGGGCGGCTCGGAGAGTCCCAGTACCCAGCCCGCGGAGCATCGCGCCGCGCCTACCTGCCGCCGCTCGGCCGCCGCGCGCCTCTGCCCGCCTCGCTCCTGGGCGCCGAGCCAGGGGCGACTCTGCTCCGGTCGGTCGCGCGGCACGTCCCCCAGACACGTCACCGCCGCCCGGCGCCGCCCCGGCCCGCCCCTCCCAGACCCCGCGGGAGGGGCGCCCCAGTGCTCCCCGACGGCGCGGACCCCGGCGCGGGCCGTGCACGCTTCTCGGCCTCTCCAAGCCCCTGGCGCTAGGCTGGGAGCCGGGCGATGGACCCCTTGCGCCCCTCCATCTCCCGCTCGGTGCGCACTCGCCTCCCTGTGCCAGGGCTTGATAGGAGCACGACCCGCTCCCGCGTCTCCAGGCCAGTGACGCCGGTAGCCCCCACGCCCAGGGCTGCGCCCTCTGGCAGGTGGGCGCGCACACTCAGCCGCACCCCACGCTGCGAAGAGTCCGCGGACCCCTGGGTTCCCGCCTACCGGCTCGGCTCTGGGGTCCGCAGGCCGCCTCCGCCAAACGCCCTGGGATCTGCGCCTCCATCCAAACCTTCTTCCTCCGGGGGCGGGGCGGCGCGGCGGCCTCCCTGGGCCACCGGGCACTTGCCTGGGTGATCTTAGGCAAGGCCGGCACCCCCTGTGACTTCCGCTTCCCCTGTGGCTCCGAGCACCGTGGGGCCAGACGCGGCTGCCGCCGGCCCCCCGCCCCCCGGCTCCCAGAGCTGGGCTGTGCTGCGGGTGGCGGGATCGTCCCTTCCCCACGCCCTGGACACTCCCCTTAAGAGGGTCTCTATCCGGGGGGGGGGGGGATCCTTGAGGGTCTCTATCCCGGGGCGGGGGGATCCTGGGCAAAGCCCTTCAAACCCTGGATTTTCTATTTTCTTTCTTTTTCCTTTTGCTTTTTTAGGGCCACATTTGTGGCATGTGGAAGTCCCCAGGTTAGGGGACAGACCTACACCACAGCCATAACACCACTGGATCTGAGCTGTATCCACAGCCTACACTGCAGCTCACAGTGACCCGGATCCTTAACCCACTGAGCGAGGCCAGGGGACCCCATCCTTGAGCCTTCCACACCTCCCACCTCCAGGCCCCAGCCGGCCACTTGTCCTGCCCCAGGCCTGCCTGTGCCAGCCAACACCGGCTGCCACCAGCCTGGGGACAGGGTCCGAGCCAGCACAGGCCAGGTCGTTGAAGAGGTGAGTCTTGGGATGGACATAGGGCCAAGCCAGGGCCCCCTCTGCCCCGGAGTCCTGGCTCCTGAGCCTGCGCTCCTTAGGACCGTCCCCACAGGGCCTCACTCTCAGGCTACACCTGCTGGAGGTGCCGCAGCAGAGGCTGCCTCGAGGCCTGGGTCTGGGCGGACAGCCGCCTTTCCGGACAAAGGCCCCTCTCCCAGCTGGGCCACCCATTCCCCTGGGAATCAGGTCTGGCTTCCAGTAAAACAAACACAGTAGCAGAAGCGGCTGCAGAGGCCAGCCCCTGTCCAGCCCCGCCTGCTGCACCTGCTCTCCGGGCCCAGGGCTGGTGCCGGCACGCATGGGCGTGTGGCTGGGGTTGGGGTGCTGTGGGGGAGGGGAGCTGGGGGGGGATGGGGCGGGCTCCGGCCTGGGCATGGTGAGTGACCACCCGGAGGCCCCGGCCGGAGGCCACCACTCAGGCCAAGGTCAGTCGCCAGGGGACCGCCCCGGCTCCCTCCTCCTGACCCCACAGCAGCCCAGAGAGTGGGTCCCCCTGGGGGGTGAGGAACAGCAGCCCCAGGAGGGCGGGGGAGGCCAGCGGCCCCTCCAGAGCGCCGGGCATCCGCGCACCGTGTGGCAGCTGCCCCCTCGAGTGCTGAGCCAAGGCAGCAGGGGAGGCTCTGCCGCCGGTCCCGGAAAGCCGGCACCGTCACTGCCCCCGCTTTCTACTGGCCGCAGTCCTCTGTCCAGCCCGCACTCGGAGGGAAAACTGGCTCCACTTTGGGGAGGAAGATAAAAGAATTTAGGGGACCCTGCACCCTGAGAGGAAGGGGAGGGGGCGGCAGGTTCCGGCCTAGGATTGCGGTCTGGGCTGCAAGCCCGGTCCCCTGGCCAGGGCGCCGCTGGTCGGTCCTCCTCACCCAGGCCCGAAGCGCCCAGGCAGCGCCCCGTCCAGGGGGGTCTCAGCAGGCGGAGAGGACTTGCAGACCCTGCCCGCTCCCCGCCGCGCGCACCGCCGCTGCTCGGCCCTGGTGCTGCCCCTCGCTGGGCCCCGGGCGTTCCGGTGTGACACTTCTGCCACTCGGCCGCTGAGAGCAGCCTGAACGACAGAGCGCCCTGTGGTCGCCCTCGCTGTGCCCCGCTGGTCTGCTCTGAAGGTGATGAGTGCAGCGCTGCTGCGACACGGCCTGGCGTGGAGAGCAGCAGCCGAGGGCGAAGCAAAGGCCACGTGTTTGCTTTCAGAAGTGCGCGCTCGGCCTGGGGGAGACAGAGGCCCCAGGGCTCAGGCAGGGCCATCCTCCTCTCCTCTGCACTTTCCTAGGATTTCCCAGGGTCCCTGCGCGGAGTATCTATTTGCTGAGTCTTTTTCTTTTTTCCAGTTGAGATTATATTCACGTAACACACCCTCAGGTGTGTACAGTGTACAACCCAGGGGTGTTTAGTGCGCTCGCAGCCTTGTGCAAATACCAGCCCTCTCTAGTCTCCAGACCTCCTCATCACCCCATAAAAACCCACTCCGAATCCGTTAAGTAGTCACCCCCCATTTCTCGTTCCCGCGTCCATGGTCCCTGTGGACCCGCCTGGTCTGGGTCTATCACGCAAAAAGCCCCGGAGGCAGATGGCCTTTGCGTCTTGCTGCTCTCCCTCTGTGGTGTTCTCAGGGTCTGTCCTTTGTCGCTTCATTTCCTTGTAGGAGTGACTAACAGCCCACATTTGCTTGTCCATTTCTCAGTGGACATTTGGGTCATTTCCTCCTTTCGGAGACTGTGAGTAATGTGGCTATGGACAGCAAACATTTTTGTTTCGTTTCATTTCGTTTTTGTCTTTTTTGTTGTTGTTGTTCTTTTTAGGGCCACACCCACAGCGTGTGGAGGTTCCCAGGCCATGGGTCCGATCAGAACTGTAGCCACTGGCCTACACCACAGCCACAGCAACGCGGGATCCGAGCCGCGTCTGCAACCTACACCACAGCTCACGGCAACGCCCACTGAGCGAGGCCAGGGATCGAACCTGCGTCCTCATGGCTGCCAGTCGGGCTTGTCAACCGCTGCGCCACGGCGGGACCTCCCCGCTGCACCGCAGTGTCCATTCCCGCCAGCAAACGGGGGAGTCCTGTTGGTCACAGCCTGGGTGACGCTTGTCGGTTTCCACCTTGGAAAAATCAGAGCCATCTCAGAGGTGTGAAGTGGTGTCGTGCTGTCGTTTGGATTTGTGGTTCCCTTACGACCAGTGACAATGCGTCTTTCGATGAGTTCACTGGCCGTTTGCATATCTTCAGGGAATTGTCTAAGTCCTATACCGTTGTTTAAACACGACGATCTTTTTCGGTTGAGTTTTAAGAGTGTTTCATGCGTTCTGGACCCTGTCAGGTGTTTGTTCCCGTTTCCCGGATTGCCTTGTTGCTCTCCGACACCATCCCTTGATGCAGAAGAGTCTCGTTTCTTTGGTTGCTGCGTTTTCGGTGTCAGAGCTAATAAGCCGCTGCCCTGAGGATTTACCCTGCGTTTTCTTCTAAGAATGTTCGGTTTTGGCTCCTTGTGTTCAGGTTGCTGAGTTCTGAGTAGTTCCCTGTGTGTGCTGTGAGGTCGGGTCTTCTTCGTTTCTTGGCGGGTGGAGACCCGCCTGTCCCAGCATCCCTTGCTATTCCATTATTTTCACAGCTATGAAACTAAGTTTAAAAAAACAGTCCTGTCCCTGTGTCTAGGCTGGAGTAGGCATTGCAGTTCAGAGGCCTCCCCTCGGGTCCACAGGCTGCCCCGGTCTCCTGTCCCTACTCCCGGCCAGCACAGCCCTGCCCCAGCCCGCACCCCCTCCAGCCCGTGGGCCGCAGCGGGCCAGCAGCAGCCTCAAGCTGGAGGCCCTAGGGATGGACGAGGAGCCGAAGGCCGCTGGCCTGGGGAGGCCAGGCCAGGTCAGGCCAACCGAGAGGCCCATCTCTCGCTGGGACCAGGCGGGGCAGGTGGGCCGGCGGGTGGGGGCGCAGCTCTCCCCTCTCAGCTCAGCCCCTCGGCCTGGAGGCCGCATAGGGCACAGCCCCGGGTGTGGGTTCTCCCTGCCCACCTGCCGCCCCAGGCCCTGGATCCAGTCCCCTTGCTCCATTCCACCTGCCCTGGGCCCGCAGGCGGCCGCTGGGGCTCTGCTCCATCCCGGACTGGGGGCGGGGGGCGGGGGCCAGGGCTCCTTCTGCCCCTTCTTGGAGCCCAGCTAGGTCCTGGGAGGGACTGGGAGCTGGGGCACATAGGTCAGGGTCGGAACTGTCCTGGCGCTGCTCACCAGCTGGAGGCCCCGCCTCCCTCTTCGCTTCCTGCGTCCCCTCCCCGCCCCGGGTCCTCGCAGACCTGTGCCCCTCAGGCCCCAGCGCTTCCAGCCAGGTGCCCCGCTGCCCACGCCTCCTCTCCCGCTGGAAGCCGCCCAGGTCAGGCACCCGGCGGACAGCCCCTCTGCCAGCTTCCCGCGGGCCTGTTCTCCCTTGGGCTCTCCTCCCTGTGACCCCACCCCAGCCAGCCGCTCTTGCCCCCAGTGCAGCCAGAGGGAGCCTCCAGCCCGCCCCTGGGCCAGGCCTCTGCTGCCGTCCTGGGTGGCCACCGGGTGTCCGCTGCTCAGGCGGCTGCCCGGAGGCCCGGGTACCTTAGCCCGTGCGCTCCGCCTCTGACGTCACGCGCATCGGGGACGCTCTCGTCCCTGCCGAGGGGTGACCGGGTGTGGCCCCTTATTTCCCGACTTTGCTCGCTAGGGCTTGCGCTCTCTCGCCGGCTGCCCCCTCCCAGTTGGCACCTGCACTTACAGCTGCCCGCTAACCCCTAATCTCGGCCCAGGGGGCAGAGGTCACGACCCAGCCCCTGCCTGGCACATGGAGGCCCCCGAAAGTTCTCCTGAGGTGCAGCGTGGGCGTCTCAGCCCTCGGCCTTCACCTCGGCCCTCGCGGGAGAGCGGTCCAGGCCGGCACGGACGGCTGGAGGATGCGGCCAGGCCCTGGCCGGGAGCCAGGCCGGGGGCAGCCACGGGGCCGAGGGCTGGGCTGGGCTGTGTGCCAGCCGCCGCGAGGCGAGGCCTTGCCCAAGCTTCCTGCGCCGACCGCAGCGCTCGGCCTCCCGGTGACTCAGCACGGCCCGGTGCCGTGACGTCCTGTCCCTGCCGTGCTGGCCACCCCGCTCCCCTCGTCTCACCCCGGAGCGGGGCCTCATGGCCTCTGGGGTTCGCCTACAGGCAAACTCTCCAGGAGCCTCCGGGCCCCTCGCAGGTGCGGCGGGGGCGCCGGCGTCCTGGGCAGCACGTGGGGGGCTGTGTCGGCCTGCGAGGCGCAGCCCCTCAGGCGCCCCGTGTCCGTGGTCCCCTCTCCTGTCCCTCCAGGAGCACTGGCCTTCCTGCCAAAGTCCCCTCCCGGCTGTGGGGCCCTGAGGACACTGCCCGCCCCCCAGCCTGTCGCCCGGTTTGCAGGCAGCAGGGAGCCTCGCTCCGGGCGGGCAGGGACGCCGGGCTGGTCGTCCACGGCCCGGCACCTACGGAGGTGAAGGGCATTTCCCACCAGAGCCCCCAGCTGGTGGCTGCTTCCTCGGGCCCCCACCAGGGGGCTTGCCCTTCTTCTGAGGCTCGGAGGGACACACAGAGGCCCAGGCGCAGCCCCGGGGCCTGTGAGCAAGTGGAACCCGCGGGGGCGGCGGCCCGCTCATGGCCATGCAGGTTGGCGCCAAGCCTGCCCCACGCAGACCCTGTGCTCCCAGCACCGGGAGCCCCGTGGCCAAAGACTGGAGGAAGGGCCTGAGGTCGGGTGGTCCGGGCGGGGCCTCCCGGGGCGGGCCCTGGCGCTCCCACATCCTCCGTCCTGGGGGGACCTCCAGCTGCCAGGCCAGGCTGCCCACCCAGGGCCCCCCGACGGTCACCAAGGTCAGGCTCTGTTCCATCCTGTGACGGGCACCGTCCTGGTTTCTGCCACCTGCAACTGCCCAGCCTGCCGCCGATGTCAGCATTCAGGCTGGGCTTGGCGCTGGGGGTGCCGCTGGGAGCAGGCTGGCCGCCTCGGCCACTCCTGAACCCTGGCCTCTGTTTCCCCATCTGTGAAATGGCTCTGAGGGCTCCACAAGATCGGGCAGCAGGGCCCCAGAGCCGGAGGCGTCCAGGAAGGTCCTGGCCCGGCGCCCGGCCGCCCAGCAGGCTGCTGCCCGTGGCCGCTCCCGCACAAGCAGGGGCTGTGGGCCCGCAGCGCGCGGTCAGCCGGATCACAAAGGGGGGCCGAGCAGGCCCTCAGCAGCCACTGTCCTGTCTCCACATCTGTGACGGTGACCTCGGGGTGGCCCGTGGGGGACTGGCCTGGGCGAAGCCGCCTGCTGTCTGAGTTGTCTGCTGGGTTGACCTCCGGGGCAACCTTCAGGGGGCGACCCGGAGGAGTGGTGAGGAGGAGGGGCCTGGAGCCGGCGGGGACCTGCGTCCGAGGAAAAGGACACGCGTGCCGTGGGAGGGAGGCCGCGTGGCAGAGTGGAGTGACGTGTCTGCGGCCGGGGGAAGTGGCAGGTCCGGGTCCTACCCGCGCCCATCGGAGGGATCTGAGCCCTGCCGACACCTTGACTGTGGCTTGTGGCCTCCAGAACTGTTGTCCCTGTCACGGCGACCACAGCGCAGACACAGGGTCAGCCTGTCCTGGGCATCAGCGGGCTTGCGGCAGGCTGGCCGGAGGTCACCCGCCTTGCAGGGGGGCAGAGGGCATTCTGGGTGGAGCGGGGAGGGTGCGGGTCTGCCTGGACCTGTGTGGAGACGGGGCAGGGAGCGGGCAGAGAGCTGTCAGCTAGCGGAAGCACAGACGGGGGCTGCCGAGGGCCCACTGTGCATTGATGCTGGCCTTGGCCTTGGTGGGTCGGGGCCTCTGGCTGGGTGGTCACTAAAGGCTGGTCAGGTGGGTGGGCCATGAGGGGCCTGCCCCGGAGAGCGGGCGGTGCAGGGAGGCGCCAGCACACGAGGCGGCACGTGCATGGTGGTCAGCACGTCCCTCCACCACCCCACAGGCATCTCCCGGGCTCCTGGATGGGAGCACAGAAAAGGGCCAAGCTCCAGAACCCCAGAGCACAAGACAGCAGACCTTGGCGGGGCTACGGGGCCGGCCAGGAGTGACGACGCCCCTTGCAGGGTGGTGACCCCCCCCCCCGGCCACTGCCAGCTCTGCCGTTCTGTGGCTGCGTGACGCGCGCAGGAGCAGGTGTGTGCCACACCCCTCTGGGCCTTAGGTGGGGCTGGCGTCAGTGAGGGCTTCTGCAGGGGTGGGTTTCAGGGGACGGACGGTGAGGTACAGAGCCCACAATCATTGTTTGGGTTTATCTTTCTTCAGAGGAGCACATCCTCTGGCCCCTTGGCTTTGCACAGACACACCCCGGAGCCCCTTCCCTGGGGCTGAGCCAGCCCCACGTAGTGGCCGTCCTCGAATCCGTGGGCAATGGAGACCATCATCCCTGTTTATGGAGAAGCAGAGTCCCAGAAAGCTGAAATGAGGCTGGAGCAGAACTGGGATTGTTTTTTTAATTTTTTATTGTTGATTTACAATGTTCTGTCAGTTTCTGCTGTAAGCAAAGTAACCCAGCTATACATATATATACATATATTCTTTTTTCACATTGTCCTCCATCATGTTCCATCGCAAGTGATCAGATGCAGCTCTGGGTCCCCTACAGCAGGATCTCTTCGCTTATGCCCTCCAAATGCAGCGGCTTGTGTCTACTAACGCCAAACACCCAGTCCCTGCCACTCCGTCCCCTCCCTCTTGGCAACCACAAGTAGAACTAGGATTTGAACCCGGGTTGTTGGGCAGATAACCCAGGTCTGGAGGCAGCAAGGGTGCCCAGGGCCTGAAGGATGTAGGTAAGAGGTCATGGGAACCCCTTGTGGCTCCTCCAGGCAGGCAGAGCTGTATTCCAAGTGCTTTCTGTGTGCGGATAGGCTCACGCCTTCCACTTTCCATGGGTCTTGAATTATTGATCTGCCTAATATTTAACAACCCCTGGGCCTCCCTCAAGAGCTGCCTCCTAAAGCAGAGCCTTTCTTCCTGTCAACTGGGGTGGGAACGCTGGTCCAGAACTGGCAGGACCAGCTTGGGGGCCGGCCTGGGCGGCCAGGTGCCATCGGGGTGGAGGAAACATGGAGAGGAGGGACTGGACCCGAGGCTGTGTCCCCCCGCCTCTGTGCCCATCACTGCCGGGAGCCCCGCGGCAACACCGGCCGGAGGGGGTGGGGGCTGAGCGTGGGCGTCTCCATTTGTTGGCACAACTTGCCTCCCTTCAGCCTGGGTGAACCCTCAGATGCTGGGGAAGGGTGTCCTTAAGCACGAGGTGCGGGCCTTGGCGTAAAGTTTGCTTGTTGCCTCTGTGAGAGGTTTTTGTTTTTTGTTTTTATCTCATAATTGAACACTTTAACACCAAACACACAGGTTCTGGGTGCATAGAAACTGGAGAATCCGAACAAGGCAAGCACACCGTGCCACCCCCCACCCCCCCAGCACCAGCGGCCTCGCCAGGGACGCAGTTGGCCTCTTCCACGGCTGGAGGAGCCACGCTGCGGGGAGAGACGCCGCACGTCCTGTGGGCTCGGGCGTTTCCCGGCGGTAACTGCGCCCGGTGCCCACGTGCAGCCCCGGGACCCCCACGCCCCTTGCATCCCGGGCCCCTCCCCGTCCGGTCGGAGCCACCAACCCCTTGGGGCTAAGAGGCGAGGCGGGTCGGATCGCGGACCCCCGCTGGGCGAGGGAGAGCCATCACTGCGAGGAGCCTCGGCCGTCTCCCGTCCACCTCCCAGACCCCGCGCCCTGGAGAGTCCGAGGCCTTCCTCCCTGGGCAGAGAAAGGCGCGCGGAGTCGGGTGGGCGGAGAGGGCCGGGAGGAGCCCGGAACCCGGCGCCGGAGCTCGCGTTTCTGGCCGGCGGGACCCGAGGGCTGCACCGAGCGCGCCCGGACAGCGGGCGACGGACTCCGGTCACCATGGCAACGCGGCGGGACGGGCGGCTGCTCGCGGCTGGCATTCCCGGTGAGGCGCGGGCGCGGGGTGGCGCGGGACCTGGGGCCCGCAGCGCGGGAGGGCGCGGCTTCTCGGGTCACGTGTGGCGGGCGGTCGCTTTTCTTGGAAAACCCGAGTCGTGCCGCCGACCGTGCCCGGCCGGGGGCGCGAGCGGTGCTGGTCCGCCGAGTCCTGCTCTCCGAGCTGGGGCTGTTCCTCGCTCGTCTGTTCCCTGCAGCGCTGGTCGGGGCGCTGGAGGCCTTCGCGGGCGTCGCGCTTTGTTTCGGGAGCTCGCGGTTCCGTTCCTCGCCCCTCCCAGGAGCCTGAAGTGCGGGGCGCTACGGAGCCGAGAGGCTTTGCCCGGTTCCGCAGCCGGCGAGCTCGGGTCCAAGGCCAGGCAGGCTGGTCCAGGGTGATTTCTTTGTTCAGACTCACATAAAAGTTGCAAAAGGTCTAATATACAGGCTTTATTCAAACTCAGCAATTGTCTTCGGGCTGCTTTACCTGTTTACAGAACCCAGTCCAGGACCATGCGTGTTTCTTCATTTTCTTATTCCTTAATCGCGAGCGGCTCCTCAGGCTTTCCTTGACTTTTATGAGTCATTTGTCTCGCAGAATGCCCCTCAGTTTCGGTTTATCAGCGTTCCCTGACGACAGCTTGTATTTCTGGTAAGAAAAACCTTACCCGGGGAATAGCGTTTTCTCTGCACCCTCTCGGGAGGCACACGAGGCCCATTTGTCCTATTACTTCTTTTTTTATTTTTTGGTTTTTTTTGCCTTTTTTTGTCATTTTTATGGCCGCGGGTTTATGGCCGCACCCGCGGCATGTGGAGGTTCCCAGGCTAGGGGTCTAATTGGAGCTGTGGCCACTGGCCTGCGCCGCAGCCACAGCAACGCAGGATCCGAGCCGCGTCTGCAACCTACACCACAGCTCACGGCAACGCCGGATCGTTAACCCACTGAGCAAGGGCAGGGATTGAACCTGCAACCTCATGGTTCCTAGTCGGATTCGTTAACCACTGCGCCACGACGGGAACTCCATTTTTTTTAAAATGATTTTTATTTTTCCATTATAACTGGTTTACAGTGTTCTGTCGGTTTTCTACAGTACAGCTAAGAGACCCATGCACACATGTATGCGTACGTTCTTTTTCTCACATTATCCTCCGTCATAAGTGACTAGACGTAGTTCGCAGTGCTCTACAGCAGGGAGTCCTGTTCTGATACTAACTTCGGTCCTTTGTCCTAGGTGATATCTACAAGGTGTTTGCATCATTAAGTTACGGTTTTCCGCTTTACAGATAGTAAAGATCTTGTGGGGAGAGACTCTGAAACTATGTCCATAGCTTGTTTCTATCCATACTGCCAGTCGTCCAGAAGTGAGCATTTTCTGAAAAAAATCATAAATGTTGTACTTGCCAGGTGATGATTTTTCCGTTTACATTATTTCTTTTTCTTTCATTAATTGGAATTCCTTTTATTTATTTATTGTTTTTTTAGGGCCACGCCCGTGGCACGTGGAGGTCCCCAGGCTAGGGACTGAATCGGAGCTGCAGCTGCCAGTCTTCACCACAGCCACAGCCATGCCAGATCTGAGCCGCGTCTGCGACCTATACGGCAGCTCACGGCAATGCCAGAACCTTAACCCACTGAGCGAGGCCAGGGATCGAACCTGCATCCTCATGGATGCTAGTCAGATTTGTTTCCGCTGAGCCACGGTGGGAACTCCTATTAGTTGGACTCTAGTGGAAGGAAGGACCTTCCATGCTTTAATTTATGCAGTTATTTGTGTTGGCGTAGACATTTTAATTTTATGTTTGTCTCACAGGTTATAGTCCAGTCCTGTCATTTATTTTGGTGCTCTTGTTGTCCAGATTTGGCCCGTTCAAGTTGGCTTCTGTGTCTTTTACCCTGTGTCCTTGTCCCTAACAGTTTGAGCACCTCCTTATTTTCTGACACCAGAAGATGTCCAGACCCCTCTGTGCTCCCTTGGCTCAGGCTGGAGTCAGGCGTTTCTGTGAGGAATGTCGGTTCTTTTTAGTTGAGAAGCTGTTTCTCCAGAAACCAAGATGGGGGGGAGGTGTGCGTGTGGAGTGTCACTTTTTGGCTTTCTCAGCGGGCAGGGCCAGGACACTGCACACTGGACGTACATGTCTGTGTCTGTTTCTAGATCCACATATCTGCGTGTATGTTCAAAACTGGGTTTAGGAGTTTCTGCTGTGGCTCAGGGGTAACAAACCTGACTAGTAACCATGAGGATGTGGATTCGATCGCTGGCCCCACTCAGTGGGTTAAGGATCCTGTGTTGCCACGGCCGCATCATAGGTCACAGATTCTGCTCAGATCCCGCATTGCTGTGGCTGTGGCATAGGCTGGCAGCCGCAGCTCTGGATTCGACCCTTAGCCTGGAAACTTCTGTATGCTGCGAGTACGGCCCTAAAAAGAAAAACAAATAATAAAATAATTAAAAAAAAAGAAACCCTGAGTTTATACTGATACCTCCAGTTCCAGTCCACCACCACGGGGTTCTCCGCTTTTCTTTTCCTTGCTAAAGCTGGCTCCAGCTGTCCTCAGTGTGTGTAAGCTTGTGCTCAGTCCCAGACTGCATGTGAAGTGGTTTCAGTGCTGCCAACCCATGTTTCTGAGAAAAGCAAATCTACCTGACTAGAGTGTAATATTTGCCTGTGGGTGCTTTTGTTTTTATCCTTAGAATATGTGGTCAAGATACAGTTTTATAGAGTTGCTGTAGTGCGTTTATGTTGTCAATTTATAATAAAGTTACAAGTTTATTTTTTTCTGATTATTTTTCACTTTGAGTCCTTATTGATTTTAAGTTTCAGGATGTGACACATTTATGTGGTTCTAAAAGTTAGCAGAGCTCTTAAGTACAAGACTGTTCAACTTCTTTTTTTCTCTCTCATTTGTTTACCTTTTTTTTTTTCTACTTTTTAGGGCTGCCCTCGCGGCATATGGAGGTTCCCAGGCTAGGGTTCAAATCTGAGCCATACCTGTGACCTACCTCACAGCTCATGGCAATGCAGGATCCTTAATCCACTGAGCAAGGCCAGGGATCAAACCTGCCTCCTCATGGATACTAGTCAGATTCATTTCCACTGAGCCATGATGGGAACTCCCTGCTTTTTTTGGAAGGGGGCAAGGGAATTTGGCAGCTGTAAATTCAAATAAAGTGCTTTGTTCCCCTCAGGGTAGCAGCAGGTGTTCTGTCCCAGCAGGTTCCTGCCATGGAACTAAAATCCATCTGCTGCTCATCTGTCCCGTTTCAGGTTTTGCAATGGCAGTGGGGACTATTTGGCAGTCAGTGAGGGGCAGAGAAAAGGCTTGGGGTCGTTGGCCCCTAATTTTCATCCCCTAGAGCGCCTTAAAGGTCCCCTGTGCTGAGCTGAGTTCCCAAGGCCCATGATGGGATTCCAGGGGAGCCAGCGTTGAGTCCGCTGTCCTGGGTGCCGAGATGGGCCAGCTCTGGACTCTCAAGTCCCACAGAAATGTTCTGTCCGCTCAGCTTGTTGAATGTGTCTGCAGAGCAGCAGCGGGACGGTATTCCTGACCGAAGCTGACCTGGGCTCTTCCGCGTTGGGAACGGTGCTCGGGGAGTTCCCGTCGTGGCGCAACGGAAACGAACCTGACTAGTATCCATGAGGACGCAGGTTCGATCCCTGGCTTCGCTCAGTGGGTTAAGGATCCGAAGTTGCCGTGAGCTGTGGTGTAGGTGACAGGCGTGACTCGGATCTGGCATTGCTGTGAGCTGGGGTGTAGGCCGCAGACGCAGCTCGAATCTGGCGTTGCTGTGGCTTTGGTGCAGGCCGGCGGCTGTAGCTCCGATTAGACCCCCAGCCTGGGAGCCTCTGTATGCCTTGGGTGCGGCCCTAAAAAGACAAAAGGGGGAAAAAAAAAGGAATGGTGTTTGGGTGGAAAGTCAAAGGCACCTGGAGCCTCAGTGCTTCAGAGGAAGCGGGAGGAGCCTGCTTTGGGCGGCTCTGCCAGCCCCTGCGTCTGCGCGGCGCGCCTGCGAGCATCCGGTGGCTGCCTTTCAGCCTCTGCCGACGAACGGTCCTTTCGTGTAAATGTTGGTCCGCAGCTGCTTGTATTTTACTGAGGTCACGCAGTGCTTTCCCCGTGAAGTACTTATCAAATGCATTCTGAAACAATTCCTCCAAATTTTTGGTCCGGGGAACGAAAGTGTGGTTGGTCCCGCTGGCGCAGCATCAGCCAGGGCGCCTGGGGCCTCCTCTCTGTCGTGGGCGTGTTTCGCTCTGCTGCTTTGGTGTCTCGGCGAGGGCCGAGGCTGGCGTGGACAGCCTTGTCCTCTTGGGCCCCTCGCATGTGTCTCCAGCCCGGAGTCCCTGCACCCGTGGCAAGGCCTGCCGCTCTGCAGAGCCCACCGCGCCTGGAAAGCTCTGGCTCATCCGCGCGGCTCCTTCAGGCTCACCCTTTGCCTCAAGCCCTTCTCCGGTGTGTCGCGGGCGCAGGGGCGCTTGGCGGCGGCCCGGGCGCAGCTCCGGCCTCTCGCTGCGGCGCTCGCTGCTCCCTTTAACGTGGCAGGGCCGGGCCCCTCGCAGAGCCCGGTGGGTTTCAGGGGAGCGCCCGAGCTGGCCCACGCTCCACTGTGGCGTCTGGGTGGCGTCACTCGGACTCACTGGGGGCCGAGGGGGTCTTCCAGGCGGGGCCACTGCGCTGGTGTCTGTCTGCAGACTGCGGGTTTCCTCGTGTGGGAAACGTGGCTTTCACGAGGAGCTGGTTCCATCTTGCTGAGACCCAGCAGCCTTTCAGACCTGGCAGGTAAACACCGCCCCAGAGTCACAACAGAAAGTTAGAAGGCTCGGCATTTTAATTGGGTTGTGATGATCACTGCACAGCAATAAATGTAATACAATTCACTGCATTAAACAAAAAAGCCCGGCGTTTTACAGTGGTGAGGTGCCCTGGCCGTCCCCAGCTGAGCCCGCTGGTTTTCCAAGGCACTGTGGGTGCTGTGGGCAACGCCGGGGCGACAGGGGCCGCCCGCCTCCCTGGAGGTCTCTGCGGTCGCCCCAGAGGTTTTGTGTGCTTCCTGCTGAGCACGGGTCAGCTGGCTGGCCGACAGACGGGGTCTGCGTTTTGAATCGGTGACATTTAATGAAAGCGGATTAACCTCAGCCTTCGGGCTTCAGGACTTGTGACAGAAGCGGGCAGGCTGTGAGGGCTAGACAAGCAGGGCCGGGTGCTGGTCGTCCGGGCTCAGTGGGCCTGTGCGGCCAGAGCTGCCTCTGAGGAGCAGCCGGAGCTGCAGAGGGAGCCGTGCTGGGCGTGGTGGGCGCGGCAGGCCGGGCCAGCCTGGGGGATCTTCGAATCCTGTGCCAAACAGGAGCAGCTGTACTTTGAAAAGGCCCGAGGCCCCGAGCCGCCGGCACAGGGTCACGTGATCGGATTTCCGTGCCAGAAAAGCGACTCCCGTGGGTGACTGTGTGACCGTGCCTTTAAGAGGCGAGCCCGGTGGCAGGGCGCCTGGCACAGGCAGTCCGCAGAGGAGGTAGGCCCTTCCTCGCAGGCCCCTGCGCTGTCGGGGAGCGCGGTGATGACTCGGCGAAGCCACGGGCCGGCATCGGCGTCTCTGAAAGCTGTGTCTTTGCTTAAATCCCGGCTCATGGCCTGTGTGTGCATGGGTTTCTGCTGACGGGACTGTGCTGGAGCCCAGCACCCACTCGGCCGTGCACCAGCCCCACCGCAGTCAGCAGGTTTGCGTGGATGCTGGGGTTTGGGGACCCAGCGTTAGACGTGCAGTTAGTGGGGGTGAACCCCCAGCTCTGGAGGTCACTGCATCACCTTATTGCCCCTTGATGCACTTTCCCTGGGCTTGGTGGCCTGACCTGCTCCCGGGGGCCCTGGGCACCCTGCAGCCTGGGCAGCACTGAGCCGGGTGTGCTCGGCCTCCCGCAGGCCGGGGGGAGCCCTTCCCGCCCCGTGCTCCGGCCCGCCTCGCCAACCAAGGTCCCGTTAGGGCCTTTAGGACCAAGGAGACGCCTGCCGGAGTCGATTTGCAGGAGCTTGGAGTCCACGGCCAGTCAGACTGCCTGGGACCTCGGACCCTCCAGCTGGGCATGGGGGGACCTGCACCCTCCAAACCTGCAGAGGCCTGTCACTTAGTCACGCCTGCGCAGGCCAGTCCCACACCTTCTCCCAGTCACCTGTCCTCACGCTCATCGCCCCCCAGGCCTCTGACCGCCTGCTCTCTTTTTTCGGGTCCTTTTAGGGCTATACCCACGGCACGTGGAGGTTCCCAGGCTAGGGGCTGAATCGAAGCCATAGCTGCCGGCCTGCACCACAGCCACAGCAACACAGGATCTGCGCTGCATCTGTGATCTACACCACAGCTCACGGCAACACCGGATCCTTAACCCACTGAGCAAGGCCAGGGATCGAACCCACGTCCTCATGGATCCTGGTCGGGTTCACTACCGCTGAGCCACAGCCAGAACTGCTCTGACTGCCTGCTCTTTTATCCTGATCTCATAGTGCCCTGGGCCCCTTGCCTCTGGGGAGGTGGATTCGAGATCTTTTCTTCCTGAGACTGTCTCGTGAGTAAAGGCCCTCTTTGCTGCAGGCCAAGGCGTTGCAGTGTTTGGCTTTGCTGTGTGTGGACCAGATTGAGTTCCTCTTGACCTCCGGAGGGTTCGGGGCTGTGGGCACCAGCCTGAAGAAACGGTCGTCCTTGTCACACCGGTGCAGCTCAAGCACCCTGCACGAGATGGGAGCAGCGAAGCGGGCCTTTGGCGGGACTCGGCCTTTGTCTTCTGCGGCCACTTTGACCAGAGACCCCGCGACCGCCTGTGCAGGGAAAGCGTGCCTGGCTGGGCTGCTACAGGAAGCGCTGCGTCAGGAATTCGTCTGCGTCTAAATGCCAAGGGCTGCACCTGAGCTGTTGCCTCTCTTTTTCCTCATGAAACATGCAGACCTGGGACGGGCCCTGTTTTCCTTGTGCTTCGCCTCCCAGCAAGCCCTTAGTCAGTGCATTGCTCAATGCTTACCAAGTCCGTGGCCTCTGTTGCTCAATCCTAACGTTCATTGTGTTGTTTTCTTTCTTTCTTTTTCTTTCTTTTTGGCTGTTTTTCAGGGCCACACCCATGGCTTGTGGAAGTTCCCAGGCTAGGGGTCCAATCAGAGCTGTAGCTGCCGGCCTGCACCACAGCCACAGCAACGCCAGATCCAAGACACGTCTGTGACCTACACCACAGCTCACAGCAATGCCAGATCCTTAACCCACTGAGCGGGGCCAGGGATCGAACCTGCGTCCTCACGGGTCCTAGTTGTGTTGGTTACTGCTGAACCATGATGAGAACTCCCGTGTTGTGTTTTCTTCTTTTACTTTCTGTGTTTTAAGTGCAGAGATAACAAGTGTCTAAAAAGCTTTTGTGGAGTTCCGCAGTGGCGCAGTAGTTAATGAATCCGACTAGGAACCATGAGGTTGCGGGTTCAATCCCTGGCTTTGCTCAGTGGGTTAACGATCCGGCGTTGCCGTGAGCTGTGGTGTAGGTCACAGATGCGGCTCAGATCCTGCGTTGCTGTGGCTGCGGCGTAGGCCAGTGGCTACAGCTCCGATTAGACACTGAGCCTGGGAACCTCCACATGCCACGGGTATGGCCCTAAAATGACAAAAGGCAAAAAAAAAATTAAAAAAAAAATAAATAAAAAGCTTTTGTGTTCCCACGTCTCCAGGGCAGCCCAGGATACCTCACACATCTTCTCCCAGAAAACACACCCTGTTGTTTCTTTTGTCCTGACAGAATATTTTGGGATTCTCTTAAATACCAGCGCAGACCATTATGACAATTTCTCTTTTTTTCTTCATTTTGTTACCAAGATGTTTTAGTAGTAATTCTTTTTTTTTTTTTTTCCCTGGCTGCACCCACGGCATACAGAAGCACCCGGGCCAGGGATCGAACCTGTGCCTCAGAAGGACAACAGTAGGTCCTTAACCCTCCAAGCCACCGGGGAACTCCTATAGCACTAATTCTGACTACATGGATAATTTTTTTGGTGGGGCAGTGGGGTTATGTTTTGTCTTTCTCTGTTGTTTTATGTGTGTTCTACCAGTGGCCACATTAGTGACTAGAAGACAGAGGTTCTCAGCTCAGAAACTGGGCAAGGACGAGGGCTGTGGGATGACAGCAGCCCTGCAGTCCCACCAAGAGCTGGATCGCAGGAAAGCCCATGCTCGCAGAGCGCTGCGTGATGGAAAAAGGTTTCCACTTCTCCCTCCCACTGGGTTCTAGAAAGTGATGTTTCGTGGTGGAGCAGTTGCTGGGTTTTGTTATCCGTAATTTCAGGGCCGAAGTGAAGCCAGTGTCTCTGAAAAGCAGTGTTCCTTTACAGCGGGTGAGGGAGTGTTTGCTGGATCAAGAATCCTCTTTAGTTTGAAAAGACAGAACCCCCGAGTTCTCCTGTTCCTGTTTCCGAGTCTGGACGTTTGCTGCGACCCGGGGGACTGGTGTTGATGCTGCCAGTGCCCCTCGGGAGCGGCTGCAGGGCGCATCTCTGACTCAGTGTTTCCACAGGCTCCCGAGCGCTCGGTCCTCTGCCCGAGTCCGTGTGTATTCGCCCCGTGGGTTGAGGTGACCTGGGACAGTGTGTCTTCTTCTTCCTAAAAAAGACCCATTTAAAATGAATCCGCAAACTATTGCCTTTGGAATGAATAAGCAACGAGACCCCGCTGTATAGCACTGGGAACTATATCTAATCGCTTATGATGGAGCATGATAATGTGAGAAAAAAGAATGTATACACATATGTTTGACTGAGTCACCTTGCTGGACAGTAGGAAACTGACAGAACACTGTAAACCATCTATAATGGAAAAAATAAAAATCATTAAAAAAAAAAACCTGGAAGGAAGAAATATTGAATTGCTATGTTGTATACCTGAAACTAACATAATAGTGTAAATCAACTATACTGCAATTCAAATATTTTAAATTGGAGTTCCCATCGTGGTGCAGCAGAAGTAAATCCAACTAGGAACCATGAGGTTGCGGGTTCGATCCCTGGCCTTGCTCAGTGGGTTACGGATCCGGCATTGCTGTGGCTGTGGTGTAGGCCGGAGGCTACAGCTCTGATTAGACCCCTGGCCTGGCAATTTCCATATGCCGTGGGTGTGGCCCTAAAAAGACAGAAAGGCAAAAAAAAAAAAAAAAAATA
>PVHT021183572.1:0-10619 GCA_004024745.2 Catagonus wagneri
GCACATGTGAGCCAGCGCACACCTAGGCTGGCACACTGCCCCTGCCTATGGTGCGCCTGAGTCTCCAGTGGAGCTGGCTCGGTGTTTGCTGCCCAGGGTCAGCCTCCCCAGGGACACCACATGGGGGTGAGGAGTGTCTCCTCAAATTCCCACCTATCCAGAAGCTGTGAATGCGAACTTATTAGGAAACAGGGTCTTTGCAGGTACAATCAACCTGAGGCCTCACTGGACCTGCTGGGCCCTGCGCCGGGGACTGGCGCGGCGGAAGAGGAGGGGGAAGGCTGAGCAGGACCCCCGCCTGGCGACACGCTGATCGTGGGCTTCTGGTCTCAGGGACGCTGGGAGCAGGAGCGTCGGCGTTCAGCTCCCGGGCTGCCGGCACCTGCTCCAGCAGCTGCAGGGTACTGACTCATGCTCGGGGGTACGAGGGTCGGGTCCGCCCGGGCACCCACACGCCTGCGTGCGTTCAGGATCTGGGGAAAGCTCAGGCCAAAGGGCAGGATCTGGGTCGACAAGAAGGGGGAGGGCGGCCGGTGAAGCGGGAGGGGTGGTCCTCCAGGAAGGGGGAGGGCTGGCAGAGGCCAAACCGCGGCTCCTAGCCGGGGGCGGGCCAACAGCGCACTCAGAGCTGGGCCCAGCGTGAGAGGCCCCAAAGGCCAGGGCCAGGGGGCTCCCTTGAGGGCGCTGACCCCAGGAGAAGCCCTGACGCGACCCCCAGCTGGGTGCCACACACCCCTGAGCAGGGCCGAAGACAGACACGCCATTGATCCGACAGAGGCTGGTCTTTATTCCCTGCAGCCCCCAAAGACCACGGCTGGCCAAGTACATCCTTTAAAAAGCAAACACGGAATGAGGAAACCATAGGCATCAGCTCCGTAAATTTCCGTAAGAAACAGCGCTAACTGGTGCCCACGTCTGGGGTCGGGCGTCGGCTGCGGGCTACAGCCCACACTCCCCCCAACACGCCAGCCAAACCAGTGGTCTCAGATGCTTCGGGAAACAGTACAAAACGGCACCCAAAAGCATTTTACGACACAGGGGTTTGCTTCCCATGGACATTTCTTTTTAAAAAAAATATAATAACTTAGTCTGCCAGTTACAGCATCTTCAACAGGTCAGTCGGGCGTCCTCGGCCGCGACCTCCGCAGCCTGAGCGCCGGGCGCCCGGCGGTCACTCCGTGCCCACCTCGCAGGGGTTCAGCCCCCTCTCCTCGGCGTCCCTGTACACCCGCTGGAAGTCCTTGAAGCGCGGGGCGCAGCCAAGCCAGGCCTCCCCAAAGTGCATGTGGCCGGCGAAGAGGAACTCTCCGTGCCCGGGCCGCACGCCGCACTCCAGCAGCGTGGACACGCGGCCCCGCCAGCCGCCGCCCCCGGGCGCTGGCCGGAAGACCCTGCTCTTCTGCCGGTACAGCCGGCTCACGTGCAGGTGGATCGCCGACTCCTGCCGCTCCGGCTCGTGAGTGACATCCTGGATGGAGCCCCGGACGACTGCAGGAAGGAGAGGGGGGGTGCTCAGCAGGGTGCTCGCGGGCAAGCGGCACGCGACCCCCGCAGGACGGGAGCCCAGCCTCGAGCCTGCCTTCCCGAGGCTGGTTACAAAGCGCAGGTCGCACAGGAAGCCGCGCAGGCCGGCAGCGCGGGTGTGTTCCTGCCGCGGCCGCCACGGAGCAGGGGAAGCGGCAGACGGGAGCCACACTGCGCATCGACTTTTCAAGTAAGAACAAGAAAAGTGGCCGCAGTTGACACCCAAGACCTGCCGTGCTTCCGTATCAAGATGGAGGAGGCAAGGAGGGTGACAGAGAGGCTCGCCCTCGGGGACCCTGCCCGGCCCAGATCCCTCTCTGCGGGGCCGGGGGAAGGAAACGGGCCGCGCCCGGGCTGCCCTGGGAGCCGGCGACTCGGAGCTGGTCCCCAGACACCAGGGCAGCGACTCTGAACTGTGCACGCCCACCCTTTACCGGAGGCCATCTGTGCCAACGTCACAAGCAGGCGGCCAAGCCCCTGACCTCAGCCCTGGTCCCACCAGGCCAACTCCCCAGAGAGGATGTGGACGGTCGTTGGGGGGGCTCTCAGGACAGGTGAGCGCCAGGACTCGGAGCCGTGGCCTCACGCACACAGTAGGTGCCCAGCGTCACCTCCACCGGGAACCCCAGCTCGCACGGCAAGTCCTGGCTCTCCCTGTCCCACACGCCGGGCCCTTCCCCTGGCAGCAGGTCACTCTAGGCAGCACGAAAGGCGTTTTCCTGTGCCTGCACTCAGTGACGGTGACGGGGGCCAGCCCGTGGCTCCAGCAGTGTCCTCCCCCCAGGATTGGTTCCCACGTGGCAGAGTCGCCAGCACACTCACCAAAGTCGCTGGTGCAGACTGCCAGGAGCAGCTCCGCATGGCTGCACGGACGGCACGGGGCTGCGGGGAGAGAAGAGCATCAGGGCGGGCAGCGGGCCGAGGACACAGGCCCTCCTGCCCAGGGCACAGGTCCTCTGAGGGCCGCCCGCGGCGTGAAAACCAGGGAGCGCCCCTCCGTGCGTCCGACCGCACTCGGCTCGAGCTGCAGCTGGGCCGGGTGAGCGACCGCCGGACCGGGGAGTCGCCTGTGGTGCCCAAGCGGACTGGAGCCCACGTCCCGGATGCCTGCCCGGCCACGGCCCCTCGCTCTGCCCCATGGCCCCCACACACACCGCCTGCCCCACCGCTCCCGCGGCCACCACGGCCACAGGGGCTCAAGGCCCTGCCCCCGCTAAAGGCCTGGGGACACGAGCCACGTGTCCACCTGCTTCGGCCGCGGGGCCCTCGCCCACCCGATGGGAGCAGCACGTTGGACTCAGGGCCTTGGGACCAGCCGTCCAGGCCAAGCTCTACCGCAAGCCCCATGCACAGAATCCCGCCGGAGCCCCTCGGCCCTGCACCTACTGCCCCGCCGGCCACGAGGCCTCCAGGAAGGCCACAGAGACCCTGGACCACAGCGCTCCTACGATGAGCGGTGGGTTTGGGGCACAGGTTATATTTGGCTCTGACCCTGCACGCCTCCTCGGCGACTTCAGGTTTCGGGTCTGGGCCCAGATGCCCTAACGAGAGAAGCACCAGGAGGGACCTCGCACGGGGACAGGCTCCCCTCGGTCCTGCCACGCTCTACTGGGCTTGGACGAAGCCCTGACTTTCACACCAAGGTCCCCAGCCCGGGGGCTGCCCAGGCCCCGCTGGGAGCAGCAGTGGCTCGGGGGTCCTGGAGGGGCATCCTGGGAACCCTCGGGGATGGACGGGAGCACGCGGAGTCCAGACGTGCGCCCCGGTCTCACCCAGCCCAGCGGGAGCGTGAGTTTATCGGGAGCAAGGAGGAGCCCCTGCTGGACAGGCCGGGAGCGCCTGCCGCCCCAGCTCCACACCCTAACCCTCCCCGCCCCCGGGCCCCCAGCCCCGAGCCTCTCTTAGAAGGGGGTGGCCAGCTGGGGTCCCCTAGCTCTAGTGCACTGAGCGCCTGCCGCCCACACGGGGCCTGACGGGGGCCACCAGAGCCGGGACAGGGGCACACGGCCCTCAGAGGCAGCCATCTTTCCCGCCTCTGGCAGCGGTTAGGGTTCCCATCCTGGCGGGCAGAGGCCCCCCACCTAGGGCCTGTGTGGCCAGCCCACCCCGTGGGTCGCAGGCCCCGGGACCTCGGCCAACCACCGGGAAGGAGGGGGCAGAGCTTGCCGGGGGACCCCCCAGACTCATGCCCAGTTCCAGGCAGAAGGCGGGACCCGGTGTCACCGACGAGGGCGGGCGGCAGCCTGCAGACCCCCACAGAAGCCTCGGTGAGCGGCGCTGCTGAGAGCCGGGCTGACAACGCCCCTGCGGAGGCCCTCTTAGGACTCGGAGTTGACGGAGTGTCGGCACCTGCGTGGACCGTCCGGCTGAGGACGCCCAGAGAGCAATCTGGAAACAGTTACTCGCCGCAGTCGGGCTCATAACGGCCGCGTGGAACGCGCTGGTTTCGGACACCGGCTTCCTCGCGGGGAAGACGGGGAGGTGGTGGCCTGGGGGCTGGTGGAAGTGTGGCCAGCGGTGCTCAGAAAGGGGACGCCTGGGGTGTGGACGCAGGAAGCTTCCTCCGGAACGTGGATAAAAGGAACTGAATAAAGCAGGAAAACAGGGCCAGGGAGGCCAGGCGGGCTGCAGCAGGTACAGGTGGAGGCGGCCCGGTGCCCAGGAGAGCTCTGCGGGCGGCCAGGGTGGGCAGGCCCTCTGGGGTTTCGGCGCAGCCGTGACAGGCGGTGAGCGCAGCATTTTAACGGGAAGGAAGGAGCAGGGAGCAACGGGGCCGGGGCGTGTCTGCGAAGCCTCCTCACACGTCATGAGAGCCCTGCGCCCACCCAGCTCCAGGCCGGCCACAGGCCGACATCGCCCCAGGGGACCCCAGGGGACCACCTGCGCGTCCCGTCTCCGGGGTCTGGGCACGGGGCACGTGGCCTCACCCGCTGTGTCCTCGGTGCCTGCCGCCCCCCAGCGGCGAGCCAGCCGGCAGGGCCGCACCCGGCAGACCTGAGGCGGATGAGAAGCCCTGGTCCAGGAACCTCAACCAGCCTTAGGAAAAGAGTCACCTTCTGTGCTTTCCTGTTTCCGGGAAATAACGAGGCTTCTTTCCACTTCTTAACACGCTTCTCTGCCCGCGGCCATCAAGGCCACCCCACAGCTCTAACGTGCCCGAGGGGTCCCGGTGGAGATCTGCGCCCGCCAGGCCCCACGGGCTCAGTGGGACCCAGGCCGCCCCACCTCCGACCCGGCACCCACACGCGGCAACGGGAGCCACTCTGGGCCTGTGCGGCAGGAGCGGGCTGGAATCCGGGCCCACCTGAGCCGCCCCAGAAGGACCAGGCGAGGGGGCTCCCCCGTCCCCCAGGACTGCACGGAACACGCCCGCCCCCGCTGGCTGCCGGGCGCATTCCCCAGACCACTGGAGGGGCGGCCCGGTGCTGTGTGTGTCCCCACGCGCACAGGGGCCCAGGGAGGACGGCCCGGACAGCCTGCCGGGTTCAGGCTGAGGCCTCGGCACACAGTCCGGGCGCAGCCGGAGCGTCAGCCACCTGTGAGTCGCGGCTGGCCTCTCGCCTGCCTCTCACACCCCGCCAGCCAGCGGAAGGAGTGAGTGACTCAGGTGCCAGCAAGGCCCAGAGGAAGCGGGGGCGGGGCCAGCAGATCCCGACCCCCAGGCCGAAGCCCCACCGCGCCGCCCGTGGTGCTTAAGACAAGGAAGCCGATTACGCAACAGAGGACACAAGGCCCACACGCTCGCTGGCCATAAACGCCCGGGCGGAACCTCCCCAAGCCGCGAGGTCACACCTCTCATCGGGGCTCCCCGCCCCCACGCAGGGCACTAACCGGAACTCCTGACTCACAGCCGGGGAGGCTTGCCCACCTCCCCGGCAGGCGGACCCCGGCAGGCGGACCCCGGCTGCCGCCAGAGAAGCACGCACACCTGGACCCAGGGGCGGCCGGCCAGGCCGCAGGGCGGGGGAGGTCACGGCCATGTGGCGGCTCCAGCAAGCCGCATTCCTCGGGCATTAAGAGCTTAGGGGCCCCACCCTGGGGAGGAGGGAGGCAGGGCCTTGCTCAGGACAGAGCGAGCATCTCAGCCCCCACCTCAAGCCGGACGGTCACCGTGTTGCCCCTGGCCAGCGTGCCAGCCACTGGGCAAGTGGACACTCATGCCCCACCACCCCCAGGACCCCCGGGATCCCTGTGGGCCCGGATACAGAGCCTCAGGGCCAGGCGGGCCTGTGTCCAGAGGTAACACGGGCACCCCAGCAGCCCATCGTCCAGCCGCGGCCAGGCATCCGTTGTGAGCCCTGGACAGTGACCGGACAACCTGCCGCATCACCCGCGGCCCCCTCCCAAGCGCACCCACTGCCCTGGCCTGGAAATGCGGGCCTGGGGGCAGAGACGCCGCCCCGGGCTCGGAGCCACCCCGGGTTGCCGGCACACCGCGGATTTTCCACTGGACACTCCAGTCTGTGCAGACAAGGGGCACTCAGGTGGCAGAGGCATGAAGTGGCCTCTGAGAATCTGGTGGGAGCATAGCTCCGGCCGGGGGGAGCACGTGACCAGCCGCCTCAGCCACCAACAGTTTAATCAGCAAAAGGAATGTCAGCACGTCCGTAATACCCGCGCCGTCAACCAGGCATCACCACGGTCAGAAACACCGAATTTGGTGACCAGGATCTTCCAGACTGTTTTTACTGCGAGTTGATCTCCGGACCCCCACCCCTTTTCCTTCACTCCCCCACCCCCGGCGGCCGGCGATCACTCGCTGGTGATGAAGACAAAGGCTTTTGTGGTTAAAGTCTCGTTCGGGTCCGGGGGTTTTGTGGCAGCTTTCGGGCACTGGGGTGGGGAGGGTGGGGGTCCCGCCTGGACAGGCACACACTGAAGCTCCAGTCTGAAAGGGACTTAAGGTTTTGAAAATTACTCTGAGCCAAGCGCACAGAACAATAAAACGTACATTCACACTCAGGAGGGAAGCCTACATTTCAAATCCTAGTAGGTCTGGTTTTTCCCAAAAGAAGATCTTATTCGCTAAAATGTGGGGGTTATGCTATTCTCGGGGCTGGCCCAGACCTTCAAACCAGGTGTTTCCACCCCCGCACTGCTGACACTGGGGGGGTCAGTCTGCGTGTTGGGGTGTCCTGTGCTGACACATGGGGGTAGGTCTGTTGGGGTGTCCTGTGCTGACATTGGGGTGGGTCTGTTGGGGTGTCCTGTGCTGACACTGGGGTGGGTCAGCCTGCGTGTCGGGGTGTCCTGTGCTGACACTGGGGTGGGTCAGCCTGCGTGTCGGGGTGTCCTGTGCTCTGTGGGGTGTGAGCAGCACCCCTGCCTGGACCCCCCGTCCGGTGCCACAGCGCCCCCACTGCCCATCCATCACCCAGCGGTCACTGGGGAGCAGCCGTCCGGGAACCTGCCCCCAGACTTACCCGAGCTCACACCTTCCCCTGGGCGGCACTGTGCCACCAGCTAGTTTTGGGACTGGAGCAGATGGTGCACGCGAGCCCCGCCAGCCCCACCATACACACTCAACCCCGTGAAGTCATCTATGCCTCAGAGCGAGGGTCACACCTGGCCTGGCTGTCCCCAGCTAAAAGACAGGGACGCTGAGTTTGCCCTGTGTGGGAGCTCTTGGGGCCATGTGCTCCCTTCTGCCCGCAGAACCTCCCAGAGGCCAACCCTGCCGTCCACGCAGGGCTCGGCGAAGCTATCTGCTGGCCTCGAAGAAAAGGAAGGGAAATCTACCGCCAACTCACCCGGCCCTCGGCTGCCCAGAAGCTCCCTCCAGGATCTCGCTTGAGGTTCTGGGTCACTATAGCCACTCAGCGGCCCCACCTGGCACACGCTGGCGCCCTCAGCCCGCAGAGGGGCCCTTAGCCAAAGCCACATGTGAAAGGCCTGGGGGGCCTGAGACTGACTGGCCCCAGCTCGGGCATCCCAGCTCTGCACGGCTCAGGAACATGAAGCAACTTCGGGTCCCACCCGAAACTCAGCGCCCAGGGATGCAGCCGACTACGCAAACACCGGCTGCCCGGGGCCACGGAGAAATTCGGAGGCAGCGCCACTTCAAGTCACGGTCACAACCAGTCCAGGGAGGAAGAGCACGTCGGGGGCCAGGGCTGGTCATGTCCCGAGTCCAAGCTGCCCGTGGCACCCACGGGACCCCCAACGTGCCGCCCCGCTCCCCAGGAGGGCCCCGTGGTCCCCCGGGGGCAGAGCTGCCAGGTCTGGAGCCCAGGCGGTCCCGAGGAGGGAGGGAGCGAGACCTCCCCACGGCCTGGCCGACGCGCCACACTCACCTGACAGGCCGTGCAGGTCCGGGCCCGCGCGCCGGCCGCTCAGCTCGTACTGGAAGCCCGCAGTCCTCCTGCTGATGTCCTGCTGTGGCGTCGCCTCCACGAACAGCCCGCCCTGCTCCAGGCCGAAGCACGGCGCCCGGCGGGGCCCCGGGTCCCCGTCCCGCAGCAGCAGTCTCAGTTCTCCAGTCTTTTCCAGATAAATGCTGGCCCCCGAGGAGTTCCTGAGGGGCTTGATGCACAGGGTCAGGGGCCGGGAGGGCGAGAGGGTGTTGGGCCGCAGGTTCACGATGAGCGCGCCGGTCGGGTAGGCCCACTCGACGGTGCCCGCGGAGCAGCGCAGGTACACCTGCTGCACCTCCTTCCTGTGCGCCTCGTGCGTCAGCCCGCTGTGGGGGGTGCGTCAGCCAGGAGAGGCCCACCGGGCGCCCGTCCCCTGCCCGCCCGCGGGGGCCCCAGCAGCACCCCCGCCCGCAGCAGACCCGCACCGACCCCCCGCTGCAGCCCCGGGCGGGCGTCTCCGGGCTCTGACGGGGTTCCCTCCACGGCACTGGCTCCGAGTGCTCAGGGGAGCGCGGGCAGCTCTGCCAGCCTGAGCCCTGTCCCCTGAGCTTCCCCAACACGGGGGACGATGGGTGCCGTGCAGGTGAGAGGCAGGGGCGGCGTGGACCTTCCAACAAGCAAACGGGCAACACCAGCGGGACTCCGGCACTGCCCAAGCTCCAGCTGACCGCTGAGGGCCGGGCAGCGACGGCAGACCCCCCGAGTGCAAGGACCAAGGAGCAGGTTCCAGCTACAGGTGGCCGGAAGGCGCTGCAGACAGTGCACTCCCAGGAGCAGCTTCGAAGCCCTCTGGGAACGAGGGCGCTTTGGGGGCGGGAGGCTGCTGGTGAGTTTCGTCTGTGGGGTCCCCGTTAGGCACAGAGCTCGCGGCTCCTTGCAGGTGATGCCCGACCGCTTCCACCGTTTGCAAACCTCAAGACCCCGCACGGCCAAGCACAGGTTTAGAGACAGACTCAAACATCAGCAAAGCAAGACACCGAAAGAAAGGACCTCCCGGGGAGACACGGGAAGGGACTGTGGAAGAGCCAGGTGCCGCTGGGGGGCCCAGTGGGTTTCACGCCTAATAAACGCCAAACAGGAAAGACCAGGTGCCCTACGCTCTCAGGAGTAAAGTCATAACGTGATGTTTTCGAGAAATTGAAACCAGCAGAAACGGTAACGTTTCCCCCACCCAGAACTGTAATGTGACTGTCAGCAGGGGGTAAGGTGACGTCATGACCACCAAGCAGCCCTGGAACCGACCGGTGACTTCAACGAAGTGTTTTATTACATGAAATTTGGTTCTGATCAGATCTCAGACAGGTTCACCCACATTCCTAGGATTTTTATGTGCAATAAACAATGCTATATTCACAGCCCTGGCCTGAGCGAGTTACCAGAACTGCAGAGGAGAGAACACATAACATATGGTTTGCATTTACTGCTGGTGACTCATGCTCGGGCCGAAAACCCTCACTTTTCATAGGGCAGCCAGCTGTAGACTGGGGCCGACAGCCACCCCGCACCCGCATTGGGAGGAGGTGTCAAGGAGGTGAGCGCCCCGCCCCCGCCCCCCACCCCCACGGCCCGGGGTCATGAGCAGCCGGCCTCAGACGCCTACGGGGCCGCACACACAGGCCAGACTTACAAAGCACAGTGCAATCAGACTCACACAAGCTCATCTGCCGCATGTGAGGGGACGGGTGTAACTACGGGGCGGAGGGAAAAATCCGACTAAATGCCGTGGTTGCCGCAGATGACGATAATCAGCCCCACTCTAACACGGCCAAAGTGACTTTATCATCGTGTCCCCCTCTCCTGTCTCCAGCCTCAAGGGGCAGCCGGACACTCGCCCCACGCAGAGGCACCCGTGCTCAGCTCTCTCCCACAGAGACCACCTGTCCAAGGGAGGAGGGGCCCTGAGGGCCGAGGGAGGGGAGACCCCACAGCAGAGGCTGAGGGCATCTCTCACTGACTCACCTTCACCCCGACAGTGGAGGGGAAACGGGAGGCCCACCCTGCACCCCCGTCTGGGCAGGGGTCCAGGGAGCCCTTGTGGGGACAGAGGGCCAACCTGCACTGCCCGGGGGCGGTGGGCCCGAGGCTGGTGGCTGCCGTGCACCCGGCTGTACACACGACCGCGCGCATCCTCTCACTCAGAGGTCACTGCCTGAAAGAGGACTGGGCACCAAACAGCGCTGGACACACAAGAAAGAAAGCCCCCATCGCATCCCCCTCTGACAGCCCCGCACGGGCTCTGCTCTGCCTCTTCTTTCTCATTCCACTAAAACAGCAGGACCGACAGGACTCCCACTAGGCACCCAACACAGGGGAGTCCACACTGACATGAGAGCAAGACCCCTCATGAGACTCTGGGGCCAGCTGAGGTGGGGACTCATGGTCCATCTGGGACCTAGCAGAAAACCGGGCCACCACTGCAAGCCCGCAAAGAGTAGTTGTGCAAAAGTGCCGGAGACGCAAAAACACACCACACCAGTAAGTCCTCAATGACGATGTTTTACGATTCTCACAGGACATGCAGGTGACACCCTAACTAAGCAAAACTGAAATATCTGCTTTCTGATGTCGCGATGAAGCTAAAGGAGGAGGGGAGAAACTGCGGCTCCACTCAGCCTTCGGAGCAGAAGACCGATTTGATCCTGGATGATGTAAACTGAACTAGGGCAGTTTTTTAAAAAAGTATCTGCAGGTGTCACTCCCAGGTGGACACACTTTCCCCTTTACTGCAAGGACAGCAGCCCA
>PVHT021183572.1:10719-30143 GCA_004024745.2 Catagonus wagneri
GCAGGAGAGGGCCCAGGTGTGACACCCCAGCAAGGCCCGTTCAAGGACCCCTTTACAACCACGGCCGAGTGTGGACAGGGCACCCTCCCCCAGGTGCGCCCGTGCAGGGAGAGGGCTTTCAGAACCCCCCATTTAATTGCTCGGAAACACCCAGAAACGCATTCAGCCTGTCAATCGTAAGCAGCCCTTCCTATCAGGGGATCAGAATCATCCGTCACCGTCACATGGGGCTCGCACCGCCCTATGCTGTCTTTAGAACAGCTCATAAAAAGCCATAAACCCTACAGAGTCCGCAGGCACACCCGAAAAGGACTGTCAGCTGATCTGTGGAACGGGTTGCTAGCTGAGGGCAGCCACTGCACGGCCAGGGGGGCTCAAGCTCCAGGACTGTGACCTGGTCTCTGCTCCCAACCCGGCCTGAAGCTCCGACAGCCACTGAACCGGGTACGCCCTGGAGGTGAACGGAGGACACTGGAGGGTGTCCAAGACCAGGGGTCCATTAGCGAGATGGCGGGGGAGGGGCTGCAGGGAAGCAGATGCACAGGAAGGCGAAGGCCCCCCAAACACGGGGCTCCAGCAGCAGGTCGGCCCTCCACCAGTCCTCACTCCAAGCCCCCTCTTCCAGGCACACAGCCCTCCGAGAGCCTGAAAAGAAGGTCAGCTCCTCCTGGGGAACTCAGGCTCACGGGATCTGCTGAGCAGGACGCCCCCAGGCCTCAGTTTGGGGGTGCACTGATTCACCCAGCAGAGGCTGCACAGCAGGGAGTTTAATTGCCAGCGAGGGGAAAGGGGCAGCCCCAGAAGAGTGTGTCAGAGTCAGAGGCCCCAGCCAGCTCTGTGCTGGCGCCAGCTTTCTCCAGGCCAGCCCTCCCCCAGAGCCTATCTGCCGCCTGGGGCCCCAGTCTCAGCTCCACCACCCCTGCCGTGGTGTGAGTTGGGAGAACTTCTGCGGCAGGGAGGGTGGGCAATACCCGCCCAGGCTCGGGAGCCGCGGGCCCTCACTCTAGGAGGAGTGGGAAGCAGAAAGGGAGCGGGGCAATCCTGGCTTCCCCAGAGAGCTGCGTCTGCGGCGATGACGCAGTACCCAGCACACTGGCACAACCACGACCTTCTCGGAAAACCGTCCTCACTCAAAATAACCCCGTGACACCCCTGAGCATGAGGTGTCTGCCAGCGAGAGTCTTCCCATCAGGCCGCGGGAACTCGGGTGGGGACCCCGCTCCCTGAAACCGGCCGGCACCCAGAGGCAAGGGCTGCCGCGGCCCGCAGCGTTTTCGGAGCATCTGCCTCGCAGACTCTCCCGAAGCTGCAGCGGCCAAAGCACAAAGCTGCCTCCGACAGCGAGGTGCCTGGCGCGGGGCCGGCGTCCTGGCGGATGACGGTTCTGGTCCTGAGTGGCTGCGTCCTCACCCCCCGCCCACGCTTGTGACTTGACTGTCACACTGCAGTTTTTTTTAAAAGTCCTCGGCTGCCTGCCTTGGCGGAGGGCGTGAAGGGGGATCGCCGAGCCCAGCGCGCGCTGCCAAGGGCGGCCTGACCTTCACCGGGCGGGGCGGGAGGGGGGGCTCGGCCAGGCCCCGAACTCGCCCCGCGCACAGGTGTCCGCCCGCTGGTCTCCGCACGGACGTGGTCAGCGCCAGGGCCCCGCTGCCTCCGGCGGAGCCGGCGGTCCCTTCCCGCTCGGCCCTGAGCGCAGGCCAGGCTCCTCTCTGCCCGGTGCGCGCAACTCCTTGCGGCGGACAGAGGCCGGAAAGGGCCAGAGGGCCCACTCCCGCCGCCACCAGTGAGGGGTCGGGGTCCCCGCTGAAGCTTTCGGGGAACCAAGTGGGCACCGGCGCGGTCCCGCGCGAGGCGAACGAACTGCCGGGCCGGGCTGACCCCGCCGCGCTGCAGGCGCGCCTCCCCCTGGGCGTCCTCCGGACCAGGGGACCGGGACGCCGCGGGCTCTTTTGTTCTAGAACCGGGGGCGGGGTAGGACCGGGGCAGCACTCGGCCTGGAGAGCGGGCCCCGCGCCCCCGCGCGCTCGGCCCGCGCTGGAGAGGAGTGGACCCGGGGGCCGGGGTCGCGCCGCACGAACTCACCTTCCCTTCCAGCTGCACAGGTCGCTCGAGTACTGCGCGCCCGCGCCGCCCAGCAGCACGGCTAGTAGCAGCAGCAGCGGCGGCGGCGGCGGGCCCGGGGCGGGGGGCCTCGGCCACAGCTGCCCCGAGCGCCCCGCGGCCGCCCAAGCCGCGCCCCGCATGCTCTGGCTACCGCTGTGCCGCCCGGCCCCGATTCCGCGCCTCCGCGAGCAGACCTCGACCCGGCGCGGCCGGGCTCCGAGTCCAGGCGGTCACGTCGCGCGCCCCTGGCGCCCCCAGAGCGGCCGCCCGCCCATCCCCGCCGGAGCCGGGGCCGCCCGAGCCGCCGGAGCCGCCGCACCCCGCGCGGACCTCCGCGCCCGCCGCCGCCGCCTGTGCCTCTGAAGTCCGCGACTCCGCGTCGCAGTCTCGGCTCAGCTGGGGGGCGGTGCCCGCCCGGCCGCTCCGCCCCCGCCCTGGGCCGCCCCGCGCGCCGGAACCCCGCCCCGTGCGCCCGCGCTCGCGCTCGCGCCGGCAGCGCCGGGGCTGGGGGCTGCGGCTGCGGAGCCGGCGGCTCGGCGCGGGCACTGAGCCCCGGGGGCGTGTGGCCCGAGGGCGGGACGGGCGCGGACGCCACGGAGAGCAGAGGGCTGCGCGAGGGACGGGGAGAAGGGTCTGGGAGCGAAGGGCCGGGTTGGACAGTGGCGTCCCAAGCGGGAGGCCGTCAGACAGCAGCACGTCCCTGGCCTGTGCGGTCGGGCCGTGTGGAAACCTGGGACCCAAGCCTGCCTGCCGGTCCGCCCCGCAGTGGCAGTGCTGTGGCCCCACCGTGCAGACTGAGCCTGGAATGGCCTCTGGGCTGCAGCGGGGGCGCCTGGCCTTGCCATGCCTCTGTGACCAGCCTGAGGCCGTCAGAGTTGATCCTGGCACCTACCCTCCATGGGATTTGAGGGTACTTTGCGGAAATTCAGATTCTGTCAGGTTCTGCGGCCCACGGAGGAGGGGAGGCCCAGCTGAGGCCGGCGCTGTGGCTGACGCACTGCACCCTGGACACCTGTTGCACAGAAAGGCCCTAGGTTTGCCACAGTTCCCGTGCATCGCTGCCTGCTGGTCCCCAACGTCCCCTCAGGAGCTGGTCTGGCACCTGCTTCACCAGCCTCAGGCTTGATTCTTCCCGGTGGCAGGGACCCCCTTGCACGCTGTAGGATGTTAGCAGCACTCTGGCAGTAGCCGTCTCCCCAGTGCCCAGGCTTGGCGCGTGGAGCCGTCTGCAGATACTGCCAGATGCCCCATGAGGGTTCAGTTTTAGGGGCCGGCAACCTGCGTACAGGGAATGAGAGTGGCTACCTTCACTAGGGGGTCACACCAGGTGCCTGACATCCGGTGGCGGGAGGCGGGGTGGGGGGGCCGATAATGGGGAGATAAGCAGCCCAGAGGACGCTGGCCTCTAGAAGGATGATGAGGGTCCACCAGGCGGAGGGAGGGAGCCGTGGCACTCCAGGCAGCCACCCCTGTGGTCCCAAAAGCAGGTTTTTCTGCTTCCTCAGCCTCTGAGCTCCTGAAACATCACCAAATGGGGGAGAAACCTGGCCTCATTTTAGCATTTCTTTTCCAGCCAAGAGATTTCAGAAGCGATTTCAAATGACCTGCAGAGGAGGGGAGTGGCCTCCTGGTCCCGAGTACTCAGCGTGTTGCAGTCTTCCATCTGGCTAGAGACATGGGGTCTGATTTGGTTTTAGGGTGGAATTGTCACACTCTGGAGAGCCCACACAGCTGGGGCTGAGAGCGGGCCTCAGCGGTGCTAGGGCTAGGGTGGGGGAACCCTGAGGGGGTCACTGTCAAAGGATCTGTTTAGAGCAGCCCTGTGTCTGCGCGGGTCAAGCCCCCCAGCTGACACCCAGGGCAAGGACCCTGCCCACTCATAAACAGGGGTGTCACCTGGAGACCCAGAGTCAGCACTGAGGCTGGGGGGCCGCAATGTGCCCACCTCACACCCTCAGCACACCCCTTTGGAGTATACCCCGTGGCTGCAGGTGCCAGGGTGCAGGGCTGCTCTGAGCAGTGAGCCACCACCCAGGCCGCTGGGGAAAGGAGTCTGCTGGTTGCCATCCTGGAAGCTACAACCACCTCTGCACCTGCTAAGCACATCTGCACAGCAGCCTCTCACCCAGGGCACTGCAATGGTGGGGAACAGCTCCGCGAGCAGCCCTGCCGGCCCACCCACCCCTGAAGGGCCCTGTGGCTGGTCAGGGTCCAGGTCTTCATGTGGAGGAGGCGGCGGGCGCTTTAGGGCCCCTGCATGTCACAGATGCAGAGACCGAGTGCTGCCAGCCCCAGTGACACGCGCAGGGTTTCAGAAGCCCTTGTGACCGCTGGGCCAAGGGGAGCACCGTCTCTGGGGTGACACAGAGCTGGTTCCCGGCAGGCTCAGGGCTGTCACCTGGAAGGCCACCAAACCACCAGGTCCACTTCCCTAAAACTAGCTCAGCACGGTGGTGCACGCAGGACCAGGACCGGCCGAGCACACAAGTCGAGAGCAGACGCTACAGCTTTCAGGTGACAACATCGGCTCTGGCTCATCAGTAATAGCAGCAGTGCATGCTGATCACGATACGAGTCCTAGAGGGATGGGGGGCGTGTACAGGAGCTCTCTGCACTGTCTTCTCAGTTTTCTGTAAACCTACAAAATTAAGACTGTTAATTGAAATACAGCAGTTCTGGCAGTCTTCTTGGAAGAATCTGATAGGATCTTGGGACCATCACACCCAAGTCTCTGTGACAGGCCCTCCCTTCTGGAGACACAGGCGCCTCTGGATTCCTGGAGGGTCCCTGAAGCAGGAATTTCCAGATTTCCCTCCTCCTCACAAGCGCCAGCTGCAGGGTGGGGCCACACCGGCAGAACCGGTTCCCCTTGGCTGCACTCAGCTCTGGGCCTCCCAGCAAGGTGGGGTGGCTGACCCCTCCTGGCCGTGCAAAGCCACCTGCAGGTGAACCGTCCCTTAGATGGGGTCCCTGGTGTTCGCAGTGTCCACCCTTGGGGAGCATATGATATTTGGATGAGGTGGGTCATGGCAGCCTGAGGCTGCCCAGCAAAACACCTGCCCCGCCTAGGGCCCCGCACGGAACAGAGAAACGCTGCAGGGTCTCGGGTAGTAAGAGAACTCTGGGCCGTGTTAGTCCGTGGATGGCTGGCGGGGCCACTTCCCAGCGAGCATTTCTCCCAAACACAGGAAGGGACCACGGCAGTGCCCCCATCCCTACCCATCGTGTCCCAGCAAAAGCTGGGTGCCTGCCTGCATTCACCGTCCTCCAGAATGCCAGCCAGAAGGCAGAGTGCGCACCAGAACTTACAGGGGTCAGAAGGCAAAGCGGCCCATCCGCGTATCTGGGTGACAGCCTCGGTGTCCTGAGTACTTTCCACGGCCCCACCAGGCTGCGGGATCGGGCACAGCGGGGGGCAGAGGCCTCACAGCTCTGCCCGACGTGCCCTGAGGTGGGGGAGCCACCATGCAGGCCACCCGCCCCACCCCATGGGTCCGCTCAGAGCACGCAGCAGGGCCTGTGGTGCAGACCCGAGCCGGGGTCCACCTTGGCTCGCCATCTCTCCATTCCCTCAGGAAGTGCCCCTGGATGTCTCCTGGGCCCATCTCTGTGAGCTGCAGCGCTGCAGGCCCCTGACCCGGGCCAGCCCGAGAGGCAGCAGTGGTGGCCTCCAGTGCGACCACCGCTCAACCCCCGCCCCGGCGCCCATCAGTTTTTCCACACAGCTTCCCCCCCGCAAGGCCATTTCTGCTGACCTTTTCACAGGGACATAATTATTGTAATTGTGGCAAAATGACGGATCACCGGCAAACGCTTGTAATTTAACGTTTAGCAACTGCAGCTAGCAACGTGTAATTAGGGCACGAGGCAGCTGCAGACAGCTCACGGCCAAGCCGGACGCTCCACCCCACCGCCTCCTTCACCTGGCCTGCTGCGAGTTTGCTGCGGCGCGGTGGAGGCGAGCAGGAGGAAGAAAGTGAGGGTCCCTGCCAGGCGCCAGGTGTGTGTGCCGGGTCAGCAGTGAGGGACGTCCCAGTGGGAAGATGGTCCCTGCGCCCTTGTCGCTGACCGTCACAGCAGCCGCCTTGGGCCACGCTGGCCTTGGCAGAGTCGCATTCTGCCTGGTCATGAACAGACCCCAGACCCCAGGCAGTGAGCCGTGCTGGCCCTCAGGGACGTCTGGGACTTAGTGCCTCATGGCAGCACGCCACCATCAGAGGCTCAGGGCATCAGCCCCGGGAGCGGAGAGCCCTGGGCACCGCGTGTTCAGTGAGGGCGCACTGCCCGGGCTCAGCATCACCGCTGGAAGCCTTCTGCGTTCCATCCCAGCATCTCTGTCCCAGGCAGTAAGACCCAGCAGTGCCCTCAGCATGTACCGCCCTGCGGTTGCACACGGCCTGTCATCAGTCCCGAGCTGGGCTAGGATCAACCCAGGGCCTGGAGGCTCCAAGGTGGAAACACTGGAGGGCAGGGTCCTGGTGGCCCAGGGTGGCCTGCCTGCTGTGTGTATAGATGCTCAGCCCAGCTTCTACATCCCCGCCCCGAGCCGGGCTCACCATTAAACTGGTGCTCCCCATCCATCCCCCCGTAGGTGCTCCCACGTCCCCCAGGAGGTGCTTCCACAGGCTGCCACCTACTCAGCTGTCCCTTTGACCATCTTCTGGGGAAGGACTCAGATCCATGCTGCCTCCCTGAGGAGGGGAGTGTCTGACGTGGCTGTTGGCAATTGCTGTCCCAGTTGTGCATTCTGAAGTCTGCAGCTTTGTGAAACCCTCACGCCTGCCCTCCAACTCGCCCGCTGTCAGCACAGAGCGTCCTTGTGTGTCTTGCACGCAGACATTCATTCATTTCCCCTAGACCGCTGGAAAGTTGCAGTGGTCATGACCTTCACCCCAAAGTTCCTGAGGCCTGGCCTGCCCCCGAGGAGGTGCCCAGCACGGGGGCCACAGGCAGATGAGATCCCTCAGCACGTAGAGGTCAGTGTCCCCATTCTCAGTTGTCCCCGGAATGTCCAGCAGCGGGAACACAGCCTTTCTCTGCCCCTGCCCCAGCCGGCAGCCCAGTGTGGGGACCCGCCAGCCTGGGGCAGGGGCCGCACACACCCGCTGGCAGGTAGGCGGAGAGTGAAGGGGGCCCAGCCCAGCCCCGTGCCTGCACATGGTGGCCTGTCCACGTCTCTAGGCCCAGGAATCTGGGCGTCTGGCACAGAGCTAGTGACGAGAAGCCCTTGGGGCTCCAGCAAACCGGGTGTGGCGTTCCCTTCCCGCAGAGGCTCCGTGGTACGCTGCACACCTGAGCTTCCCTCCGGGCCTGCGGTAGCTGGCACACGCTGGGGACAGGGGTGGGCTGGCGTGGACGGCGCAGTGCTCTCACCACCCGGGAACTGCCCTCGGGGGTCGCCCACGCCGCTGTGACTCAGCCCAAGCAAGCAGGCCGGGTGGCTGTCAGACGCACTCGTCTGGAGCTGGGGGTGGGGCCCTGCAGTGACCTCGCTCCCTCACCCAGCCCTGGGGAGAGGCCACAGCGGGCCGGGTGGCTCGGGGCTGCCCACACTGAAGGGGCTGAGGGCCTGCGGGCCCTGACAGTGGGGGGAGGGGGACGCCCCGGTCAGTGCGAAAGGGCGGAGGTCATCCTGCAGCCACACGCCATGGTCTACTCGCCCCAAGAGTTCCACCGGGACGGACAGTCCCCCCAGGACCAGGACGGGTGGGGTCACCTTGCTGAGCTGTGGTCCGGGTACACGCGGTGGCGGGAAGTCCCGGGGCGGAGCGGGCCTGACTCTCGCGGGCCCCAGAGCCCCACGCAGGGGGTTCTCAGAGGCCTGGGGAGGGCCCGGGGGGATCACGTGGGCCGGGCAGACCCTGCAGACAGAGTGAAGGGAAAACAGGCAGGGGCTGAGCGGGGTGGGGGGTGAGGAGGGTCAGGTCGGGCCGCGGGTGTGGCGCCGCCAGCTGGACGCGGGTGAGCTCACCAAGCAGGGAGCTGGTTTCAGGATAAACTTGTTCTGGCCTCGGCATTTGCAGTGCGATGTGTGCAGGCCTTAAACAGGCAGCATTCAGGAGAAAACAGGGCGGGCGCTGGGAGCAGGGGCCGGCTCACTCCGCTTGGCCACCAGACCCACAGGTGCCCCT
Source organism: Catagonus wagneri (assembly GCA_004024745.2). Lineage (NCBI taxonomy): Eukaryota > Metazoa > Chordata > Mammalia > Artiodactyla > Tayassuidae > Catagonus > Catagonus wagneri. The sequence goes on from PVHT021183572.1 coordinate 18,954, forward strand.
GCTCCCGCTGGGGTCCCGCCCCCAGTGCCGCGGCTGCGCCACCCACGGCTGAGGGCTTAACCCTGCATTGCCTGGGACACTGTGGCCTCCCCTGAGGCACCTGAGGCTGGGCACACGGGCCAACCCAGGAGGAGGCGGGCTGCACTCCCGAAGCAGGACTGCGGCGCTGGGGCCGTGGGCGAGGGGGTGTCCGCAGGGGCCCAGGAGCAGGGTCGCACCTGAGGTTGAAGTGGCGGGGGGGTGTCTGCCTGGCTGGCTGGCTGCTTGGCTGAAACAGGAGCTGAGAGAGGAACCCACCCCCATCCCGCACTGCGAGTGCATGGGGAGCGCCTGGCTGCCCGCTGGACTCCTGCAGCCGGAGCGGCCCAGAGGCCCTGCCAGACCTGCTCCCTCCGGGGGGGTCCACGGGAGGGCCAAGCCCTGCACTGGGAGCACAGCTGCCCCCGGGGACGCCTTTGTGGTGGGGCAATGGCTCCTGGGGTGGCAGGCCCGGGGTGGCGCGCTCGGCCGCTGGGCCGCTGCCATGGATGGCAGTGCCGAGGCAGCAGTGGGAGGGGTCTGCCGGGCACAGACCCACGGCCGCAGCGTTCCTGGAAATGAGGCATTCGGGAGGAAGCCGGCTGAAACCTTACCTGGTCTGTGGAAGCAGAGAAGTTCTAGGGCAGGTGGACGGAAGTCCGACTGAGTCATGAAAACAGTCGCGGCTTTTTGATCGGTTCCCAGATGAGCGGCTGTACGGGCCCAGAGCCCCTCAGGTCCCCGAGGAAGGGCCAGTCCAGTGCCAGCCGTTCACGCCGCGGCTCCCTCTCCCGCCTCCCCCGGGGACCCTGTGGCCTGTCACGGGGTCCCTGTGCCTGGAGGAAAAGGAAACCCTCAGACCCTCAGGGCTGCTGCCTGCTGCTGACTGCACTGGCACCACTGGGGCTCCAGTCAGAGCGGGCGCGCGGAGGCCGGTGGTCCTTGGGGTCTGCTCAGGTCCACCTGTCCGTGAGTCTGGCCTTGGCTGGACCCCCCAGCTCCAGGCTCGATTGGAACAGGCACACCAGCAGCTGGCCTAGTCCACACCGCTTCCCTAAGCTGTGGGGTGAGGGCTGTTAGGGTGGGAGAGGCCTAGTGAAGCCCCTAGGACGGCCCCAGCTAGGAAACCAAAGCAACACCACATTCCTGGAGGGCTGCGGGGCTGGCCACCCCCAAGGCAGAAGACGCGGGGGCGGTGACTCCGTCCACAGCACCGCTAGGTGCTCCTGTTTGGCAGAAGAGAGCCAGTCCTGAGAGTGACAGGAGATCACCCTAAACTTAACCAGGCGGTGGCCCCGTTGCAGCTGCTGTAACAGGTTCGGTTCCAGGGATGGTGTTGACACCCCTGGTACCTGGTGTGAAACTGCTGATCTGGAAAACCGCTTCTGTCCACTCGGTGCACAAGGGCCACCAGAAGCACTTTGCTGTCAGCCGGCCCCCCAGCGGCCTGCGACACAGTCTGGTCCCCAGGGACTTAGCCGTAGCCTCCACACTCCGGCGGGTTGGCCACGGCCTTGCTGACAATGAGCCGTGTGGCAGCAGCCAGTGCAGCGGACGTTCGCGTTCAGAGGGAGGGAGCTAAGTCCACTGCACTCAGGGGCCTTCCCCTCCCCGGCTCAAGGATGAGCTGCCGCGGCGGCGCTCCCACTCCCGGGACCCCCACCCCCGGCCCCCAGCCTCGAGGGCCTCTCCGGATACAGAGGCAACCTGTGTCTCCTTTGGGTGCACTGTTGGAGCGACCCGAAAAGCCCAGCTGGAGTGGCCGGAGCAGGGCTCTGCAGCAGGTCTGAGCCGGCCTGGAGCCGCGCTGGGAGGAGGCACGGGCCCGGAGGCCTCACATTCCCGTGTGCTGTTTGGGGAGAACCATCTTGGCGTCTGTTTACCAGACCCCGTCTGTGCGTGGGCCTGATGAAATCACGCTGCGGACCCCGGAGGGTGGCGGGGACCCGGGGGCGGCGCGGCCCCCGTCCTCCCCATGACCCGTCCTCCCCACGGCCCGTCCTCACGCCCCACCCGGAGCCGCGGCGGCCACCCCGCCGGGCCCCTGGGCCTGGGCTCGCTCCTGGGGCGGCGCCGTCCCGCCAGCCCGGGCCCTGCCAGCCCGGCTCGCAGGTCGACCGGAGGACCAGGTAAGACTGGCTGAGTCAAAGTTTAGAATCAGACTGTCTGGTTTTACAGGTAAAAGCGCTTATAGAAAAAAGCCCCTTCTTCTGCAGGCCTTGAGCGGGAAACAGGAGGGGTTCCCTGGGCGCGCGCCCCCGCCCGGCGCGCCCGGTGTTTCCCAGCATCCTCTGCGTGCGGCAGGTGCGCGCGCACACGTGCGGCGTGTGTGCCTGTGGGGGGGCCGCGCGGGACCCAGCGAGGGGCGTCCGCCGCAGCTCTTTGGTGCCTTCGGTCGGGCCGGACGCCCTCCGTCGGGGGCCAGAGGCTGGCGCGGGCGCTGGTGGAGCAGGGTCTGGATTCCAAGCCCAGTTTTTAAAGAGCAAATCACAGAGCTGGGGCTGGCGGAGTGACTTTCCTCCTCGCGGCCACGTCGTCGCCCAGGGCGCCCGCATCGGGTACGGAGGAGAAAAGACTTTCTCCTGCTGGTGTCAACAGGAAGCTCTTTTGTTGGCGTCTTTGAATTCTGTCTGTTCTCACTTCTTTCAAGTCCGGGCCGAGGGCAGGCGGGGCGGCTGCCATCTCCCTGGGTGACCAGCCTCTCAATGTCCACAGTCTCCTTTCTTGGCGACCGCCCCGCCTGCCCACCCCACAGTCCCCCTGACCCTCTCTAGGGTCTCAGGACCCCCGAGGTCGCAGCCGCAGGCGGGGACAGGATGTGGCCCCTGGTGGGCGGCCCACTGAGCCCGGCCCCCCGGGCCCCCCACCCCCTCCCAAGGAGGCTGTCAGCCTGCCGCCCTCAGGGTGGTGGTGCTGCCGGCCGCGCAGGTGGAAGCCCGGGCACAGTCCCCTGAGGCCCTGCGTGCTGCTGCACTCTGCGCATAGTAGGTGCTCAGCAGAACTTTGAACCAGCGAAGGGCTCTGCCCTCAGCAGACGGCACTTAGAAGGCCTAGGTGACCAGGGTCCAGGACGTCCTCAGAGGTGGGCGGCCGACATAGTGTCCCACAGCCGGTGGGTGTGTGTCTGCTCCTCACGGCCCACCTCGGGCCACACGGGCACATTCTGGGCGTCGCCCAGCCCCTGAGGCCGTGAACCCGGATGCCTTTTTCTCGTGGCACAGCCTCAGCCTCCCACACCCCCTTCCCTGATCTGGAGGAGAGGCGAGAACCTGCCGGCCTCGTGGCTGTGGCCGTGTGCCCAGCGAACCGGGCCGCTAGGCCGGGGGTGGGGTGGGGGTGTCAGGCCTGGCCCGGGCCCAGGTCGCGGTTAGTGCCCCCGGGCTGGTCCGGCAGCGACCTCCCGGAGGGCCTTCGCCGGCTGGCGGGCGAGCGTCGCAGCACCTGCCGCGGGGGGCCTGCTGCTGAGAGCCTGGGGGCGGGGCCGGCTGGCACCCGGTTCGGCTTCCCAGCCCCACCCTGGCGGCGGTGACACGGGGCTCCTGCCCACTCTCGGGGCGGACAGTGGGGCCCCAAGGGAGCCCCGGACCAGGCCTGGGTGTGGAGCTGCTTCTCGACAACACACTTCCAAGCTCACTGCTCCGCTCTGCTCCACTTTCCACTCTCCTGCTTACAAGTGTGGTTTGCACGGGATACAAGCTCTCGGACCATTTCCTGAAAAATCCCATTTTCCTGCGAGAAAGGTGAAGGTAGGTGGGACCGTCATGCTTCCTGGCAGAGCAGAGACGCCTCTTTCCTGCGGGCTCAGGGCCTCTGCCCCGGTCGCCCACCGCACAGGGCCTCACCCCGCCAGGCACACGCCCGAGAAGAGGGAGGTTTTGGCGGCACTTTCCCTTAGTTAAGCCCCACGTGTTTCCTGTGCTTCCAAAAATGTCCAGAAAGAACTAAACCTCAAAGAGCAAAAATAACTGTCTCCCCCCAAATGGCCCTCTCGGCCACAGCGCCCGCTGTCTGTGCCGCCCACAATCCCAGGTCCTGGGTTACCGTTTCTTGTAATTTTAAAGCTGAGCCGGGCCAGCCTACCCTAACCCCACCCGTTCCCCAAAGGCTAAAGTTTGCTTTTCCTGGCTGGCTCGGAGGGAGGCCTTCGAGTCCCGCCTCGGCGGAGCCCACGCGAATCCCGCAGGAGACGGAACACAACCTGAGATGCCTGAGCAGAGGGACGGGGTGGGTGGGTCAGCCCAGTCTGTGCCTGGGACCAGGAGGGGCCAGGGGGTGGGCAAGATGCAAGGCCAGGGTTCAGAGCCCACAGGGTGAAAGAGCCGCCCCTGGGGGGGGAGGCTGCGAGGGGCCCCACCCCTGCTGACACAGCATCCTAAAATTTCTGTAACGTTTCCTGCTTGTCGTGAGATGAGGGACAAGAAGCCAGCGACAATCCAGGGAGACCAGCACTGGAGCCAGGTCAGCCCTGGGTTTGCCCTCATGTCCCCGCTTTACACTCAGAAAGCAGGCTCCATCCACGGGCCGTCGCGCAGAAGCCAGGCCCGCCTGCAGCCCCCAGGGCCCCGCCGACCTGACCACCGGCCTTCCTCGTGGTCACACATGGCCCGGACCCTGGCGAGGACCCCTGGGTGCCATCGTGGGGGCAGGGCAGTGAGGAGGGCGGAGCGGAGGCTGGACCAGGCCATTCTTTCACAGTCACAATAGAAACTAAGATAAGGCAGGGGCACTGCCGCAGGAAGAGGCTGGCGGTGGGGATGGCGGGGCCTCCGGGGGCCGCTGGGCCCGGACCCAGGGGCTTCTCAAGTGGACACGGCCAAGAGCCCAGGCTGTGGTCCCTCAGTGTGGAACACCTGCCCCTGAAGGTGTGGCTGGTGATGCTGGTTTGGGGCGTCTGCAGGCAGGGCTGGCCCTTGTGGGTGGCGAGAGCCATAAACGGTCAAAAGTGTGGGCCTGGTTGCCTCTCAGGGTCACCCTGAAACATTCTGGGCCAGGAAACTCCCAGGGTGAGTCAACACGGAAGGGGTGACCAGGTCCTGCAGCCTGGGGACTGAGAGCATCCTAGTTCCACCTGCTAGGGGGCTGGGCAGGCTTAGTCCTGTCTGCTGGGGCCTTCCCTCTTCGCGGGCCATCAGAGTCCTCTGTGCCCCAAGCTGTGGCTGTGCCCAGTCCCTGTTGGCCGGTCACCTCTCTCCCTGCAGCTTGGTGACCAGCAATCCTGATTCTGTGACACGTGGGACGCTCGTGATAAACCAGGAAAGTCCAGGCAAACTCCGCCGAGGCTGGAGGCAGGAGGCCTGTGGCGCGGGGGGCCCTGCTCGGGGACGCTCTGCTACTCCTGGCCACTGGGGCCTCCTGGGGACAGCGGGACCCGGGGCAGAGAGGGGCTCCCTGCCTGACAACGTCAGCGGGGCCTGGACTCAGTCTTACCAGGACACTGGTAACCAGCCAGCCCGTGTTTTCAAAGCCAGTTCAAACCACTCCAGCCAGGACTTCTGATCGACACACTCGGAATCCACCCGTTCGGTGACGTCACAGAGCCAGCTCAGCGCCCAGTCTGAAAGCGCAGTTTGGGCTCCGTGAGAATGCTCCTCGAGGCCTCATGGATTAGCTCCCGCACGGACACCTTGCGTGTCCCCGCTCCAGCCCACTTCTGCCCCCTGACAGCTTCGGCCAGAGCCCACGCGGATGCCCACCAAGGCAGCGGGCCTCCCCTGCAGCTCCGGCTCTCACCAACGGGGCTCTAGACCTTGCAGGCTACTTTTAAGGCGAGGCCAGACACTGAGGGAGGCTGTGACGAGCTGGGGTCTGGCACTGCTGCGTCCCCCCAGCTCTCCACGTGGGCCAGGACCTGGCCGGAAGCGCTGCGGCTCTGGGGTGAGAGGCCTGGGCCACTGGGCTGAGCGCTTCTCTCCACGGCCAGGCCACTCCAGGGTGGCAGGTCTGAGGACCTGGAAGGCCACGTGGAAGCACAGCAGCCCCAGCTCACACGGGTGGCCGTGGGGCAGCCAGGACATCTCAAAGGCACAGCAGTGGCAGCCAGTGCCCGCTGGGCTCCACGGGGTGTGCAGGGCCCGCTGGCTGCGAAGTGGGGCCAAAGCCCCTCTCCTGCTCTCCGTCTGTGGTTTGGGCCCCACACGCTCTGCAACCATCCACGCAGCGTCCTCCCCTGGGCGCTGGCGAATCATGGGACTCAGCAGCCAGCCAACGCCAGCTCCCAGCGCCAGGACACGGGAGTCTCAGCACCACCAGCTCAGAGTTTACCAGCAGCACGTGCTTCGCTCATGAGATCTCTGCACGTGCACAGGTCTCCTCGGGAGCAGGCTGTGACTGCTCTCAGCCAGTCCACGGTAGGCAGACGACAGACGGGCCCCCTCGGCCGGCGGGCTGCACACTGTGGCGTGCTGAACCACCGCTGGAAGCACCGACGGTCAGACTAGGATGGAATGGCAAGGGCCAGTGTCAGGGGCCAACACGCACTTCTTCCAAAGTCTGGCAATACTCAGTGTGGCCGGTTATTATATCTTGAGCTTCTGTACCGTTAGTTTAGAAGCATGTCAGTCATGCTGACAGGCACGATGGGCAGATGTGTCCTCAAAAGACATGTTTTGCCCTAATACACTCCAGCATTTGAGTACTTGTTTTAAAAAAAATTAAACATGGGGAATTCCTGTTGTGGCACAGCAGAAACGAGTCCAGCTAGTATCCATGAGGATGCGTGTTCGATCCCGACCTCACTCAGTGCGTTAAGGATCTAGTGTTGCCGTGAGCTGTGATGTAGGCTGCAGATGCCGCTTGGATCCCACGTTGCTGTGGCTGTAGTGCAGGCCAGCAGCTGTAGCTCAGGTTCGACCCCTAGCCTGGGAACTTCCATTTGCCATGGGAGTGGCACTAAAAAGCCAAAAAAAAAACATTAAACGTGTTCCTGTTTGCTTAGGGCTTCTCCATTTTAATGGAGCATTAAAACTTTACAAGATGATCAGAAGCGATGCCCAGCCCCCTTCTGGAGAGATATCCCTGCTCGTGGGCGAAGAGACACGGACTTCAGTGACCAGTGACAGGGCTTAGCCAGGGGGGTGGTCCCCAAACTGCAACTTTGCTGATTTTCCACTCACTCGTCTGGGCAGTGGGCCGGGTGGGGCATGTGGGAGAAGAGACCCCGCCCAGCTCCCAACAAAGGTCCTAGGAGGGGACAGCACGAGCCAAGTTGTCATACGGTCAGGTTCCAAGAGAAGCCAGAATCCAGATGCCCCATGGGGCCCCTGAGAGGCTGGTGGCTGGGGCAGAGGACGTGCAGTCCCACCCACAGCCTTGGAATTGACCACATAGTTCTGGGAGAGCCTCAGTTATCACCTGGCTTGAGTGTCCACACTGGGCAAAATAAACGTGGAGTAGAACCTGGACAGTCAGACCTGGTGTGTGGCGATTTCTACACGGGCCATGTGGAATTTCGAGTCATCTAGCGTTAGCAGGACTCTAACTAGATCTAGTTTGACACCATCTCACCTTTTAGATCTCGCGGGCAGACCGTCCCACGCTCACTGGGTCTCCTTCTGCCGCTGCTCCGGGCGCACAGGCTCACAGGCACCGGTGAACAGCCAGGCAGTGTCTTTGCGGGGCCGTCTTCCCAGGTGAGCAAAGCAAGGGGGGCTTTCGGGGAGAGTGCCGGGCGGGAGCAGGGCCATGGGGGCTCCCTCCTCCCGCCTGGGCTCCGGGCCCAGCACCTGCGTCTAAGTCCACCCTGCAGGTGTGCGGAGCCAACCCGGCCTCTCTCGGGCCGCGGGTGACGGGGACCAGCTCCCTCACTTTCCAGTCTCCTGGCAGCCGGCTCACGTGGCCGCTGGACACTGCCAGCCGCAGGGAGTTGGCAGTGGACAAAAAGACTGTCCCTGCCCCCGCTGAGCCGGCAACTTAGCAGGGGAGACAGTGCCGGCGCGCTCCGGGGCACCCCCTGTGGATGGGCTGGCAGGGCAGTGGGGTCCCCTGGGAAGTGCGATTAATGTGGCGACTCGCTCACGTGGGGTTTTGTGCACTGATTTTCTTGCTGGCTTTCATGCCTCCAGCGTGTGGGTCGAGGGCCTGGTCCCGGGGGAGGGCGCTGCGAGCGGTCAGAGGTTTCACCCCCCTTCAAGCTGACAGGATGGCTGGCCAGCCACACTCCCTGGGGGGCTGCTGACAGAAGCCACGGGTTCCTGGGCGGGAGTAAAGGAGCTCATTACTCACAGCAAAAGCAGCGACCGGGGTCGGCCTCGGCGTGTGTGCGTGGGCTCCTGGAGTCCCCGTCGCCCAGGGTGACGAGAGGGGCCCAGATGGACACTGCTCGTCCAGGAAGGGTGGACGGCAGCAGCAGACAAGGCTGCTCTTCCTCCTGGGGGCTGCGTGACCTCATTCCTCAGGGCTGCTCCCACACACGTGGCCCAGGTGACCAGGGTGCCCAGCTGGGTGGGGAGGGGCGGGGGGTCCCTGCAGGACTGTCTCCCAATGAAGGCCAGTTAAGGAAGCTCAGGGGGGCAGCGCGGAGGGCCAGGCACTGGTGGACTCCAGTTCACGCACAGGCCCCGGATCCCTTGGCAGCTGCCGGCTGCTGCTCCCCCGCCACGGGCCGGGGTCCTGCCTGCCCCGAGGGCCTGGCGACCCGGGCTCGGGCAACACCGCTGTGCAGGGCCAGTCCCCCGAGGCAGGAGGCCTGGCATTCTTGCACCTCCAGGCTGCCCAGTAAGAAGGAAGGCCCACTGCCAGCCCCGTGGTGCTCCCTCATCTCCCAAGGCAGCCTACTCCCCAGCGGCCTGGCCGGAGCCCGTGGCCCCAGCCTCGACGCTGACGTCAGCAGCACTGGCTGGTGGCCCCTGAAACCTGGGTGTGGATTTATCCAAGACCCTTCTCCCATAGGTGACATTCCCCTGTTAATATTTAGGAAGCAGATGTCTGGCTGGCCTCTCCTGGCACCGTCCGACTCCCGGCCCCAAGGGCTCAGACACCAACGCCCTGTGCTCGCGAGCAGCTCCCGCAGGCACCCAGCACTCACCTGTGAGTCACCCTGAGTTTGAAGAGCAGTGGCTTAAATCACTTCAGAACCAACCGCGTGTGCTAAGCGTACAACGTGGTGGCTGGACGTGACGCTACTTTGAGTTTCTGTCTGCCTTCCTGATCACACACCGGGCCCCTCTTGTCCTTCCCACCCTCTTGGCCCTGACTCTGACTGGTCAGAGCTGCCTCACTGGCCTGCAGTGGGCTGTGCACCCTGGGGAGGGGGGCAACCTCACCGTGACCCCCAGAAGTGCAGGGGAGGGAAGGCTTCTGGGAAGGTCTGGGGGCTCAGCTCCAATTGCTTACGCTGGGGCCCCCCAAGGCAGCATGCAGGACCCTCTCCTCCCCTGCCCAGCTTCCTGGGAACAAACCCTCATTGCAAAGACCTGGACTCAGGCTCTGCTTTCCGGGCTAAGGGCGTGGGCAGCAGGCCAGGACCAGCACTCTGTGTGATACTCTGATGCTCCCGTCAAACACACATCAAATCTGCAGCAAGCGTTTGCCCAACTGTCCACTGGATGCTTCCCGAGACGGGAAGCTCATTACTTCCCGAGGCCAGTGAGAAGTCCAGCTCTGACTTCTTGAATCAACACAGTGAGTCTTTTAAAAAAAACCCAAGAAAGTGGAAGAGAGGACACCCGCGCTCGTCATAGTCACAGTGCCGGCTGCTCCTCGTGAGTGGATTTACCGTCAGGCCGCTGTGGTCGCCGTGGGCAGCCCGTCTCCACCACCGGCAATCGGAGGGCACTGTCCTCTGTGGTGCTGGGCGGCTCTGGCCGTCCCAGCAGCATCACTGCCAGCGGCGGTCCGGCTGGAGACCTGCTGAGGTTCATCCCATCAGGAAACTTGGACGGGACACTTGCGCAGAGGTCTTGCAGTGCAGGCTGGCTCTAAAGCTTGACCGCACCCTTCACGGGCACACCCGGGCAGACTCATTCTGACTCGAACCCAGACCTCCACCCACCTTTGCCTCCTACACCCACATCATCAGGGAGCCGTTTGCAGTTTTAAAATTTGGAGGCCCCAGCCGCTGACACGGAGCCTTCTGAACACAGCCAGTGTTCATCAACAGTCTGCATAAACAAAATTTAAAAATGTAAAAAATGTCACTCAGTGAGCCAAGAGCTGTGGGAGGCCTGCATGGCTTCCTCTCCAGGTACCCGTGACTTTGTCGCCTCCTCAACCTACCCACGACCTCCCTGTTTCCGTGTCCCTCTCAGTGGTGGGGTGTCAGGGCCCACGACCGGACCCCCAGCTTTGCTCCCCCATCCCCCACCCAGGCTGAACCCACACTTCTAAAGTGCTTCTCTCTGCATGTTTGCAAAAAGCAGAGTGTAGCCAGACTTTTCCTGGGGGTTAGGCAGTGAAAAGCAAACTTCAGGCAGCAGGAGAGGTACAGGCAGCAAGACGGGAGAGCCCAGCCCCGCCCGGTGCACGTGCCGCGGAGGTGCCAGACGCCATAGGGACCCCTTATCTCTTCCTCCTGCGGCGTGCAGCTCCAAAGGCACAGACTATTCTGGAAGCTACAATGTGACTTTTTACAGAGTCCCTTAAAATGAAACTAGTCATAATACGCCAACCCCTGAACCACATCGGGTCCCTGGAAACAAGCTCTCAGATTGCTTTTGTCCCACTGTAGATGAGCACGCCTTTTTACTCACCTGACCTAAGCGTTTCCATTTGTGCAACAGGCTTTGAAAACACGGAGGCAGTTTAAGGTAAAACGACAGTTGTAGTGATAGAAGGTGGCTGCGTGGTAAGTGCTAATTTGTAGAACGACGTGCATTTAACGTTACAGGGGGCGGTGAGGCCCATGAACCTGCGCCCTGACCCACGCGGTGCGGGGCCCCGGGCCGGTGCTAGCCCGGAGCGGCTCGGGCGCCCGACCCTGGGGCGGGGGCCGTCCCCGCTTGTCACACTGAACCCTTCCTACTTAGAGAAGGGACACGTAGGAAGCTGTGGGCGCCGGGGCTGCGCAGTGCCTGCACGCAAACCCCACCCGCTGCGCGGCCCAGCAGCTCCTGCGACCCCCGCTTCACTGGCGACCTCTCAGGCAGAGCCGGCCGTCCTCCCACTGCTATAGGCCGCGCCTCTCCACTGCCCGCGGGATCGACGCGCCACCGCACCAATCAGCGCGCCCGGCCCGGC
>PVHT021183572.1:49163-68716 GCA_004024745.2 Catagonus wagneri
CGGCTGTGTCGTCCTTGCCACCCCCCAGCCATGATGACTCGGCCCTGTGGTTGTCAGGTTTTCACTCATGGGACTTCATTCAGGATCTCTCCTTCGGGGCCAGTGACACCTGTCTCTGCAACAGACTAAAGGATTTTCCATGTTAGGGATGTGGTGTCAGGAGTTCCTGCTGTGGCTCAGCGGTCACAAACCCAACTAGTATCCTTGAGGATGTGGGTTCGATTCCTGGCCCCGCTTAGTGGGTTAAGAATCCAGCATTGGGAGTTCCCATTGTGGCTCAGTGGTTAACGAATCCGACTAGGAACCATGCGGTTGCGGGTTCGATCCCTGGTGTTGCTCAGCGGGTTAAGGCTCCCGCGCTGCTGTGGCTGTGGCTTTGGCACAGGCCAGCAGCTACAGCTCTGATTCGACCTCTAGCCTGGGAACCTCCATATGCTGCGGGTGTGGGCAAAAAAAAAAAAAAAAAAAAAGACAAAAAAGAAAAAGAATTGAGTTTTCTACACCATGCATATGGGATGCCTGTTTATTTCAGTCTTTGATTTCTTTTTGCACTCTTATAGTTTTCATCATACAAGTCTTGCACTTCTTTTGTTAATTTTATACCCCAATAATATTTTACTCTTTCGATGCCGTTATGAATGTATTTCCTTAGTTTTGTTCCAGGTTGTTCAATGCCAGTGCATAGAAACACCACTGATTTTTGTATCTTGTATTCTGTGATCGTGCCGAACTTGTTTGTTAATTCCAGTTTTGTTTTTTTTGTGTGTGTGAATTCCTTTGGATTCTTTAAGTATAAAATCATGCCATCTGCAAGCTGAGGCATTCTACTTCCTCCTTTCCCATCTGGGTGGCTTTTTCCCCTTTTCTCACCTGTTTGCAGTGACAGAGCCCCCTCGCCCTGCTCCATGGGGGTCCCGGGAGCAGATATCTTTTCTGTTTCCAGTCTCAGGGAATGCGTCCCCACGTGCCGCAAAGATATAGCTCAGGCGTTTGTAGAGGCTTGTTTCAATCAAGTTCTCTTCCTACTTGGTTAAGAGTTTTCACCATGAGTGATTGTAGAGTTTTGTGAGACGCTTTTTCAGCCCTTACTGGGATCATGGTCTTTCACTGCATGTGTGGTATCAGTTGTTGGCGCCCAGTCCCTTACACCGCTCTCTCCCAGTCCTTTTTACTCGTACGAGGCCAGGGCTGCTGTCTCCTTTTCCGTTTTGCATCCTTCTCTTTCTCCTGGTCTGTCTGCCCAGAAATCCGCAGATGACAGCTCACAGCCCAGACCCACTAAAGCTTGGCTTTGTGTGGTCTCCGAGCTACAAATGTTTTTTGGTCTTTGTTTTTTGTTACAGTGAGATAAAAACAAAGAACATTGACGGAGACCATACGTGGCCTGTAAAAGCTAAAATGTTTGCTCTCGGGCCCTCTGTAGAAAGTTTGCTCATCTCCGGTATACCTAAACGTTTATTACTGTTTTGAAAGAATCAGTCTTCGTTGTAATTGATTTCTCTACTGTTTTTCATTTTTTCTACTTAATTTATTTCTGCTCTAATCTTTATCTTACCTGTGGTTGAGTTTGCTCTTTTTTTGGTTGTCTCTTAATATCATTCTTGATAATGTAAGCACTAAAAGATACGAAATTTTCTCTAAGAATTGCTATTTAGTTATTTTGCATTGCAGCGTGTCTTCATTTTCAGTCAGCTCAGAGTATTTTCTCATTACCCTTGTGACCTCTTCTAAACCCACTGGCTATTTAGAGGTGCATTGCTGTACATCAATATGTTGGTGGTAGTTTTCCCAAATAGTCTCCATTTTGAATTTCTAACAGTTTTGTCGTGTTTGTGAACTTTAACATTTTCTAACCCTTGAAGTGGTTTGCCGTACAGCCTGTTGTCAGGTGGGGCATCCATAGACAGAAGTCAGCAGGTGGATGTTGCTGGGGGTCGTCCATGGGTAGAAGTCAGCAGGTGATGGCCCCCTCTCACTCCCCTCCCCTCAGCACCTCTTCCCTGGCCTTCTCGGTAGCCACAGCTCCTCTCTTATTCACAGCTCATTTGATTAGCTCAAGGCTCAGGAGGCCATTTTGCAGAAATAAGAGATACAAATACAGTTCGTTTTTTTGTTTTTTGTTTTTTTTAACTTTTGGGGCCACACCTGCAGTATGTGGAAGTTCTGGGCTAGGGGTTGAATTGGAGCTACAGCTTCCGGCCTGCACCAGAGCCACAGAAGGTGGAATCCGAGCCATGTCTGCAAATTATACTGCAGCTCACAGCAATGCTAGATCCTTTGCCCACTGACTGAGGCTAGGGATCAAACGAACCCACATCCTCATGGATACTAGTTGGGTTCGTTACTGCTGAGCCGGGACAGAAACTCAAACACAGGTTTTATAATTTATCTTATTGCCTAGTTTAAAGGTATATACCCTCTTAAGGACATTATTTTTAGCTCTTCTGTTGAACGTATTTTTACCCTTAAGTAAAACACTGCAACCTTTTTTATTGTTTATCGACTTAAAGGACTTTTAAAATTGTGAGATGGAACGTACCTTTAGTCACATACTCAAAACATACATGTAGGAGCTCCCTTGTGGCACAGAGGGTTGGGGACTCGGTGTTGTCACTGCAGCAGCTTGGGCCACTGCTGTGATGCAGGTGTAGTCCCTGGTGTGGGGAACTTCTATATGCCTCGAGTACAGCAAAAGAAAAAAAAACAAAAAAAAACAAAAGCAGGGAGTCCCTGTCGTGGTGCAGCAGAAACTAATCCGACCGGGAACCATGAGGTTGCGGGTTTGATCCCTGGCCTCGCTCAGTGGGTTAAGGATCCGGCGTTGCTGTGAGCCGTGGTGTAGGTTGCAGATGCAGCTCGGATCCTGCATTGCTGTGGCTGTGGCGTAGGCCGGCGACTGCAGCGCCAATTAGACCCCTAGCCTGGGACCCCACGTGCTGCGGGTGCAGCCCTGAAACGACGAAAGACAAAAAAACAAAAACAAAGAAAACAAAAGCATGTACACTCTAAAGGCGAACTGGGGAGCAAATGCGTGTGTTAGTACCGCTCGGTCAGGAGGCGGCTGCCGCTCACCCCTTCGGGGTACAGCCTGGCCTCCTCCTCGTGAAGCCAGCACCGTTCTGACTTTGGGACGATAATTTTCTTGCTTTTACTTGTGGCAGTTTGCACCGTGTGAATAGTTCTTAAATAGCCAGGTTAGTTTGCTTGATGTTGAACTGTAAATGAGTGGAATGACGCCAGCAGTGTTCTTTCGTCTTGCCTCCTGTCCCCGGGGCTGACATCTGAAATCCATCTACGTCCGCCGACTGTACATCCGAGTGCTGTTCACCTGCAGCGCTGCACGGTTTATCCTCCGGTGCTGGTGCCCTGCGGCGCCGGGCTGCTCCCCGGTTTGAACAGCACTGCCTTCTGTCCCTTCGGGTTTGTATGTGTGAGGCCTTGTCCCCACGTGGTGAGGCCACAGGGTCTGGAACCTGCCATCTCCCCGTCCTCGTCCTCACCAGCCTTCTCGCTGGAATTGGCAGGGCCCGCTCGTGCTGCGCGGCGGCCCGGGTGGCCAGGTTCCCTGCTGACGGCCAGGTTCACGGGCGCCGGCAGCGTCTGCATCGCTGTTCTGGTCTCTTGCCGGCTGCCGTCGGGCCGCCGCCTTCCTCCTGCGTGTTCGTCAGAGCTGCTTCCTGGCGCTCAGAGTGTCTTCTCTCCCGCAGGACGACGTGATGATGCCTCAGAGGGTGAGGCTGCAGCTCGCAGCGGCTGTTCAGCACCCGACAAGCGTAAGTACCGCGTTGTGCGCTCATTGTTCAGAACGCCGTGCAGCTTTTGGACCCGAGTTCCGCTCAGAGCGCGTGCTGCCGCGTCCACAGGCGCCGTGTTTGCCCTGGAAAAGGTGCCCCTTGCTCTGAGCAACACGTGTCACTTCAAATGGGTTCAGAGTCTGGGTTCGGTTTCTGTGGTTTTACGGGCCTTTCGGAAGCAGCGTACCCTGGACGGGAAACGGGTTGAGAGCCGCAGGGTCTGTCATTTAAAAGTACTCACGTCTCGATGACCTCGGCCGGCGCTCTCACCCTTGGAACAGCTTCCTCGTTGGGCCTGTGGGGCAGGCTATCGGGCCGTCCTCCTGGGCGCTCGCCTCCCCCGAGGGGCCCCTGGGGGGGCGTCTCCCGCTCGCTTGGGCCTGGGGGGGCGTCTCGGGCCCAGGGGTCCCCCAGGGTTCGGGCAGCCCAGACGGCTGATCCCCAGAGCTGGTGTCTGACCGCAGGGCCTGCCGCTCAGACGCCTGTGCTGAGGTCTTAGACAACATCTGAATGACCGGTGACCCCGGTGTCAGAAAGTGGGGAGGAGACGCGTTGCGTCTGCCTGCCTGGGGACGGCCCTGTGTGCTCCCGCTGCTGTGGTGCCCAGTCGCCCCCCCGCACTCACTCATGTGTCTCCAGGCTCCACGTTGCTCACAGGCTCCCGGCGCTGCGATGGGGCCCAGCGTGCGGCTCTGGGCCTTCACGGAGGAGAGAGCCTGTTCCTGGCCCAGGGGCGCCGGCTCAGAGAGCGGCCCGGGAGCGCGTGCCGAGGGCATGCCGACAGAAGCGCAGTCCCCTCCTGGGGGCCCGGGCTCCCAGGGACTCTGACGGGTGTTCGTTCACGAGGCTGCACCCTCGCCCTCACCCCGCTCTGGGACACGGAGTCCGGCCCCACGCGCTCTGTGCCCAGGCGTGGCCCTCGCCCACCTGCCCGCCCCCCGGGGCCTGGCTGCCGCCCGGTCTGTGCTGTAAACCCGGCCACACACTCCGCCCCCGGGGGCGGTTCTTGTCTTTTCGTGGAATTGGGGGTGTTTCAGAGCCTGAAGTTTGATGTTGAGGCTTCTTACTCCCTGAATAGTTGCTGTGTTTGTGTTGCTTATGTTTAAACATTGTTAAGGTGAACAGTCCTTGATTTAAAGCCTGGAAGAAGCTAAAAACAGCCCAGCACTATTTCGAGAGACCTCCCCACTGCTCCTCGGCTGGAAGCTTCCAGAAGGCTGGGTGTGAAGGCGATTCATAAGCACCCAGCCCCCCTTTATTGAGGGCCGAGGCGGCTTCGTGGGCCCACACGTCCTGGGTCGGGTGGCAGGGCCAGCCTCACCGACTCGACAGGGCTGCTGGAGTCCTGGCCTGTGCACGCGGCACCGTGGGGGTGGCCGTTTTCCGCGGTCGGCCCCACTGACCACGAGCCGCAGGGTCCCACCTCAGCAGCGTCTGGATCTCGTAAAATACCTGAGTCGGTCAGCGTTCAGACCTGAGGTCTCTGTCCCACGTGCTCGACTGCCTCCTGCCCGGGCGCCCGCATCCTTCTCTTCCCTCGGTTGCCTGGTCCTCAGCGCGCCGCCCAGCTCGCCGTTTTCTTTTCAGTGTCTGCTCCGCTGAGGAAGGCGGAGTGTGGTTTTCACTCGGGTCTGGCATTCTCCGCCTCTGAAGCTCCACTTTTTTTGTGGAACACCCACAGTGTGTGGACGCTCCCGGGCCAAGGGTCAGACCCGATCTGCTGCAGAGAAACACCGGATCCCCAGCTCGCCGCGCCGCAGCGGGAGCTCCCCGAGTCCTCCCTTCCTTGTTTCACTTGTCTCACTGCGTCTTTCCTCTGCCCGAGCACGTGGGGTGTATTTACTGGGTGTCCGCGTCTACCGTCTGCCTCTACCTTGTCCTCTCCGTGTCTGCTTCTGTGAACTTATTCTCCTCCCGGTTACAGGTTATCTTTTTATGCTTCTTCTTCTTCTTTTTTTTGGTCTTTTTGTCTTTTTAGGGCTGCATCCGCGGCATATGGAGGTTCCCAGGCTAGAAGTAGGAGCTACAGCCGCCGGCCTGCACCACAGCCACAGCAACGCGGGATCCGAGCTGCATCTGCGACCTACACCACAGCTCACAGCAACACCGGGTCCTTGACCCGCTGAGCAAGGCCGGGGATCGAACCCGCAACCTCATGGTTCCTGGTCGGATTCGTTTCTGCTGCACCACGACAGGAATTCCTTCATGATTCTTTAAAACCTGGTAACTTTTACACCGAGTGCTGAATTTTGTTGTTTTTTCTTATAAAATGTTTGTTCTCATGCACAGTTAGGGTGCTCGGCTTTTCCAGGCCTGATCAGGAGCTTTAATATTGAGGAGACTCAGTCAGTCTCCAGCCGGGTTTGCCCTTCTGCTGAGGTGGTGCCTCCTGAGGCCGTCCCCGGGCCTCGTCCCCAGTCCCGCTTAGATCTGTGCTCTCCGGTCAAAGGCAGCCAGGGTTCTCTCTCACCGGCAGGTAGCCAGCGATGAGTTTGAAAAATTGTCCTAAAATCCCATTATCTGGGTGGTTTTGAGATGGTGAGTCATCAGGGCCAGAAATGCAAACCTTAACATCCAGTCAGTGTGTAAAGATCAGAAATAGCCGCTGTGCCTGTGGGACCGAGGCTGGCCTGCGTGCCCTGCGGGGAGGCCGCCCGGCCGGGAGGGGCCGTGACGCCCGCTGTCACTCCGCGCTGTCTCCTCTTGTCTTCCGGCTCCAGCCCTGCTCTTGTGTTTCAGTGCTGATACCACGCCGTGCGTTTTCACTGTCCGTCTCCTCAGCGGCTGCGTTGAGGGGCTCCGGGACCCCCGGCTGCTCTGTGCTCGCGTCCCTGTGGGCAGCCGGGCGGGGGCCGCTGGGGGCGACCAGCTGTTTGCACGAGGCGTGGTCGCTGACATTCCTCGCCACCGTCAGCCTCTGTGCAGGGGGAGGCCACAGTGGGACGAGACAGGCCGTGTGTGTGGCCGTGCTGGCCGGGAGGGCAGCTAGGCCGTGGGCACCTCTGGGGCCAGCAGGGATCTGCCGGCACCGGTGTCGGGGCACCTCGGTCACGCGAATGGAGTCGCTCAGCGAGCGAGGCCTGGCGGAGCCGGGCGGCCGGTGCATGCGCCGTGCTGTCGGAAGCCGTGCCCGAGGGGACGGGAGGTGACTGTGTGCTCCGCGAGCTTGCTGCTCTCAGACTCGCCCCCTGCACCGGCGTGCCCGCGTGCCCAGGAGCCCGCCCTCCGGTCCCAGGTTCGCACGGCCCTGCTGCGGGGAGAAACCAAAGCCGAGAGGCATGGCTTTATGCCAAGGGCTTAGACCAGAGGCTCCAAGTCACGGCTGCGCAGGCTGGCAGCTGCCAGACAGCCTGCAGTCGCATTGGGGGCGTTTCCAGCAGGTTAGCAGCCGAGCCCCAGGCTGCAAACTGTGCAGTATTTTTCAGTCAAAAAAGGAGCAAACCTTCAGGGAATCATGGAGTAGAAAAAGCCGGTTGCTCAAGGCTGCACACAGTGTGGTTGTGCTGTGTGACGTCCTTGAATAGACAGAATTATGGACTTGAAAAGAACCCGGTTTTTGGTGGTCGCTGGGGAGCAACCAAGGCCACGTGGAAGTGCCCCGTGTCCCTGAGCCTAAGGCACAAGGACTCTCTCTGTTTTCTCACTGCGTGAGTCTGCCTTTTTCCTTTTTGCTTCTTAGGGCAGAACTTGCAGCCCGTGGAGGGTCCCAGGCTAGGGTTCCAATCGGAGCTGCAGCTGCCGGCCTGCACCACAGCCAGAGCAGTGCTGGACCCGAGCCACGTCTGTGACCTGTACCTCAGCTCAGGGCAACGCCAGATCCCCAACCCACTGAGCGAGGCCAGGGATCAAACCTGCATCCTCATGGATACTAGTCGGGTTTGATTCTGCTGCGTCACAACGGGAACGCTCTGCTTTTTTTTTTTTTTTTTAATTTTTAAAAAGAACAAAAAATTCAAGCAAGCAAAACCCCCAAACTTTCCCATAGCGTAAGTGAATTAATGTAAGTTAATCTCCATGACTATCAGGGCAACACTGAAGAAACTCGATTACCGGGGGGAACTTCTGATAATTTCTCAGGAGACCGCTTTGACCCACCTTCCTGTGGCCCTCGGTGGTCAGTGAGCTGGGGAAGGTGCTGCCGGGGTCCGGTGTTAGTGTCACCACGAGGCAGAGCAGCCCTGCAGGCCTCATGGGGGGCCATCACTGGGGGGCAGGCTCTGCGCCACCTGCAGACACCCCAGTTGCTCTCTGCCAGCCGCTGAGGGGGAGAGGCCCTCCCGCTGTTGCGACAGGTGCTTCCCACGGGGGACCGGCTGTTGTCCGCCTCCTCGGAGGCCTGAGGCTGCGGGGGTCCCAGCTTCAGGAGTGGGGGCGTCGGGACCTGAGAGCCGGGCCCTTGGCTCTGAGCACCCCCAGCCGAGGACGCAGGGGCGTTGCGGTGTGAGGTGCTGAGGGCGGGTGGGGCAAGGCTGCGGGGGGCCCGTGTGCGGTAGCCGGCTGTGTGGAGACCATGCCCAGAGCCAGGAGGCAGGACGGCGTGGCAGCGGCGGGCGTGGTAAAGCCGACAGCTGCCTTCTGGGACGGGGACTGCCTGTCTGGTGGCGTCGTCCTGGGGCTGCAGGGAGCCTAGACAGGGGGCGGCCCCGGGGACGGTGAGCGCTCAGCCCTTGACAGTTTGTTTGGAGGCCGCGTGGACTGGCTCCCTCCTCCTAACCCGCCTGTCGTCGTCCCCAGATCGTCGGCTGCCAAGTTCAGAGGGAGCCCCCCAGCTCCACCCAGCGGTACACGCGGTGGGTCAACCAGCTGCAGCCCGGCCAGCTGCTCACCCAGGTACGTCCAGCTACGTGGTGCCGCCCTGGGGGTCAGCGTCCTCCTCTCAGCACAGGCCTTCGCCTGCTGCCTGGGTGCCAGGCGCTCCTGTTCGCTCTCCCTGGAGACACGGACAGGGTTTGGGAGGAGCCGGCCTGGGGAGGGGCCTGAGCGGGGGGGTGGGGGGCTGGCCTGAGACCAGGGGCCGGGGGGGGGTGTGGAGCCGGACGCAGGGGCCTGGGGGGGCCGAGCTGCTGGGTGGTGTCTGAGAAGGCTGGACCCGGTGGGCCGGGGGAGTGAGCCGGGACGCACTGTCTGGGTGGAGCTGGTCAGTGGGCGGTCAGGAGTCATGGAGCTGCAAGAGGCCATGGCTGAAATCAGCCTGGAGCCCCCGTGGGCACAGGGGACCTTGGGGAGGAGGCTGTCGTCTCAGCGGTGGGGGCCCCGAATCCGTGGGACCCAGAACGGGTCCCGAGACGCAGCCACGTGTTGACATGTTAGAGCAACGACCGTATGTCCTTCGTCCGCCTTTGAAAACAAGCCACGGCAGCAGCCACCTGAAGCTCCACAGCAGACCAGCCCAAATCAGAGACCTACACGCCTGGGGCGGGGGCAGCACCAGCCTGCTCCGTTTGCCCCTGGCCCGGCCGCCCGCCCGCGGCAGATGCTCCAGACTCTCCCTCCTGCCAGCCGAGCTGCTCCCAGATGACCCCCTGCCCAGGGCCGAGAAGTGAGCTCTTGGGGTGGCGAGCAGGGCGGAGTGGGAGCAGCCCCTCAAAGACCAGCCCAGCCAGGAGGCGGCTGCGGGAGGCCTGGAAACAGATTCCCCAAGGCACCAGCGGCTGGTCCTGGAGCTGAGGGGGACGCGTCTCAGTTTCCTGCCATGCAGTGAAATGCCTTTTTCTAAGCTCTGAATTTTGAAAACTGAAATCTCTGTGTGATGGAATGATTTATAATAATAATTAGCTTCTCAAGTTACAGGTGTGGGCACTGATAGGGGAGGGTGGTGGGCCAGGGCGGGCACTGATAGGGGAGGGTGGTGGGCCAGGGCGGGCACTGATAGGGGAGGGTGGTGGGCCAGGGCGGGCACTGATAGCCAAGGGTGGCAAAGGGCAGTGGGAGGCTCTGTAGTTTTCCGGCTGCTCCTGCAACCGAGAGGGCGGGAGCAGGACCAGCGTGTGTGGCCGCGTGGCTCTGCAGACACTTCGTGCTGTGGGAGCCTGGAGCTGGCAGCCTCCAGGGTGGTGGTGGTGGGCGCTCGCAGGGGTGGTGCTGACAGTTAGGTGGACGAGGCCAGCTCTTGTGCACAGGGTCGTGGTGTGGGTGGGAGGCTCTCTCCTGTCTGCGCTGGCGGCCCCGGTTCTCCGACGGCCCCCGTGGGCTCCTGGCTGTCCCGGAGCCGGGGGGGCTCCCCCTCGCAGGGGCCGAGGTGCTGTCGCTTCGAGCCCGCGGCAGCTCAGGTGCCTGAGTGGGACCGAGTCTCCTCTCCAGCTTGTGACGGTGCTCGTGGCGCACTGGCGTGGCCTCGCGCTCTCGGCTGGCGGCCGGGTCTGTGCCGCCTGCCGCCTCCCGGCCCGGTCCCGCCCTCCGTGGAGGGGGGTCGGCCTGGGGGTCGCGGTTCCCAGGTCCCGGCTGTGCCGCCTTTGTACAGGGGCGTCCCCGGGACACGCACTGGTGGTTTTTGAGCCGACCCAGCCGCCTCGGTGGAGAGCTGGTCACAGCCTGGCGGGGCCGGAGCGCCCCTGCTTCGCGGCCCCCAGACCGCCGCTCGGCCGAGTTCCGGGGCCAGCGCGTGCGTGTGGAGATGGCCGAGTGACACAAGTGCTGAGGCAGCTTCTGCATGTCTTGGATTTTCTGGGAGAACGTGAGTCACACGGAAACTATGTGACTGAACGCTGAGGGTATAATTTACATGCGGTGCGTTCTCAGCCAGAAGTGCGGGTTCTGCGCCGAGGGCGGGCCTGACTAGTAAGGGTCATAGAAATAATTTAGGTAGGGTTCTCCTAGATAGTGTTTTTCTTTAGTAAGTCAGGGAAATTGAGGTCTGAAACGTCTCAAAATAACTGAAAGAAGGCATCTCTTACATGAGCTGTTTCCCGGTTGCTACAGGAGCGGATGGCCGCTGCTCTGGGGGCCGTGTTTCCAGTTTAAACCGAGGCGCGTCTCTGGGGTGGAGAGCGGTGCATTTTGGCTCGATGCTTGTGTGTCTGCTTAAGTGTCTGATTAAATGCGCACCACATACAAAACTGCATTAAAAGGACGCAGGTTGCATCCCCAGCCTGGCAGGGAGGGGTCGGTGTTGCTGTAGCTGTGGCACAGGTCACACGGCGGGCAGATCTGCTCTCCGCCCGGCACTGCCACGTGCTGCGGGGCGGCCAGACGAGAGAGAGGGAAAACCAGGTGCCAGAAGAGTGACCCCTGCTGATTCCAGGGAACCCCAAGTGGAGAGTCATCACGTTTCAGGCCGTCACACTTTGCACCTTCAGTATCGGGCTGTTCCCAAGGGACCTGCTCTCCTGGACCCCAGGCGGGAGGCAGAGGAAGGCAGGGCCAGACTGCCTCGCTCAGAGGCTGCCCCGGGGGTCCCGGCAGCTGGCACGGTCCGTTCTCCGTGTCCGTGAGTCTGTCTGTTCTGGAGGTAGGCTCATTCGTGCCATATTTTAGATTCCACGTGTAACTGTTATCACATGGTATCTCGCTTTCCGACCTCACGTGTATGACCGTCTCTGGTCGCGGCACAGGTGCCTAAAGACTTGTGATGGAACTGGTTGAGAATGTGTTTCCTGGCTCTGATCCGGAGACCAGGCTCCTGGTGCCTGCACAGAAAACTGCCCCCCTGCACAGGGTCACAGAATCATTTTACAAAGGCTGCACAACTGAAAAATCGTAGTGTAAATAAATTCAGACTCACATAAAAGCTGTAAAAATGGAATTCCTGGGCCCCCCCCAACGGCCGCCATTCATAGCGCCTTCGGCCCATCACGGCACACCGCTCAGAGCCGGGAGTGCGCCCCAGTCGGACCCTGTCCAGGGCTCGCGCTGTCGGGAGGCAGGGGGGCTTCTGTGGAGTTCCGCAGCCCCGTCGGTGTTGGCACAGCCCCCAGAGAGGGCCCAGGACTGTCCCTAACCCTAAAGAGGCTGCCTCTTAGCCACTTTCTCCAGACCCCAGCCCTGGCCGCAGCTCCTTTCTCCCCTGCGCTAGAATGCCGTCATTTGAGACGGCCACATGCGGGGACCCCGGGCTTTTCCAGTCAGCAAAATGCCAGGTGCAAGGACGACCCTTCCTTGTGGACAGTTTCCGCCTGGGGCTGCCGCCGGGGGCGCTGCTGAGGCCCGCGGGCGGGGCGCGTCTGCTCGGGTGAGCTTGTGCGGGGAGAGGAGCGCGGCGGGGACTCACTGCTGTGCCCCGCGTTTCCCCAGCGACGGCCTTTCACCTTCTCACTCACCATCTGCGAAGCCGCCGTCAGGATCTTTGGCCCATGTTCTTACTGGATCGGATTGTTTGTTTTCTTACTGTCAAGTTTGAGTCTCTTTTCCAACAGAAGTCCTTTGTTGGGAGTGTGGTTTGCAAGTATTTTCTCCTAATCTGTGGCTTTTCTTTCATCCACTTAACAGAGCTTTTCACCGAGCAAATGTTTTTAATTTTGATGAAGTCCAGCTGATCCGTATTTTCGGTAGGTTGTGTTTGGGGCATCGGTGTCGGGCTGCCTTGCTGACTCCAGGCCACAAAGATTCCTCCTAAAGTGTTAGAGTTCCTCGTTACCTTCAGAGATAGGATTCATTTCAAGTTGACTTTTGCATATGGAGTGAGGTTTCGATCAAGGCTTTTTTCCTTTATTTCTTTTGCTTACAAACATCCAGGTGCTTCCACACCGTTTTGCCAAGGACACTGCCTTCCTTCGTAGCTGCTTTTGGACTTTGGCACGAGTCGGTCAGCCGCGCCCGGCAGGTCCGTGTGCCCTGGTCGCGCAGCCGTGGAGGGCTCTGAAACCGGTGCGTGTGTTCCCCAGCTCCATTCTCCTTTCACGATGAGTTTGCTGCCCTGGCCCCTCCTCCGCCTTGCCCTCCATGAGCGTTTACGTGCTGGGCGGACGTTCCGAGTTCGGGTGTGACGGCGTGTGATGGCGTAAGACGGCGTAACTCGGGTCTGACCTGTCTTCACCCAGCCGCAAGCCCAGGTGGCCCCTGGTTCTGACCCGACCACCCCCCACCCCCGCCCCCGGTCGAGCCACTCACAGACTCAGAGTAGCACTCTCGCATTGTAAAGGGTTCTAGGTGAGGAGTCTAGGTGAACAGGTAGTGGAGCGAGGCCCCAGGGAAGGTGGGTCCACCCACACCGCGTGGGGCGGGGGGTGCCGCGCAGAGAGAGCCCCACCGCCCGCCGCCCCCACTGACCGCCCGACCTCCGTCATCCAGTGCCAGGCCTCGGGCAGGTCCCACTCTTGTCCAGCACCAGCCGGGACTCCCTGCCGAGGGACCCTGGACAGGCTCTTGCTGACACGATGCATCGCAGCCCAGCGTCGTGAGGTCTCCTTTCAAGCAGAGGAGGGTGAGCTAAGAATACCACAGAAAAACTGCCGGTCCTAAAGATGTGAAAGTGCCCTCGGTCTGGAGCCACGGAGCAGAGAAACCCCCGCCCAGGTAGAAACCGTCGGGCAGTTGGGAGAGGGACGTGGAGCAAGTGTGACTTGGGCTTCCCAGCAGCCACAGCGGGACCGGTGAGACGCGGGCCACAGGCTTCAGGGTTCTCACAGTAATGGCTTTGAAGGTTGAATTCTATGCCATCCAAATTGTCGAGCACATGAACACATAATAGGGACTTTTTAAATAAGGACTCGAAATACCTGTCCCTGCAAAGGCTTTCTCAGAAATTTACTGGACGACACTCCATAAAATCAGGAAGCAAACCAGGAGGGAGGCCTCTGGAGTCAGAGTCCCCAGGCCGGGGAGCAGGGAGAACACAGGACAGCTGCAACCACGCGGAACCGGCTCCTGTCTCTCGGACGAAGCCCAGTGGCAAAGGGGCAGAAGCCACGGGGACCCCAGAGAGGCAGGAGCTTGGGTCAGGGGGTCAGGGGGCCAGAGGAAGTTCTGGGCAGACGGTGTCTGGGTGAAAAGACCGAAGTGCCGCGACTCAGATCTGTACCTGTGACCTCAGCCACCCTTTTACTTTAAAAAATAGAAGAAGGAAAACTTTTTTATGGGAGGATTTGAAGTATTCAAAAATCCAGCGGATGCCCCCCCAACCCCCCTTGGGCGGCCTCGTGGCCGCGCTTCTCTGCGCAACCCGGGCTGGCGCGGTCCCTTCCCGGACTGCACCCCCGGTCCCGGGCGGCGCGGGGCCTGCAGAGGCCGTTGTGAACCCGAGAGCAGCCGGAGAGTTCAGCGGAGGCGCCGGCCCCCTGGGCCCGTGGGCACCTGGCCCCCGTCCGCTCCGCCCGCGCTCAGCTCTGCTGCTGGTAAAATGCCGGTTTCCGCGTGCCGCCGGGGCCGGGGCTGAGCGCTGTGACCTGCCGTTAGAAGGTGTGGAGCAGAACTCAGTGGGGGCGACTTCGGGCCGCCTGGAGGGAGGGCACGTGGTCGCGGGGGCTCTGCGCCCTTGCACCCGCTCAGTCGCAGGGCCTGTGCCCGCGCCTCTGCAGCCAGTTCTGCCGGGCATTTCACACGTTCCGTCATCTCTGTCTCCTCAGAAACTTCACAGCTCAGTGGTTTTTACCTTAATTCTAATCAGTTTACATTCACGAAATTTTCTAAAGTACATATTTTGAAACAGATTAACCCATAACTGTCTGCCTTTGTTTTCTCACTTAAAAGGAGTGTCAGTCATAAAATGGTGTCTGTGTCACAGACCCACATAAACCAGCAACTTTTACCACGTTAGGGGAGTGGCTACTCACCCACTTTCTCTCAAACATATACTGAGAAGGAAGCGTCCTATTAACGTCTGAGCCTTTATTAGGTCCAGAGCCGCAGGGTTCCGACTTCACATCAAAGTTTATTTTCGTTGCTATGTGAGTGTTAAAACGTCAGAATACTGGCAAAATTGTTTTATGTCTAAAGATGGTGTTCCAACAAATTAGAATTTAGAAATAAGGATAATAACCACAGGAATCTGGAAATGAGTCATAAAAGCTTTGCTCTTTTTCTCTAAGAAGGATTGCTGGTAAGAGTAGCTGATGGGTGTATAAACTTCATTTACGCTGCCTTTTCTTTAACTCAAGGGCTCCTCCTTTCCAGATAAAAACTGAGCTTTTCTCTCTCTAGGCCTTACTTTGTGTGTTTTAGGCACAAAAAGATTGAAAGTATCCATCCGAGTCCAGACGTCCTTCTTGGGCCTTTCTTGAGAACTCAGGGTGGACTGTTTGGGGCAAATTACAGCCCGTAGCTTGTGGGGTCTGTTTCAGTCTCCTCTGGCTGCTCCCCGAGACACACCAGGATCGATTTCTAACTGTTATGAGCTACATAAAACCTACTTGTGCAAAGTGCACTTTCTGTCGGTGGCAGCATAAGGGGGGGTCCACCAGCAAACCCCAGGAGCCGCTTCCTTTGAAAAAAGTTCTCAGAAACTGGGCTATCTGATTATTCACTTAGTGACACATCAGCCGGGAGGAGGGAGTGACAGCTGGAGAGGGAAGGAGGAGACAAAAATCAACAAAGGGCAGCATTAGAGACGGCGCACAGGGCTCCTAGGAAGGTCTTCTCACCCCACCAGCTCTCTTTCCTGCGTGTGTGCCTCCCCTGGCCTGCGTGCACACCTGCCCTTGCCTGTGTGTGCTCCTTGTCCCAGTGAACGGCCCCACCCTCCCCCGTGGCTGTCTTCACAGCAGGACACAGTGGTGGCCTCGTGACCTGGAGCATGGCATCACTTACCACCCGCAGGCTCCCTCTGCCCCTTTGAAACTTGCCTTCTCTCACCCGGGTATGAGCCCAAGGAGCTCACCCGCCCCTCCAGGAGCCACCGCCACAGACAGGCGCCTTTCCTGCACCTGGGGTGGCTGGCTCGGCTGTGGAGAGGTTTGGTCCCCCAGCTGGTTGCACATCTGCAGGGTCGGGGGAGAGGCTCATGGGTCCTAACGAGACATCCGAGCAGGGAGCTGCTGATGGCAGGACGTGCAGTTAATGTCGTTGCAGACAGGGCCTGTTATCCCAAGGTCGGTCCCGTCCCGCAGAGGGCGCTGGGCTGGTCTTTTCGCGTAATAGCTGTTGACCATTTTCAAAGAACGTCTTTCACGTACTCACCTCCTTACCTAAGAGTGCTCCTTCCTGGAGGCGCTTGGATGTCCAGGGGAAGGGGCGCCGTCCCCATAGAAGCAAAGTAGCGGTGAGGGGGGCGGTATCTGTAAATCGGAAAACCGACACGACTTCCCCTGCGCGGAAGCAGAGGCCACTCACTGGGACCTCCAGGCAGAGGGTGGCGGGAGGGCGGGGCGCATTCCGCAGCGTGGGCAGCCGCGCGCCGCGTGCGGGGGAAGGCGCCTCCGGGGCCGGGCGCTGGCGGGCGGCGGGCGCCCTCTGCTGGCCGTGCTCGCGCGCTGGCCGCTGAGTTACAGACCCGGCCCTGCGCGCTTCGCCTGAACGCGGAGAGAAGCCCTGTGAACACGCCGCGCCTCTCGGATCTGTTCGGTGGTGCGCCAGGGCTTCTGGGCGGCCTGCGCCCTGGTCAGGCACAGACCCCACGCCCGGGGCGGAGGGGAGGGGCTGGCCTGTCTGGGCTGAAGGGGTCGAAGGAGCAGTTTCTGTTTAAGCGGTGCTCCCAGGCTCGCCAGGTAAGCCGGGGCTTGGCAAGCTGGAACTCGGGGAGATCTGCTCTGCTGCCTGTTTTTGTCAATAAAGTTTTATTGGCGCACAGCCACGCCCACTTGCGGGGTTGGGGTCGCCTGGGGCCGCTTTGCTCCCGGTGCCAGAGCCGAGTGCAGCTGGCTCGCGGTGCCTCGTCGGTAGCTGTGTCCTGGGGCCGGGAGGCGGCGTAGCCGGAGTGGGCGGCCTGGTCAGCGCCGCTCTCCGGATGGGGAAGCAGAGACCGGCCGCGAGGGGTGTGCCGCGCGCGGGGGCGTCCGCCGCTCTGGCTTCACACCTGGGCCTCGTCGGCGCCTTGGCGAAGGCCCTGCACGCGTGCCGTGCCTGCACGGCTCTCTTTCACGGGAAAGCGGACGCAGCAGTTGGGGCTGGGGGTTGGCTCCGGTTTTCACCCGCAGAGCGGCTCACCCAGACCTCCGCGGAGCCGGCAGCGTGGGCG
Organism: Catagonus wagneri; assembly: GCA_004024745.2. Lineage (NCBI taxonomy): Eukaryota > Metazoa > Chordata > Mammalia > Artiodactyla > Tayassuidae > Catagonus > Catagonus wagneri. Next base: position 66,003 of record PVHT021183572.1, read on the forward strand.
GGGGTCCTCGCCGTAGGGACCCGAGGGCGGGCCCGGGTAGCGCCGCACGTGGAACCCGCGCAGGCTGCCGGTGGGCCTGGCATCTGAGCCCCGGAGCCCCCGGCGCGGTGCCCTGTGACTTGCCGGGCCTTGCACGACAGAGGTAGGTGGCACCGTTTCCTCGAAGACTCTTTTCTTTGAAGTTTAAAAAGTGCCTAAGCTCCGCTCACCCCTCAGCTTGCCACAGACATGCTCTTTAAAGAAAAACGAGGGTGTGCGCAGCAGGCGCGTTTCTTTCTGCACATGCTGCCTCTGAGCAGGTTAACGAACCAGGCAGCTGGATCCGCTGGCTCTGACTCCGAGCGGACACCCCTGCGCCTCGGTGATAACGAGCGTGGACAGGACGGTCCCGGGGGACGGGCGGCCGAGGCCGGTGCCTGCCCTGTGAGGGTCGCGTCACGGTTGAAGGAGCTGACCTGAGAGCCAGCCCCCACCCCCACGCCCCCGGGGACCGGCCTCCCTTCGGGAGCAGCGGCAGCCGGGCTGGGGTCTGCTGGTCGAAGGCTACGCGTCCGCTGTCCGCCCTGAGCCTGCCGCCCTGAGGGGGAGGACGCCGTCCTGGGCGTCGGCCGTGTGCTGGTGCGAGGCCTGGGGGAGGAGCAGGGAGCGAGCCCAGACCGACGGCTGGTCAGATGCGGCTGGTCTGGAGGATCTGGCGGGCAGGCCGGGAAGCAGACAGCCTCAGGCTGGTTCGCTGCGGCCTAGGCTGTCTGAGTCCCTGTTGCCGGGAATGCAGGCAGGAGTGGGATGGCAGGGTCATGCATTATACGTGTGACACTTTGAGGCGTGGCACCTGCACCATTTTACATTCCTGCCGCAGCGGGAGGGTTCCAGCTTCCCTGCACGCTGGTCAGTATTCCCTGCTTTCCTGGCTTGGTGCTGTTCTCCCAGGTGCAAGGGGCTCTCCTGGTCTTGACTGGCGTCTCCCTAGTGATCGGTGATGCTGGGGTCTGTCGATGTGCTCATTGGCTCTCTGAGAAATGCAGGTTTGAGTCATGGGCCCACTTTTTAAACTGGGTCGCCTCTTTGTTGAATTCTAGGAGCTCTTTGTACATTCCGGATCCTAACCCTTACCAGATGTGTGATTTGCAAATATTTCTTTCATTCTGTGAGGTGGCGTCTCACGTTTCTGATGGTGTCCTTTGAAGCAGAAGCGTTTCTGATTTTGATGAAGTCCAGTTTGTGTAGGTTTTCCTCTGGGTGCTCATGTTTTTGGTGTCCTACCTAGGAAGTCATTGCCCAGCCCTTGGTCACAAAGTGCCTCTTTCTAAGAGTCTTCTAGTTTCAACGGTTACACTTGGAGCTTTAATTGGAGGTGACGTTCACATATGGTTTAAGTACAGGGTCCAGCTTCATTCTGCTGCACGTGGAGATTGAGACTTTTTTCAACACCATTTGTTAAAAAGATGGCCCTTTCCCCTTGAATAGCCTTGGCAGCCTTGTTGCAAACCAGCCGATGGTTCCGGGGGTGATTTCTGGACTCTGTCCTCATCTGCGGGTCCTTACAGCAAGACCCCCGTTTTGATTCCTGCAGCTTTGTAGCGGGTTCTGATCCTGACGTCATGGGAACGTGAGCCCGGCAGCACTGTCCTTGCTTTTCAGGATTGTTTTGGCTATTTTGGGTCCCTTGAAATGCTATGACTTTTCGGATGGTGTTTTCCGTCTTCTAAAAACATGGTGGAGATTTTCACAGGGAAAGCACTGAATCTGTGGGCCACTGTAGGTGTTATCGTCGCTCCAGATGCCCGACCGCCCCTCTCAGCCCCACCTCGGATCCGACACGCACACCGGGGCGCAGTTTTATTAGGGTTTTAGGGAAGGTCTTTGACTTGCTGGAGTCATTGTTTTTCTCGTTGAAAAAAGTCCCTGGAATGAAATAGAAGTCTTCGTGAAAACATGATTGCGTACAACGTTTTATAGTAAAATGTGTAGTTACAACGCCTTTCTGTCCCTGCTTCCCGCCCGCGCCGAACGGCTGGCGTGGGATCAGCACAGTGAGTTTGGGAGGCGGTGGGGACACGTCGCCAGTGCCGTCCGCACCAGCAGCTGAGGTCCGCCCGGCCCTGGGCGAGCCTCGACCCCACTCTGGTCCAGCCGCGCTCGCAGTCGGCCACGCTGGCGGCTCCCACACTGGGCCCAGCCCGCGTGGCCCGGGCTGCCTGCCTCTGCGCCAGTACGACTGCGGCGGGGATGGGGGCAGGGGCCCAGGGGTGCGGGGGCCCCGCATTCGCTTCTCTCCTCCTGGTGCTCCCGGGCAAACTCCGCCTGTTTCTGTTTTTCAGTAAACCAGCTTTGGGGAGGTTGTTAAAATTTACACGGTTTGAATCTAATATGTATTTCTTTTTTCAAAAATGTGTTTAATGATTGACGGTAAATATTTTGAATGCGAACAGTCATGACTTACTAAAGCCGTCTCCTGAACATCCTCTCGTTTGGGGGAAGGTTTCTTATCTGGCTTTTCCTTTTTTTTTTGCCTTTTTGTCATTTTATGGCCGCGGGTTTATGGCCGCACCCGCGGCATGTGGAGGTTCCCAGGCTAGGGGTCTAATCGGAGCTGTGGCCACTGGCCTGCGCCGCAGCCACAGCAACGCAGGATCCGAGCCGCGTCTGCGACCTACACCACAGCTCACGGCAACGCCGGACCGTTAACCCACTGAGCAAGGGCAGGGATCGAA